>JAOPUI010000125.1:365842-376460 GCA_027123135.1 Urophycis floridana | reverse complement strand
AAGACATTAGTGTTACACTAGTCTTCAGGGTCTCAACCCTGGAAGACATTGAAATGAATTAAATAGTAAACTCAAACTAAACTAATTAATATAGGCACACATTGGCCAAAATGTGTGCATGTACTTCCCATGTTTGGGGTGTAAATGGGGACCCTTCATATCTAACCATTTGTATTGTTCATACTGCCCTCTGGTTTGGGCTGTTCAGATATTAAAATCGTAGGTGTTTCCCTGGGTGAGAGACGTCACTATGTACGAGGCGGAATTATTCAGCACACACCAGACAGCCATTTTGTGCTCCCCTCACACCGGCACAGTTTCTGATTGGTTAAAAGCGGGGAAGGCTTCTTCCCTCACTTCCACACAGTGTCCCCTTGCCTAACGGTTTGGGACGATCTGTTCTGTGCCAAGTTCCAAAATATGAGTCTGTTGAGCTGTGTGTTTGTCTTTTATAATCATGTAAGTTGTCCTGTGAGCGCCTGCTTATCTGTGTGTGTTTGTTGTGTAGGTGCCACTTCTATGTGCGTGTGCATTAGCGTGTGCGTGTTTGCGAAGAACATGGTGCCTAAGTATTGCCTTACACATGAGCTTTACTGCTCCAACATCAACCTTCTTCTAAACATCTATGCAAGGTGGTGGGGGTGGAGTTAAGACCGCATGAACCAACATGAGATGCAGTGGAGGGGTGTGTCAGTAGTTGGGTCGAGCGCAGCGCCGGACTGTCAGGGGGATGGTGATGCAGATAAAGAAGCGAGAAGGCGAGTCGGACATGAAAAATGTGATTGGACGGAAGGAAGGGCCACTGGTTGGTAGATCCAGGGGGAAGGGCCACCCTGAGTGACGTGGGCAGGCGAGTGCGGGGTATGTGGTCGAAAACGGCTCATCTTATTGGACGGATTAGCTTAATCTCTACTGACAGTTTACATAACAACCGAGCGGTGGGAGGAGACAGCCCCATCTCGGCCAATCACATCCGGGTCTGTACCTAGTGCATAGACGGGCGCGGGGAACGCTGTGACGAGGGTCTTGGACTGATAGTGAGGAGATTGTTGTTGATGCCGATGAACAAGAAGTGCTAGGAACTCAAGATAGTTTAAGCTGAAGTTGTTTATTGATCTCGTATGAGGAGACGCAGAGGATTTCATCAAGCAAGAGATTTTGCGTGAATCTTCCTCAGTTGCTCTTCTACTCCCGGAGACACAGTGTACAAGTCCCAAATGGGAACAGCATGACAGGAATGTCCCATTCTGATTGGCTTATAATGTATCAAGATTACATATACTAAAAAGATAGGACACAATGTAGGTGTATCCTTCAATCACTCCAAGTCATGTCTCCAAGTTCCAGAGAGTCAGACTTGAAGTCACCAAGAGGAACACAATCCTCACCATGTCCTTTTTCGGAAGGTCAGATCATCCTAATCATACCATAGCTAGATAACATTTTTCCTATCACGGACAAACAGCAGTGCGCATGGATTTGTACTAAAACGCATCACACGCACGCGCACGCACGCACACACATGCTCACATGCTCACGCCCCCCTTCCCAACCATATATCACAACCTACACATCTCCCTGTCACTCCATTGTGAGCGCCGCCAGCTCGCGGTGCAGGGTGTCACAGGGGTTGCAGGGCCACCAGACGAGGGTATCCAGCCCTTAGGTGTTGACCCGTTGTTTGGGTTTTTGGGTGAGTGGGTGTAAGGAAGGAAGGAAGGAGAAGCCGGTGGTCTGGAAAGCCGGGCGGCTGGGGGTTGCATCTGTGGGTTTGCAGTGGGTGCTTCCTCTGGTGTCTGGAGAGCTGGATGAGACGTCCGTCCAGGGCTGGAGTAGAAGAAGAAGCTGGGCAGCATGGCCCTCAAGCGTCTCTTCTGTGAGCTGGAGAGACACCTCAAGAGGTAAACACGAGATGCTCTACATATGGACAGGAGACGCTAGCTGGTGTTGTTGTGGTGTAGTCTAGGGTAACCACAGGGGTAGAGGATGTGGAGATCTTTGTGAGCTACTGTCAGATGTGAGTTACTGTCAGATGATACATGAGGTCGGCCTCCCTTCAGTGCTGTTGGTGGTTGACTTCTTCAGTCCTATCTTGAGGCCCAAATATGTATTGTGTTTTCTGTCGTATCTTCTATTCGATGGTGTAACTTAGTTAGTCCATCTAGCATAGCTCTGTGGGGGAAGTGGAGTGTGATCTCACACCTGTGACCCCAAGTGCTCCGAGAAGCGCTGTACTGTGTACGTGTAAAGTATTTCTGTCTGTCTCTCTGCCTGTCCATATGTTGCCCACAGATGGACAAAAACCGAAATACTGATCGTGCACTCTGATGAGTTGTGTTTTCATAGCAGGTCTGATGAGCCTCGATGTCATCGATCAGTAGAGGTGGATGATCCATGACCTTCGTTGGCCCAAGCCAGTAGCAGGCTCTTCTAATTACACTGTAGGCCGCATTCATTACCCACATCTGAAATGTGCAGCAGTTTGACAAGAGCAGCTGGTTGTCCTTTATTGATCTCTGAGGAGAAATGTAGAAATACTGATAACCATCCCAGCTGCGGGATTTCAGAAAGGTGGCTTTTTTTTTTTTGCTTGGGCTGCATTACTATATATCGTCAGCCTCCTAAAATTACTGAACCAGCCTGAACCAAATATTGATCCGTTATACTACAGGGGTAGAATCACATGATCTGTTCAACTGAGGATGTAGGTGATTTTTACCAGAGGTGGCCAGCATCATGAGGAGATGATTTAGGCAAACTTATAATTTGTGTCAGGTCATGGAAACTAGGGCATTTGAGTCATTCACAGATTCTGAAAGTGTAGTTTTGAAGCATTTCAATGATGTGTAGTACATGGAAATCTGGAATCATGGATATTTGGAGAAGTTGTGGCCATTTGAAAGTAGGCACATCACAAAAGCTTAAACTGAGAAAAAGCCTCCTAAAGATTTGCAGTTGTCACCTCTCTATGGGCACACCCAATTTCAAACACAAAAAGTATACTTTTTAAATAAACCAATACTGTTATCTGAAACATGGAGAGGCTTCTCTGTGATCTCAACTAACAGATTTTTTCAAAATCACTCATTTTGAAAAAAAATCACTTTGTTAATTTGTGCAAATGTTGTTTTGGCGACTTGTGTTCTTGGATTCCATGACTCAACACATTTTTTTGTCAACAAATGACTTTCAGGCCATTATTTTAGGAGGGTGACAATGTCTCTTATGAAAGACCCTCAAAACCCCTTTAATCACTCCTAAGACAGGGAGGGAAGGACATGCACAGCTCAGAGATCGGCCACCTGCCACCCCACCATCGAAACCTGAAGGTGAAAGTCTTCCTCACTTTACCACCGATTTCATATCATTACAGTTCAGTTTGATTCGATGTCAGTTGACGATCCCCCAGACCACCTACACAGACCACCGGTCAGAGTTACCGCATTTCAGCTTTGACGCTGAGAAACGCTAATTAACAATGAAAGTATGCCACTCAACCAGTCCACGGCCACAGTTGTGTCACAACTGGCACATGTATTGGATTTTTCCTACCTCTGCTTGAAAGCACATCCTTCAGCCAAAATTCCCACATTGAAACCCAATGGTGCAATGGTTTCCTTTGTTATTCGAAAATGAAAGTAATTGGAGGAAAATCAGCAAATGCCTTTAAGAAAATTGGTTTTAAAAAAAAACATTAGAAATTATTTCGTCTTTCAAAACGTATCTGCATGCGTCACTTTCACAGCTTATATGAGTTACTATGTGATACATTATGATGGAATATGATTAATGATGCGCTGATCAATAAGCCACCAAACGGTTTTGGCTGATCAGTCACCTCAGCGCCTAGTCACAGGTGGTGACTAGAAACCTTCAGTCACACTGCCAGACTTGGGGCCAGTAAAGAGCCTGGCTAAATAAATTCTATACACCGTAAAAAACAATAGATTAGTTTAAATACGAGCTCTTAAGTCCGGTCAGTGACGAGAGAACCTGTATGCATACAAGTGTCCTTGATAGCTGATTGTGGTGCAAAATGCAAATAGATAGTGCTTGTGGGGTTCAATATGTGGACAGTGGGGATCGAACCACCAACCGTGGGGATAGTGGACAACCCGCTCTACCCACTGAGCTATGCCGTCCACGCAGGCTTCACTGGTTTGTTTTGTTTTGTTTTGTGTAAATATAATAGACCTATACTTTTATATTATTCACACATCCCCATCTTAGTTGAAACATTAATTCTTTCCGCTTTATGTGAAATATACTGGCTTGGGCTACACTGCTTTCATGGGAGGTGAGAGTGAGTGTCTCTAAACATCATAACACAAGCGTTGGGTAGCCAAATTATTGTAGCCATGACACTTAAATGTCAACATGGTTCCTACAGTGTGAAGCAAACCGAGGCTTTCTTGAAACCCATACTTTATAGTAGCACCATCTGCTGCAGCTGGACCATTGGACTGAGCTTCTGGGTGAAGCTGTTGACAGCACTCCTTTCATGGGCATGAATCTCAAGAGAGTATTGCGTGAATTCAGTATCATACTAATGCATAGGCCAGAACTAAGGGCCCATGCTAGAACCAAGTTCTGGCATGGGCAGGCTATGTTACTATTTATGCAGTTTAATATTACATTTTTAATTTTGGCTCAATTTAGTCATCACAATGATACATTCATCAATTTGTTTCCATGTTAAATACATGCCAGCCAGTGATTACGTTTATACTGCCGTTGCATTTGCATGGGAGAGATAAGTAAGTGATTGAAAATGCAATTCCTGGTAGCTCACCTGGTAGTTCCTTGACAGAGATGCGGGTTTGATTCCAGCCCACAGTCATTTCTGCATGTCTTTCCCTCTCTCTAACATACTTTCCTGTCTCTCTACTGTGTCTATCAAACAAAAACAAAAAAGCAAGAATCGAAGCAAACACCATTCACGGTCTGTATCTTAAGTCGTGACAGCAGCTCTGTTAATCTCTAATCACTGTTTTAATGTCATATTTCCATAACAAATATCAGGCTGTCGCCAACTTAATGGACTACTTGAAGTCATAACACACAGGACCTGCATCCAGTAAGGTGAAGCCTATAAATCCAGTAATAGTCCAACTCCACATCACCGGAGGCAAAACGTAGAGACAAAGAAATACTGCCATGCCATGCCGATTGGCAGATCAAGTTTGCCAATACAAGAATACATCTCTTGCTGTTGTAATGTTTTGTAACGAGAATGTCAATGAAAGTGTTATGAAACTCTCTGGTTAATTGGCCTGCATGCCAGTATACTTTAGTTACAGGGCCTGTTACAAACACATAACACCATGTAAAACATTGGTGTTTTACAAGGTGTTCTGTGTTTAACATGTAAAACATTGGTGTTTTACATGGTGTTCTGTGCTATGAAGTGTTTACGATTGAAAGTGTTTACAATTATTCAATCACCCATTGATGAATGTGTGTGGTGAGGTGTAGGCATTGTTTTTTATTATTATATTTTGTTTCGTAGATTATAATTAGTTTATAATTAATTTATATTCATTATTTTTTTCATTTAAACTTTTATAGCGACGTCTAATGTCATCATCTGGAAATAAGCAACAAATATGCGGCATTTATCTCCTTTGCGAAACTTAAGAGTGCGCCAGCGCATACACCGTTGAATTATTTACTCATCTCTTCCATGGATTTGTGATGTTCCGGTAGAAAGTGGGTATCCTTCTGAAAAAAATGCAGGTTGTGGAGTGATGCTGCCTGAATTATGCAAATGTTTCTTGGTCAGCCAATCACGTTCGCGGTAGCACTGTTTTCGTGCATAGGTTATGCAATGAGCGAGCTGCGCTCTGCAGATATCTAGGCTCGTTGTGAATGCTTGGGAACAGCTTTCAGTCTTTGTGTTCAACTGGTGCGCGAGCAGGCTGTTCCCGGTCGCGAGCTTTGCATCGCCCGGAAAACGGACTAGCAGCCTGCATGCCCGCAAATCTTGCTATTTATTTTTGTACATTTCTATCGCTGGATATTTTATACATTCGATGATTGCCTTTTTTTTGTTTCATGGACGGGATAGCATGAATTCCCAATGTTATACAGTGGCGATGGACCTTGGCGTTTGTCAACTGAGGAATTTTTCTATATCATTGCTGTCCTCCGTTCTTGGGAAAGAGAGCGCATCCGTCAGGCTTGACAATAGGTAATGTCAGTAATACTGATGTTTGATGGAGAAATGCTGTTCTGCAACGGTTGGTCGTGTAGTCGAAACGCGTTCTGTGCCTCGCAAGGAACGCTTTGTCATTCATTCAACCATCCATTAATTCCTTCGTCGATGGGCAACCTCAGTCAAAATGTACATCCAAAATATAGCTTTTGGCCGACTGAGCAAGGCGTACTGGTGTTTAAGTACATTTAGGCCTACACTACGGTGAATGTTAGAAAATATGTCTAATCACACAGTGGACATGATCTGCTGCAATCACGTCTATTGTCAAACTGCAGCAAAGGCACGAATGTACATTTGGACTATCGCTATGTATACTTTGCTGTAAACGGTTATCAGTGATTGTTGTGGTTCACATTGCTGTCCATACATTGAACATGTTGGGACAGAAGGGTTCAAAATTGCCTTTGTTTGTTTTTTCAGTTCGTCGGGTGCCAGTGTGGTGGCCATTGACAACAAGATCGAACAGGCAATGGTGAGTTTCCCCCCATTCCTCCAATGATCGTCCTAAAGTGGAGTGTGTGCGTGTGCGTGTGCGTGTGTGTGTGCGTGTGTGTGTGCGTGTGTGTGCGTGTGTGTGTGTGTGTGTGTGTGTGTGTGTTAGAACAGGCCCGCGGCGGCTCGTCGTACCTAATGCATTCAAGTGGACCACTGCAATTGTATGTAATAATCGTACGTCGCGTTCCTCAAATAGACCTACGTCTTTCGAATGTAGGGGTTTTATATATTATTTTCCTGTTGCTTTGCCTACTAATTTACACAAAAAATGTAACCGTAGCCTGCCAATGTATGTGCCTGAATTGATGGGATTCTGTTAAGATGTAGGCAGTATTAAACATAGTATGAACGGTGCACATACAAAGCTAAGTAGTTTGAACTCGCGTATGTCCTGCCATCTTGTGTTCAGAGTTACATTCCGGAGGTGATGCTGTACTCTGCACCTGTTCAAACACACGCTGGTCTGTGATTCCCAAACGCAGGGGTGCGGGTCGTGCGTGAGCGCGTTCATATGCAGCGTTCTCTCCGCAATTGCCGTCGTGTGGATGCGCCGTCTCTGGCTCGGTCACACGCGACGCCTTTTCCCTTCGCTCGTCTCCCTCCCTCGCTCTCATTGCGTGTTGCTAGGCAAGCCGCAGCCTCACAACGGCGCGGTATAAATAACTCGACAGTTGATTTGCTCCTCCCATCCGGCGCAGGAACATTTTGTTCCCTTCGCGTTCACCGCCGGGGAGGGGGCGGGTCCCTGGTAGAGAAGGGAGGCGCTCAGATTATTACACACAAATCCCCGATGGAGGCTCGAACTGCTTCAAGAGGCAGCGCGGCAGACTGCTGAGCCATCAGCATGGGGAAGCGGGAGCAAAAACATAATTGAACATAATGCTAATCGGCGCAAGGAAATACAAATTGAGGCGAAATCACAGGGCCATTATTTGAATTAAAAAACTTTTTTTTTTTTTTTTGCAACCCTTTGTTGTGAGGATGTGGGTGTCATTAAAATCGAAATTATTTAAATTACATGGGTTTTCAGTGTAGCCACCTCTCTAGCTCATTATGAGGGCCAATCGCCACATAACAGTCCAACAACGTGGACTGAATGATTGACGTAGGACACCAACATTCATACAATGTAACGTTTATGTATGTAATGTTTCTCAGGACCTAGTGAAGAGCCACCTGATGTACGCGGTGCGCGAGGAGGTGGAGGTGCTGAAGGAGCAGATCAAGGAGCTGAACGAGAAGAACTCCCAGCTGGAGCAGGAGAACAGCCTGCTGAAGACGCTGGCCAGCCCCGAGCAGATGGCCCAGTTCCATGCCCAGGTGCAGACCGACGGCTCCCCGACCGGCGTGGCCCCGCCCCCGACATCGCTGGCCCCGCCCCCGGGCGCCGTGGGAACCTCGCCGGTGCTGCCGTCCTCTCAGAACTCCGGGCCGTTGGCATAGTAACCGGCGGAATGGTTGTGAAAGGGCAACGCGACGAGAATGGCGTGGGGGCAGGGAAGAGGTATTTGGGCTGGTGTGGGGACCACGCCACGGTCTCCGGGAGTCACACTACGAATAAACCGAAAATACAAGACACACTGTTGATTTAGATTTTTTTTTTTTTTTTTTTTTTTTTTTTGCACATTTGTGGTTTTAACCCATGTTGAGTAATCGCTAATTGCGCACTAACACACGCACGGGGGTGTGTGTGTGTGTGTCTGTGGGTGTGCGGGTGTGTGTGTGTGTGCGCCCGTATGCGCGCGCACCGTCAAGTGTGTACATTTGACGCGCTCTCGACAATCTCCATGATGTCCTGCGGAGGTGGAAGGGTATCGCCGAAAAAGTCAAGGGAAAAGAGGAAACGGCCAGGTGATTTTCTGGTTCTGGGACCATCCAGAGTGCTCTGGTCGTCTTGTTGCTGTCTGCCGTCTTACGACATCCTCTGCAAAGACTTTAGCATGCGCTGCAATGGGATCCTAACTGCAGCCCCCCCCCCCTTTCCGCGGATGCTTTTAAACCCCGCCCCCGCCTCGCACTTACCACGCTAGTTCTGTTTTTCTACTTTACGTTTTAGCACTTTTGTCAGTGATTCTCATCAGGAACGGACATCAGTAAGTAGCCACCAATGGGACCAGTAACGAATTTTAAATGAAATGCTGAGAACACAGTAAGAAGACTCAAGACACCCCCATCTGGAATGGGAGGCAAGGCGTTCCCAGTGCGGTCAACTCAGAGCTTTTATTGTTAGGCTTTTTTTGTTATTTAGTTTGATGTTAGTTCAAGGTGGAGGGAGGTGAGGCTTATGCACATCAGCCACTTCTTTCCTGTTTTCATTTGTCCTTTTTTTGAGTCTCACCACAATGGGTAAAGGCCCCATGAGTAAGAGTCAACTGCGGGACAAATATGCAGGTCTTATGTCTTTTGTAGGGAGTGCCGAGGACGTGTATAGGATTGCAATTCGTTGGTCCTTTATTGTGTTTTGTCAAGTTTCTGCTGGTCTTTGATTAAGTTAATAATGGAAAGATTGATCGATTCAACATGACTGTTTAGGCGTGGTGAACTGCATTCAAGTGTAAAATGTCCAATTCAACTCTGCCAAGTGCCTGGTTTGTAACCATAGATGCATATATGATTTTTTTTTTTTTTTAAGTAAGTATTATTATCTTTTTTTTGTTGTTGTTGTCGTGTATGTATGTTTGTGTGTATATATATCTATGGTTTGGCCAGGTTTTGAACTACCCGTAAAGTCAGGGTTGAGACGGACCGGGGAAGTTCGCTCACATCTACTGCTAGTGACACACAGCCCACCGTTCTCCACTGAGAGATGCTGTATGTTGTAACATTCAAACACTCTGTGCGACTATGCTGGTTTTAGTTGAAGTTTTCCTTTCTTTGTACGGCTCTGTTCTGCACGCTTCGGGTGTGGGCGTTAGCGCAGAAGCGGAGGCGTTGTTCTGCATGCTCCTCAGCCCATCACTAATGTGACGTTCAGATTGCACTAAACGGTTGCACCTCAAATAAAAAGAAACCTAAAACTAAAAGTGTGACTGTCCGGTCTTCTCCTTCACGTGCCTGGTCCCCAGGGAGGGGATTTTCAACACCCCTTGTAATATTTTTTGAAAGCAAAATACTGAATGCAACCGTTCGTTTTTTGGATTTCAGGCAGTAGACACTACAGTAGACGCTACAGTCGACACTACAGTAGACGCTACAGTAGACACTACAGTAGACGCTACAGTCGACACAAATATCCGCCTCGACTTCACCATGAGCCCGTGGTGTAGGTTTAGAGGTGTTACGTTGTAAGCCTTCAGGCCGTCAGTCGTGATCAAACCCTGGGATGGAACAAAACGTCCACCTATGTCTGAAAAACAAAGATGGAAGTACATTTTGTTCTATCCCAGGTTTTATCCAAGAAGAATTATTGAAGTGTAGATAATTGGATGTGGCCTATGCATAGCTACGAACACACACAGCCAGTTGTTTTAAATTAATTGAAGCCCTCCACTTTTGCCACTCCCATCCCATCCACAAACGAGTTCGGGCTTGCAGGCTGTATTGAGATAAACATGTTATTTATAATACTAATTATTAGTAGTGTTAAAGTACTATTTGTGCATCTCCGCAGAAAATATACAGCAAGGAAAATACAAACAATGTGTCTGTGTATAGGGATGTATAAATGTCGATCTCAATATTGTGTGGTGTTCTCTTTATATGGCTACAATGCAAGTTTGGGTAAATTTGCATGTAGCATTTTAACCAAATAACAGTCACCTAAACATGGGCCACCCAAAGCCCTGTTGATCTCTCGACACGACCTCCCTGTGAGCCATTGGCTGGCTGCTAGCAAAGCAGGTCACCTAGTTGTAGAACCTCTAAGGCCCAGACCTCCCATAATGTGTGACTTACCACTCTCCTCCT
>JAOPUI010000125.1:119825-133002 GCA_027123135.1 Urophycis floridana | reverse complement strand
AACCCCCCCCCCCCCCCTCCCACACCAACTGCCCAACCCACCTGGCTTGCCCCCGTGTCTCTTTGCCGGGGCCCCCCCCCCCCCCCCCCCACCCCCCCGGTCTGTATGCCTCCTGTCCAGAACAGCTGGAGTTGGAGCCAGCCGATGTTGTGGTGCGTTATGGGGACCCTGTCGTAGTCCACTGCCGTGCACTCACTGAGGGAGTGGAATACATGGGTGTGGAGGCCAGTGAAGGAAAGGTGAGTAAGATCCCATCCCAAAACGTGACCTGGCGCGTGGACAGTGTGACCGACTGGAACATCTCGCCGCATTGCTTTTTCAAACGGAAAACTTTTTGCCTCAAAAAGATACCCCTCATTATTTACAGTAAGTCGGATTTCTATGCACATTGCAATAATGGACAAAACATTCACACTTTGTTTTAGTTCTTTCACTCCAAACTCCTGCTTTTAATTCTACAGAATTCCCAGAGAATGTGACCATCGTGGACAAAAAAGAGGGCCTGGATGAGGGAATCCCACATGAGTTTCAGTGTGATGTGAGAGGTGCCCGTCCAGTCGAAAACATGACCGTGACGTGGTACATAGGAAATAGGACTGAGGGGAACACTAATACTGCATCCGCTAATAATAATACTGGGAATACTACAGCCGAGCTGACCTACTCCTATGTACCCAGACGAGAGGATAACGGACTTCACGTCAGATGTGAAGTGCGTTTTGACCTGGGAGCCTCTGGACCCAAAGAAACCCACAGTTCCCAAGAGCATCCCCTTAGAATCAGATGTAAGTGTGGTTGTTCCGGGTAAAGGGGGCGTTTCGCTGACGCTTTTGCCCACTTGCAATGAGTACATTTGCGGCCGACGGTGGCTCAGTGGGTAGAGCGGGTGGACAGAGCGGGTCGTCCACCAACCGTATAGGGTCGGCGGTTCGATCCCCTCGATTCCCCCTCCTCCAGCTGTCCGCATGTCAAAGTGTCCTTGAGCAAGACACTGAACCAAACTTACTCCCCCGGGCGCTGAACATAGCAGCCCACTGCTCCTATGTATCATAGGATGGATCAAATGCAGAGAACAAATTTCGTTCCCATATCTAAAAAAAAATACTGAGAATGACTAAAATTTGAATCTAATCTAATTTGTGGGGTTCGACATGTGGACAGTTGGAAGAGGGGGATAAATCAAACCAAGATCGCAAATTGACACTGGTGACTCATTGACGTTTACATGTTCCCTGACACTGTTGCTTTCAGATCCTCCCCATAACATCAGCCACTTGGAGGACACCGAACTTGAGCTGGGTTCATCCAGCCAACTGTCATGCGTCTCCGACGGCAACCCACCGCTGGCCTACAGCTGGGATTTCTACAAGACGGGAAATGTGAAGGTGATGGCCGCCGATGGGGGCTCCCGTCTGGTGATAGAGAACGCCACCGACGTCAACATTGGCAGCTACACATGCAATGCCGGCAATAATCTGAAAAATATATCCAAGATGGTTAGAGTCACTGTGAAAGGTAAGATCAAGATCACAACGAGGAGACCACTTGTGATGTGTGGAATTTTATAGGCCCTATAGCTCAATACAAGCTAGAGCAAGCCATAGCTCATAGAAACTATAGACACTCCAAGATTAGACTTGCTTTAGTATATTGTATAGAACATGTGGACTGGTAATTTTGGAGGCATAACGTAACCTTTGAAAAAATTGTCATGTTTGTATTTTCACTGCCTAAACAATTTGTTTCCAATAAACATTTGTTTAACCTGTGCTATTTTAACTAGTGCATTGCAATATTTTATGAAAGTAAGAGGATGCAGCCTATATGGAAACACGTAATGCTGTGTAGTATGAGTCATATTTATAGACGGGGGCGGAGACGGTCGGTTTTGGGGGAAGGGTTGCTTCCTATCCTGTGGTACTTGGCATAGTCTCAGAGAGGATCCTGAGTTGTAGCGTTACACCGGTCTAACGCGACGCAATTTCCGTCCCTTTCTCATGTCCTGTGCGCACTGTGCGCCATTGGAAAGTCCGAACATATTGAGAAGAATGAGAACATGACAAGAAGTACAACAACTGCGTTAAGGATAATACGTTTTTAGGTTCAAGTTTTAGTTTGTTTTAGTTTTTTTTTAATATGTTACGGAAACGAATATATATAATATAGTCCCGCCCTCTTTCTCGTCAATAACGGCCATAAGGAGCATCCCGTTCTGGCGTTCCTAAGTGAGCGGAGAACGCCTGGGAAAGGGGATATACTTGCCAACTCCTTCAACGATTGAATGCAAACGTATAGCTTTAAATAAGTCATATTTGAGTAGAAATAACGGGAGGGAAGCATCGATAATAACCAAAGCCGCTCATGTTTTTCCCAATGGAAGATTTGCACAATGTTCGTCTCATTTCTATCGTTTTCACGTTGATTACAATGTCTAGGTCAAGTGAGTATATTTTTTCTTTGAAGTGACAAAATAACGTTTCGGATGTGTGTTTCATGAGATCATGGTGTACGAAGTAGCCCGCTTCACCGACGGCCAACTAATGCAACACTTCACTCACTTCTAAAAGTAGCGGCTCTCTGAATGTGGAAACTGGCGCTGAGACTCGGACCATTTCACTCGTTAAATCAACACACTCTCACACACTGCCGATCAGTATGTTAACGAAAAATAAAACGATCGGTCTCACCACAATGCTTAACAATATTATCGGCATGAGAAAGTGTTTTTTATTTGGTCCAACAAAGAATACTTGTCATATTAGTTGCCCACTTCCCTGGGGAGGAGGGGGTATTCTTCCTGAATGACGCCATCCATGTCGGCTATGTTTAACCTTTCAGCAGCTTTTGTTTAAGAAATATGCAGCGAATGGCCGTCGATAACAGGCTCTCGGTAGAATCAAAGGAAACTGATTCTCCGTTTGTGTCCACTACAGGTGCCAACTCCCCATGCCCTATTCAAATAACCCCGGAGAGATTGGTGTTGCCATATGGAAAACAAACGTCAGTGATATGCGGACACAGTACCGAAGACGCATCAAGAAACATGATTGACATCCACTGGCGAGTCGGTCAACACATCTTAGCTGGCGCTCAGTGGGACGTTAAAAAAGATACAGACTGGGATCCGAGGGCTGAATGTATCGCAACATTTTCCGGAATTGGACAGTGTCGTAAAAGTTTTGATGTCACATTTTATAGTAAGTATGATAGTAGATGAGGTATTTATTTTTCCTATTAAGCTTTTTTTCTGGCAATTGTGCAATCCACAGCCTAGATGGAGTGGTCAAGGTGCCGCGGAGCTTAAATGTGCTTGCTGCGTATCGCTGTGCTTCCATAGAAACAGCGGACGAGGTGCTGATCCATCCTGCGGGTCCCATGGTAGTGGACACACCGTACCAGCTGCGCTGTGACTTCGTAAACGTTGCCCCGGTGCAAAACCTCACTGTAACGTGGTACCAGGACGATAACGTCATCTATGGCAATGGTAGGTGATACCTTTATTATGGGGGGTATCAGCAGCCAAGCTAAGCCACATTAGTGTTCTTCCAGTGAGATGAGTAAGATTTTAACATTTAACATTTTATTGATGATCCCAGGCAGGGAAACTTGGGTGTTTAAAGCAACAGAAAGACAGGCAGAAAATCGAGATGCATAATATAGTTGCATAGATAGATGCATCGTGCATGATATAGTTAAAAAATGCAACACAATAAAATACAGATAAATAATTTAATAATATAATAATAAATAATAAAAGATAACAGCAATAGCTAGATAATAAAGTATTATGTTAGTGGTAGTGTTATGATAGCGTTATATAGTGTTATATAGTGTTACACAGGGATAACTCAAAACTTTTTTCAATAATACCCAAAAAAAGCTATTCCGCACAATTTTTTTGTGAAGAAGGTTGTGTAAAAATGTGTAGCTACCCCAATTTCGATTGCATGTGTTGACTGTTCTCAGCCCCAGGTCTTGGATAAACATGTCTGCTCATCACCCCCCCCCCCCCGTCTGTCTGTGTCCAGGCAGCCTCCAGGTGACTGGTTGCCTCCACCAGAACAAGGTGGACTGCGACATCAACGTGATCAGGTCACCTGTGAACGTGACCTCCACCACCAGCGTGGTGCTGAGGAGGGGTCAGCAGACGGCTGGGTTCAGATGTGAGGCCCGGTTGGCCCTCGAACAGCAACCACCTCCGCCAATCATGGCCCGCTTGCTCGACGTCAGCGTGCACTGTGAGTCCAGGCAGTGCCCAGGGTGTGTGTGTGTGTGTGTGTGTGTGGCCGTGTCTGTGGGCAAGGGTTTGAAATAGTTTATGGTTGTTATGTGCTATATATTCATGCCATATGGTGTCTCTATTTGGTGTTTTAAGATTAGATTATCGTCACGTGCCCTAATATTTGGTTCTCTCTGTCTCTCTCTCTCTGTCTCTCTCTCTCTCTCTCTCCCTCTGTCTCCCTTTGTCTCTGCAGATGAGCCCATCATCAACCGCACCAAACTACCATCCAGTGTTAGAGTCTTCAGGGGAGACTCTGAAGCGCTCGTTTGTGAGGCCGAGGGCAGCCCGGCACCGGAGATCCACTGGTTGTCGGAGACGGGCCTCTATGTGGCCGGCGGAAACCTCAGAGTCACAGAAGCCGGTGTCTGGTCCTGCAAGGCCACTAACGTGGTGGGCTCCAGCGTCCGGACGGTGACGGTCGCAGTGGCGTTCAAAGGTGCGCGCGCATGCTAACCCAACACCGGGACTGTTGTTGATGCTTATTTTCTTTTTTTTTTTACACATATTTTTATTTAAGACAGATGTACAATGTCATACAGGTTGTAATGATTTAAAGTTGTTACAATTCCTTTGGCGACAATGTACAATGTAACAAGAATTATACAACATTTTAACAATTTACATTTTTATGCATTTTTTTATAAACCCCATCTAACCCTAACAATCCCTGTGCCGGCAAAGAGAAAAAAATAAAATAAATAAATAAATAAACATATATATATATATATATACACATATACATACATACACACACATACATACATATATACATACATACATACATAATAAAATAATAATAAAAGAATAAAAACAATAAGCAAAAAAGAATAAGTAAAAAACAAAATTATCCCAAGATGAAAGTACTTTGTGTTGAAGCTTGTTTACTAATGAGAGGGGAGAGTTGTAAGTTTGTCAAAATAAACCAGTAGAGGGTCCCATACGTTGTAGAATTTTTTGGTTGATCCTCTAAGAAAGTATTTAACTTTTTCAATTTTTAAGAACATCATCATATCCGAAAGCCACATTGATGCCTTCGGTGGTAATTTGGATTTCCATTCTAAAAGTATTCTCCTTCGAGCAATCAAAGTTGCAAAAGCAATGACATTTTTCTTGCTAGTGGCTAGCACAGCGTCAACCCCAAATATAGCCATTAAAGGGCTAGGTTGTAAATCTAGGCCAAAAGCAACATTCAGAATCCCAAATATTGAATTCCAAAACTCTCCCAGCTTAGAGCACGACCAGAACATATGAGCTAAGTCTGCGCTGGTGGCTCTACAGCGATCACAGGTCTCATCTATTTCAGGGTATATTTTAGCCAATCTGACCTTACTATAATGAGTACGGTGGAGAACTTTAAATTGAATCAGATTGAGACGTACACAAGAAGAGGTTCTATTCACACAGGTAAGAGCTCTAACCCACGTCTCATCTGAAATGACTGTCCCTAATTCTTCTTCCCACTTTGTTTTGATGTTGTCGGTTGATACGCTACTAAATGACATAATTAAGTTATATAAATTAGAGATTTGGCCCTTTAAAGTTATGGGGATCTTTAGTATAACATCCAAGTTTGAACTCTCAGGTAGTTGAGGAAACGATGGGTTGTATGTTTGAATAAAGTGGCGGATCTGAAGATATCGGAAAAAACTGGATTTAGGAATAGAGTGTTTTTTGGCCAAATCTGTAAAAGTAGGAAAAACATTATCTATGAAAAAATCCTTACATGTAGTAAGACCCCTATCGTCCCATTGCTTAAATGTGACATCAAGATCGGCGGCTGGAAAAAGGTGGTTATTACATATGGGACTTAACATAGAAAGACCAGACAATTTAAATGTTTGCCTAAACTGTATCCAAATTCTTAATGTTTGACGCATTACCGGACTTGAGGAAAACCGTGATGGGGAGAGAGGGAGTTTTGTTGTTAACAGTGCAGGAAGTGATGACAGATTACAGAGCTTTGCCTCTTCACTGCACCAGCTCGTGTCTGGGGTTTGAAACCAGTAAATTATTTTTTGCAGATTCGCTGCCCAATAATAAACCCTGAAATTTGGGAGAGCGAGCCCACCCCCTTTTCTTGGCCTTTCAAGCAATGCTTTACGGAGTCTTGAAGATTTACCTCCCCATATAAAACTTGAGATTAGGGCATCAATTGAATGAAAGAAGGATTTTGGCAGAAAAACTGGGATACTTTGAAACAAGTATAAAAATCTAGGCAACACATTCATTTTGATGCAGTTGATTTTTCCAGCTAGAGAAAGGTAAATAGCACTCCATCTCTGGAGGTCAGATTTTAGTTTCTCCATAATAGCAGTGAAGTTGGCTTTAAACAGTTCAGAAAAAGAGGGGGTGATATTTATTCCTAAGTACTTAAAACCGGAGTGTGATATACTAAATGGTAAGTCTGTGTCTGGAATCTGCTTTGCCGAATCATTGATAGGGAAACACACACTTTTTGAATAGTTAATTTTATAACCTGAAAAACCACCAAAGTCAACCAGAATCTTCAAAAGTTCAGATTTACAGGATAGTGGGTCCGATAAAAAAACTAAGAGATCATCAGCATACAAGGAAGCTTTATATTCCATCCCCATTCTTCTAATGCCATGTATGGACGGTGTAGTTCTAAGCTTAATTGACAGGGGCTCGATCGCTAAAATGAACAGTAATGGGCTAAGCGGGCAGCCTTGACGCGTACCCCTAGATAAAGGAAAATACTGTGAACATAACTTATTAGTGATCACTGCAGCTTTTGGAGATGAATACAATAGACGAATCCAAGACATAAATTTCGGGCCAAACCCAAATTTACCCAGTACCGCAAAAAGATACTCCCATTCTACTCTGTCGAATGCCTTCTCCGCGTCTAGGGAGACCACCACCTCTGGTCGCACCCCAGACGCTGGAGAATGCACCACATTCAGGAGTCTACGAATGTTAATGAATGAGTGACGTCCTCTCACAAAGCCGGTTTGATCATTTGAAATGATATCTGATACTATGGTGTTTATTCGAGAGGCCAGAATTTTCGACAGTATCTTAATGTCCACATTCAGTAGAGAAATAGGCCTATAAGAGCTGCAATCCGCCGGGTCTTTACCAGGTTTCAGTAAAACTGTGATGAGAGCCTCTGTGAGACTCTGTGGGAGAGCTGTCTGTTCAAAAGAGTACTTAAACATGGTAAGAAGCAAGGGGATCAGTTTTAAGGAGAATTTTTTATAAAATTCGACTGGGAAGCCGTCCGGCCCAGGGGCCTTCCCGCTCTGCATGTCCTTAATTGAATTCTCCACTTCCTGTCGGTTTAGTGGTCTTTCCAGGTTGTCCCTTTGTTCCTGCGCAATTGTTGGAGTATTTAGGGTTTCTAAAAAATTAACCATAGAAGAAGTGTCCTGAGGAAATTCTGAGGTATATAACTCAGAATAAAATGTTTTAAAAGCATTATTAATTTCTTTGGGATCTATTGTCAATTCTTGAGGTGTTTTCCTAATTGTTGATATGAGTTGGGCAGACGACTTAGCCTTTAACTGGTGAGCAAGTAGACGTCCTGCCTTCTCCCCATGTTCATAAAAGAATGCTCGTGATCTTACCAAGTCATGTTCAGTCTTTTCAGTAGAAAATAAATCATATTTTGCTTTCAGATTTAATTTTTCTTTGTATATTTCAGGTGTTGGAGTTGTTGAGTATTGATGATCAATTTTAAGAATAGAATCAATGAGCTCTTCCTGTCTCTGTTTTCTTTTTTTATTACGTGAAGCTGAAAATGATATTATCTGACCCCTCAGTACAACTTTAAATGTTTCCCATAATATCGATGGTGATACAGAGTCATTCTGATTGGTTAAAATGAAGTCATCTATTGCTTTAGATATGAACTGACAAAAATCTGCATCTGAAAGCAATGCTGTGTTAAGTCTCCAAGCTGGCCTTGGTGGGCAATTGAGTGTAAAGCCAATGTCAAGAATAACAGGTGCATGATCAGATTCTACAATAGCAGAGTAGTCTACAGATTTCACTGAGGGAAGAAGACGCTTATCAATAAAAAAATAATCTATTCTAGAATAAGACTGATGAACATGTGAAAAACAAGAGAATTCCTTTTTGTTCGGATGTAAAAATCTCCATGGATCTATACAGCCAAGGTGCATCATAAGACTCAAAAGAGCTCTGGACATTTTTGATGGAGGTACAGGTTTGGGACTTGACCGGTCCAAGGCTGTGTCCATCACGCAGTTCATATCTCCGCCAAATATTAGGTGATGAGTATTTAAATCTGGTAATAAGGTGATTATCTTCCTGAAAAAATCTGCATCATCCCAGTTGGGGGCGTAAATACTAACTAAAACCACCGGGGTGTGATAGAGACGACCTGATACTATAACATAACGTCCCTGGGAATCTGAAATTATTTTTGAAGCAGTGAAGAGTACTCTTTTATGGATTATAATTGCGGCACCTCGAGCCCTGCTACTAAATGTTGAATGGTACACCTTGCCTATCCAGGCCTTTCTAAGCAAAACTTGATCTTGTACTCTAAGGTGTGTTTCCTGCAGAAATGCAATTTCAGTGTGCAACCGTTTTAAATGTGAAAAAATTCGCGCCCTTTTCACTGGGGCATTCATGCCCCTGACGTTCCAGCTAACAAAACGTACTGAAGACCCTCCAACCAAATTTGTACTAGCGCTATTCATTGCTTAATAAACAAGAATATTGGGTAATGATATAACTTGCATGTATGGTGCTGTATAGCCAGATCTGGGAAAAATAAAATGGAGAGCGGGATAAGAAGAGAAGAAAAAAATAAAATAAATAAAATAAAAAATAAAAAAATAAAATAAAAAAAGGGAACCGGCAACAAACTAACCCTTGAACATGTGTAAACTCTAGGTTCGTTCTCTGAACAGTAACGAACCGCAGCTATCTTACTGTAACTAAACTTCCAGTAGCCCATCCGTTATTTCCCCCTACACCCTGCTCCCCACTATCACTTGAACAAGTATACACACTCAGCACATTTACTCTGAACGGAAATGAATAACATTATTGTTCCCAGTCAACATAAACAATCGCCATTATTATATCAAGTAGGCAGGCTAACTTTAATTCACAGCCCATATCACACTGAAGTATGCATCATTCGGATCACTGTATAGACAGGATAGCTGGCTAACCAAAAAATAAATGCATCCGAACCATGGGATCTGAACAAATAGGCAAGCCATTTTGCTGTGGCTGTGCCCCTCTCACGTTGTAACGTAACATTAAGCAGTTGTCAACAAGCATTATGCCATCAACTATGAAAGCGATATAGACTGACATTTGCTTCACTAAAACGCAACAGCTCAAATCAACCAACCTTCAAACATATTGGCCATCCCAGCTCGGTGAAGCAAGTCCACCCAAGGCTCCGTCGGCATCAGACTAGTCCAATGAGTCAGAATCAGTCCATTGGTCTGGAAACCCGGCGGTCATAGAACACCTTGGCAGCTTCTGGTGAGTGAAAGACGTGAGTCTCATTCTCGAACTGAACCCGAAGACGTGCTGGATATAGCAGACTGAACCTTATCTTCTTCTCATAGAGGAGCCGCTTGACGTTATTAAATGCTGCGCGTTTCTTCGCCAGGACCGCAGACAGATCCGGGTAGATCCTCAGTGTGGAGCCGTTAAACTCCACGTCGTGCGTCCGGGCCCACCGCAATGCCTTTTCTTTCTCCTGGAAGCGATGGAAGCACACCACAAAGGGACGGGGCGGCTGCCCTTCTCTGGGTCTTTGGCCGGTAGAACGATGAGCCCAATCCAACTCCGGGGGATTTGCGAAAACCTCTCGGCCCATTGCTTGCATTAGCAGGTCAGATACAAACTTGACAGCGTGTTGGCCCTTCTCGCTGTCTTCTGGGACGTTAAGGATCCTCAGGTTTGCTCTACGAGAGCGGTTTTCCAGGTCATCCACGCGTTCGAGCAATGTCGCATTTTGCTCCTCTAAGAGTTTTATTTTCCCGACCGCTGTGGATATCGCACCGAAGTTATCCCCAGCCAAAACTTCGGTTGCGCTCAGCCGTGCTTGAAAGCTAGTAACAGTCTGTGTCAGTGTATTGACGGAGGACTGGAGAGGGGCAATCGACTCATGAATCAAAGCAGAGATGTCCTCCTTGAGCGAAGATCGTTGTTTCGACAACTCGGCTACAAGTTGACTCACGGAAACACCCTCTGTGTTTGCGGTCGTTCCATCGCTGTGTGGGCTAGCGCTAGCCAAAGCAGCTACCTTGCTAGCTATGCTAGTTCGGGTTGTTGGCTGCGCACTGGTCGGCTTATTCTTGCTCATATCGCCAAAGTTGGTGGCCTTTTATCTTCTTTTATCTTTTATCTGATATAAATACAGGGAAATGCCCTGAGCGGCGCTTTTAAAAGTTAATTTTGATAAGTTGAGTGGGGAGCTCTGCCTTCTTGCGTCCTACACCTGCATGGCCAAACCGGAAGTCCCTGATGCTTATTTTCATTCATATCATTTCGTGGAGTGGCCAACCCAGTCTCACGGCAGTTCGTGAAATAGTCACGAAATAGTCCTAATCTATTGATTCGTGTACATGGACATGAATTTCCCTATTGTTTGGTGACACTCAGCACAACTTTCATCATAACCTTAACCCTAATCCAAACCCTAACTTAACCCCTCAACCCTAACCCTAACCCCTAACAATGATACGTAGGGTTAGGATATCGTTAAAAGAGAACTGGCGGCGTGTCCTCGGGCAGCTTTAGCTGGCGTCTTCACCAAGAGGCTCAGGGGTACTGTAGTATTTAACTGTAAAAACGTGGTGCAGAAATACATCAGTTTGAAAGTTGTGCTGAGTGTCACGAGAAAAAAAAAAAAAAGGAAACTCGTGTCCACGCACACGAATCAATAGATTACATTTCGTGACTATTTCACGATTTTGTTGGAGTGGCCTGTGGGCGGCAACGGAACGTGCAACACGTCAGTCAGGAGGGAGGTTTCAAAGATGGCGCCTCACAGCGGGAATCACGGGGGAGAGTCAAGGTGGTGGCGCGCCACAAAGCGGCCATTTTAACGGGCCCCCCCGCGCATTCCCACCGCTTCCCTTAGAGACGGCCGACGACATGCGGATCCACTCCAGGAGCCACACGGGTCCCATGGTGGCCGGCACGAAGTACCAGCTGCAGTGTGACCTCGTCAACGTCGCCGCCGTGCAAAACCTCACCGTGACGTGGTTCCAGGACGATGACATCATCGAGGACCCAGGTAGGTGACGTCGGTGATGGGGGGAGGCGGGGGGGGGGGCGATATCAGCAGCAAAGCCCTTGAGGCGATGTAACACATTGAGCCCCCCCCCATGCAACTCTCCGGTGAAATCGGTGTACTTGTATTTGGTTCACAATAGCAAGTGAACAGCGATCGAGCAAGGCAACGGGGCAAGGCGCTCTCTCTAGAGAGTAGCGGCTTCCCCCAATGTCTCCACGTGGGGTCTCCCGCGAGTTTTCTGTGAGTTTGCAGGCTCCGCCCCCGGGGCCGCGAAATGCTCCAGGGGCAGAGCCTTTGAAAAATGGCGCTGGCTGCGTTTTTGGGGGATTTAAATTGGACCTTGTGGTCTTTATTTGTCACTCCCATGTGACATGGGAACGAAATTCGTTCTCTGCATTTGACCCATCCTACTGTACATAGGAGCAGTGGGCTGCTATGATCAGCTCCCGGGGAGCAAGTTGGGGTTCAGGGTTCAGTGTCTTGCTCAAGGACACTTCGACATGTAGACAGTTTTTTTGGAAGTGGGGATCACAGGGATCGAACCCCCAACCCTACGGTTAGTGGACGGACCACTAACCACCCGCTCTACCCACTGAGCTACATGCCGCCCTACCTACATGCAGGGCGGGGTGCCCGTTCGAAGCAGCAGGGTGGCGGCGAACACCACCCAGGAGTCTGGCAGCGGCTCTTCCACCACGGCGGCCGCCCGGGCGGTGCCTTGCTGGAGAGAGGGGGCAGGACGTCGTACCCCTGTGGGTCCAGGGTCTGAAGCTTCAGCAGCTGTGAGGCATGGCCAGTGTCGACGGCGCTCGGACACACACAACCGGTTGGCCGGTGAAGTATAGGTGCTCATAGAGTCAAAGTCCTTTCCGTTTGAGTCCATCGGCGTCAGTGTCCGTGGCTCTGCCTGGATCAGGGACCGGGGGGGGGGCTGTCTCTGGGGGGTCAGGGGCTGCGGAGTGACAGGCCGGAGGCGTGGAGGGAACCCTTGATCTATGCCGCCCTTGCTGCTCGTTCCAAACCGCCTCGCAAAGCTTTGCTCCCCTGCTTTCTGTGTCTTCTGTTATTTTGTCCATCGGGGAACTCTTGAGAGCTTTGTTTTCCCCCCAGGACGGAGTATGTAACTAGCCTGACTTTGCCGGACCAATTCACAAATGCTTATTAGTCTGGAACCTCTCAGTTCATTTTCGATTTCCAAGGGGTGTAATCACTGGGAGGCCCCAGACACCAGAAACTCCCCCGGATGCGAACGACGACGGACTGACCCACGAGCAATCGGCGCGATGAAATGTGTTGACACATCTGCGGCGGCCGCCCAAGTTGTTTGTTCAAACGCGTCCCGTGAGGGCGGCGCCTCCCATCGTCTCCCCAAAACCTGCGCCAGATTAGATAAACAATTGATGATCGGCCCGACGCCGCCAAGGTCTGTCGCCAAATCCGTCTGAGTCCGTGAGGAGGCCCGGGGCAAATATAGCAAGAGCTGGCGGAGCATTCGTCTGGTTTCAAGGTGAGCACACAGAGCACGAGCCACACACCGGGGGGCGGGCCCCCCCCCCCCCCCCACCCCCCCCCCACCCCACCAAACCCACCCCCACACACACACCACCACACACCCCCCACCCCCCCCACACCCACCAACA
>JAOPUI010000125.1:80795-94719 GCA_027123135.1 Urophycis floridana | reverse complement strand
AGCTCAAAGGTGCCATTCTCATATGGCGTGTCAGGGGGACCCTGCATCAGAATCTTCCAAAATGCTATGGACAGTTACAAATAACATATAATAACACATAAATAAAAATCATATAGGAAATCACTCATAAAAGTTATAAATCAGACAAAACACAGCAGATAACAGTTATAAAGCACACAACAGTCATCTCACACAAAAGTTATAAATCACAAACATAACAGTTAAGACAACACTCACAATGGTCATAGAGGAGGAGGAGAAGGAGGGAATTAACCTGCTGCAGGCAGAAATCAAGAACTGACTGTCAACCTTGAGGAGAGCTGAGAATCTGAGAAAGAAGCGTAAAATGGGGGAGAAAACAAGATCCAACTTCCACAAAGGACAAAAGTGGGAAACTCGTAACATCAAAGAAATATCTCAAAGCTTACCTCAAACAGAACCACACTGACAGCCAGCGGTGGGGACCGACAACTCTTCCACCTGAATGCCACCGATACAATCCCCGGAACATCAGCTGGACACCAGCCCCCCAAGTGGAGAAGAGTGTACGACGGGCAAGAGCTGCATGCTCCCTTGGGCCCAATGGAGTCCCATACCGACTTTATAGGAACACACCAGAGGTATTACGCTTTCTATGGAGGCTGATGAAGGTGGTTTGGCAGAAGCAAGCAATTCCAACTGCTTGGCGGAGGGCAGGAGGCATCCTATTCCCCAAGGAAAAGGACTCTGTGGACATCAGCCAGTTTCGCCAAATCAGCCTCCTGAACATAGAAGGTAAAATCCTCTTCAGTGTAGTGGCTCACAGAGCTCGCGAGCTACCTGGAAAAGAACCACTACATCGATACCTCGGTGCAGAAAGCAGGGATTCCAGACTTCTCTGGTTGCTTGGAACACACCAACATGATATGGAATCAAATCCAAGCTGCCAAAAAGAATGGAAGAGATCTCCATGTTGTGTTCCTGGACCTCGCAAATGCCTTTGGGTTAGTTCCACACAATCTCCTCTGGACAGCATTAGACTATTTCAGCATCCCAGAACCAATCACCTGCCTCATCAAATCCTATTTCCAAGACCTACAGCTCTGCCTGACAAATGATGAGTGTACCACAGCATGGCAACGACTAGAAATAGGAATAATGGTAGGCTGTACCATCTCATCTCTAGCTTTCACAATGGCTATGGAGGTAATCATCCGGGCCTCTCGGTGGGTAATAGGAGGGCAGAAGCTCAAACCTGGTCTTCGTCTCCCTCCCATCAGGGCCTTCATGGACGATATGACCATCCTCACCACAACCAAGGTGTGTGCTAGGCGGCTGCTGAACAAGCTGCAAGAGAACATCCAGTGGGCCCAGATGGAAATAAAGCCAAGCAAGTCCAGGAGCATTTCAGTCATTTTAGGGAAGCTGACGGAATATCGATTCTACATGGGTGAGAAGTCTATACCAACAGTGTCAGAGAAGCCAGTCAAGAGTCTTGGACGTTGGTACCATGCCACTCTCAAGGAAACAGAGCAAGTTCACCAGCTCAGACAGGGCACCATATGTGGCCTTAAGAGTATCCACAAGACCATGCCAACCGGCAGGCTGAAGCTGTGGTGCCTTCAGTTTGGGCTAATACCCAGGCAGATGTGGCCTTTTACCATCTATAAGGTCCCAATCTCAAAGGTAGAGAAACTGGAGTGATTGGTCTGCTCATTTGCCAGGAAGTGGCTGGGACTCATTTTTTTTAAAAGCAACATTGGACTGTACGGGAGAGGCATTCTGGAGCTTCTTGTTTCCAGCCTTGCAGAGGAGTTCAAGTGCTCTAAAGTAAGGTTGGAAAGGACACTAACAGAGTCCCGTGACCCATGCGTTGCCAAAGCAGCTCATACCCTGGAGAACGGAAGGAAATCGACCCCAGCTGAAGCTACGCAACAGGCAAAGTCAGACCTTAGGCACAGAGAAATCGTCGGCCTTGTGCAGCAGGGGAGAGGAGGTCTCAGCCTTGGAAAGAGCAGACCATCATAGCATACGGCAGCTTCAGCTCAGCACCGACGGCTGGTCGTCGAGGAGGTGCATCAGCACGAGCAGGCAACGAGGTATGCAAAGGCTGTCTTACAAGCCAAGCAAGGACAGTGGGTGAGATGGGAGGGAGTTGAGAGGAGAAAGTTATCTTGGAGGGAGCTGATGGGCATGGAAGCATTTCACATCAGCTTCATCTTACGTGCCACGTATGACGTCCTACCTTCCCCCTCTAACCTCTACCAATGGTACGATGAAGACCCCACGTGCCCCCTCTATCCATGTCCCGCAAACCTTAAACACATTCTGGTTGGCTGCAAGACAAGCCTGTCACAAGGCCATTACACCTGGCGACACAACCACGTCCTGAAGTGCCTAGCAGCTGCTTTGGATACCAGGCGGTTAAAGATTAATGCCTTGCCTTCTCCATCATTCCATCCTACTTCCGCAAGGCAGTTCATCCGAGAAGGTGCAAAACCAGCCAAAGTCTATACAACATCGGATGTTGGCCAGCTCGGAGGGGCTTGCGACTGGAAGTTGGCTGCAGATCTGAACCAAAGGCTCTGCTTTCCTTCTGAGACAGCCACAACAAATCTCAGACCAGACCTTGTGCTCTGGTCCTCCTCACTCCACACTGTGTACATCATAGAGCTTACCGTTCCCTGGGAGGCTGCTGTGGAGGAGGCATTTGAATGCAAGAGCCAAGTACACGGAGTTGGCAGCTGATGCTGAACAACGCGGATGGAAAGCCAAGGTCTGTCCAGTGGAAGTCGGCTGCAGAGGCTTCATTGGCAAGTCAACCATCAGGCTGCTTAAGGATTTGGGTGAGTTAATCAAGGTTATTCAAGGCCAAACCCTACGCCAAACCATCAAAGTCCTCTCAGGTGCAGCAGAAGAAGCAAGTCGATGGCTGTGGATGAAGAGGCGAGACACTACCTGGTCTCCCACTAACACCTGCAGCAAGTAAGGGTTGACAGCAGAGGGGGGCACCCCCGGGACGCCAGGTGTAGCCGATGAGCCCTCTGGAGGTGTCGTGGGCCTATCATCGAAACACCAGAAAAGGAGGGTGCCCACCTGATGACCCCAATGATGCTGACAACCCTCCCCCCCTCCACTCAATTAGACCTGCCACCGGCACAGCATCAAAACCATCCCAATGGAGTGTCACCACTGATATCACAGGATTGTTGTACAAACGGGATTGTTTCACCCAATCCTAAAAACAGAACAAGATGAATGTGGAAGGTGACCACCTGCAGTTCTTGGTTCTCAGAATCACATGTTTCGCCAAGCCCAGCTTTGCCAGAGAGAAGCGTATCAAAGTACAATCTGTTTGTATACATTATATATAAATAGAGCAAATATATTAAATGTTTCTCAAAAAAATCTGTCTCTCAAATAGTACAATATAGGCCAATAGGCCTAACACTAGGTACCATAACTGTGCATTCTTGTGTTTGAGAAGCATCGGCATGCATGCAAAGTATGGCTAGAGCTCTCTTTATTACTATATAATCAGTCATATTAATTATAATGTTATTTAAGGTTTAGAGAGCAGCGCACCCCAGGGATTTCAGTTTGACAATATTCACTTGCAAAACAAAAAAGTGTGTTGAAAATGAACAGTTATCAACTGCTTGCTTTGTTATAATTTGTTCAATAATATAATTTTTATGCCAGTGTAGACTTGTCCCTCAAACGATTACATCTTTATGTTTGATATGCAATGACATAATCCTTGAATTTATCGGCCATTCCTGTTGCTCACCCATGCTCTGGTTTTCGTCATCCTGGTCGATGAACACATGGTCGAGCACGAAGTTGAGCAGCTCGTTCTGCAGGGTGGAGTCTGGGTTGAAAACCAGCGGCTGGAGACCCTCCCGGCCCCCCGAGACAAGCTGGTGGCTGAAGATCATCAGCAGGTCACACAGCAGCATGAACGCCTGGAGGACGGGAGTGAGGGGCTCATGTTACAAACATGCCGCTGAGAAAACTGAAGAGGCATCTGGGTTAGAAACAGGTTGGCTCCTGGATGTGGATCAAGAAATAAAGGCATCTGCTGAGAATATCATTGGGGGTCAAGCAGCGAAGCTGCGAGACACCCATTGTGTTTCTATGTTTTATTCTTATTATTATTCCTCTGCCATTGAAGTCTATGGTAGCCCATGGAACACCATGGTTAAAAGTGCTGAAATTTGGCTGAAAGTTTCGGACCACTTGTTGGACTTCCGCCATATTGGATTATGTCAGAAAGCTTTAAAAATCTTCACGGGTCACAAAGTTCAAGTCAAGTCAAGTAAACTTTATTATCAGTTTTCATGAATGTACACTACAGGACAGACACAAAAACCAAAATGCTGTTTCCCCTGACCCCCCGAAGTTCGTTCGATTCGCTCAAAACTTGACACAGATGATCTTCAGACCAAGTCGCACAAAAGTTATTTCCAAGATTTTTTAATTTCAAGTTTATTCTCCCGTGAGAGGTAATCGAAAATGGAAGCAAACTGCCAAACAGGAAGTGGGCTGTCGTCCCACCGATGCTATGACTTACTGTAACCAAACTTGGTACCTGGAGTCAAGACACTGTCCCAATCACTCACACCAATTTTCAGGCCTCTACATTGAACGCTCTAGCGCCACCACTAGTTCAATGTTTGACATGCATTTATGCTTGAAAATTCTTTGAAATGCATGCTGCTTACTTTGTTTACAACTCTGTGCTGCATAACGTCACAATCACTCACATCAATTTGTGTGCCTCTGCATTGAACGTTCTAGCGGCATCATCAGTTCAATATTGGACATGCATATTTGATTGTAAGTTTTTTAAAGTGCGTACAGCTTACAATGCTTACAGCTCTTTGCTGCATAACTTTCCATTTACTCACATCATGTTTGTGCCTCTGCATTGAATGCTCTAGCGCCACCATCAGTTCAATATTGGACGTGTGTATTTTTGTGAAACATTACCCAACAAAAACTTAAAACCACACTAATGTTTCATGATTGAGAATTTACGACTAGGTGTGCAATAATAATCAACATTTTTCTGTATCAACACCAAACTTGCTACATAGACTCAAGACAGCCAGAAGTTTCAGCCCAGCAGCTCCCCAGCCCAGCTTGACCCCCTCATTGCTGCTTGCAGCTATATTTAATATCAGATGTTTCCCAAAATAAGCTACAGGGGGCATAAAAATCCCCACTGTAGCTGATGCTAGTTTTACTCAATATATTAAATATATTAAGGAATACCTTATATTAATTTGCAATATACATAGAGAAATTCTTAGGACAAATTTTTCACATGGTCATGAAAATGTAATACTTATCTTACTAGACCAAATATTGTGGTCAAAGGGCCAAGAGTACAGCCACAGGTGGGTCACGACATGAGTTGGAAATTATTTCGGAACCTCTGCTATAGCTGACACTTTCCTCCAACTCCCAAGACATCCACACACTCCTAACCCCCAACCCTGCTATCCCATAATACCCTCAAGGTACCCCATGGTACCTTGATGTTGGGGTGCAGGTGCAGCAGGGTCCTCTTGCTGTAGCCGGAGTTGATGCCGAGGGCAAGCTCCACCTCCTTGTACAGCATCACAAAGATCCGCACTCCCTGTTGCTATGGACAACGGGGGAGAGGTTAATAAAGCTGTCTTCTTTCTCACCTGTTTGAGTTCATGCGTTTTTGTAATGTATTTCTATGCGTTATTTAGTTATTGGAGGCAAAATATCGTCATCACTATTAAAATGTATAAAACGTGTTAAAATCCAGTATTCTTGTGTCAACAAAGTACATAAAAACAAACTATATTTTAATGATTGATTGGTTGATTTGAGACAATGTACGAACAAAGGTTCTTCCTGTCTAAGTGCCTAACTTACTGCCTTGCGTTTCAGGGTGCAGTCCAGTCGCCATCTGTTCCCCTCCACCACTGGCCTCTTCAGGAAGATCTCTGGACTCAGCCTGGGCAAAAGGTCAAGAGAAAGCGAGAAGTAAAGAGACAGGTACATTATCAAATGCTCTCACAGTCTTGTGAGGGTTTACTATAGAAAGCATGAGATGAGCATGAAAAACACAGCACAGAGAAGCACTTCTGGTGAAGTGAATATACAATACAATAGACTTTGCTTGCTCAACACAAAAAAGACATTGAAATGTTCACTACATCTGACAGTTAGGTGGTGATAGTTGCAATGCAAGTTCTTCCATCTGTGCCATCTTGAGCCAAGATACACGCTCAGATCTGCACTGTTAGCCCAGATGTCATTTCTACTCAAACAATCAATTTCAACGTACATAGATAATTTAAGTTTGATTGTATAACTATTACATTTAAACACAGTCTACTAATTCGAAGTAGAATATACTTACATTTGAAAGTAATGTCATGAATGAGTAACTTTAAGTTAAGTGGGATGGAATTTTTAAGTTTTGGTCATGACCACGCCTCTTAAATTCCCGCTCCAATCAAGTAGTGTAGGAAGGTTCGGTGTTCCCGAGGTCATTTTTCAACTTTGTGGAGGCTACAAAGAAGATGTTTTGTGTTTTAATAACCAAAACATTTAAAAAGACCTAAATAACTCAATAAGTCATTTTACTCTACATGAGCAGAAATTTACTGTAGCCTATCAGTGTTCGTGTGATTTGTCATTCGGAAAGTCATTTACCCGATTATTCTGACACCACTTGAATGCATCGAGTGGAGTAGAGACGAAAAAAGAGGGCGACAGGACGATTGAATCTGGTGAGTGAGCGACCGCGTGGTGGCTTTTGATTTAAAGTTAGCACTAGCTCCAATGACTGTTAGAGCAGTGAAAAAAAAAACGTTTTCATTAGCTAAACTGGCGTGGTAATATTAACACACATTTGGCTAGCAGTGTAAAGCATTTTAACTGACATTTTTCTCTTCTAAGACACACATAGCTTTAGTAGCTGTTTGTGAGCAGTGAAAACGGTGTTTTAAGTATTTACACTGATATTTTCACTTGTTAGACTGAGCAGTGAAGACCCCCCCACCCCCCACTCCCGCTCAAAACCGGCCGGTTGAAAAGGTTGCTTAAACAGATAGCTATTTGAAGGTCCTGTTTTTCAGCATTGGAAATGTTTGCTCTTGCCACGCACGGATATTTTTTGTGTATTTTTTCACTCAAGATAACTGCCATTAATTGTTAGTAAATCACCTATCAAATGCTAACTGTATTCATGTGACCAGGCTGTGCTATTTCAATGTGTATGTGACCCTCTTTAAGTTACTTCCACAAAGTAACATTACTTTTTAAGAAGTAAACGTCAAACAAATGGCATTATACAGTTTTATCACTATCCAGAATTAAGAGTCTCAAAATATAGATAGATTGTAGAGGATAATCTAACATTACTTCTCCGTCTCTTATGTTTTTTTTTTTCTTTTTTATTGTGTTGCAGGTCTCCAGAAGACATGTTGTGGAAGTGTAAGTACTGTCCTTTCATCTGTGAAAAGAGGACAGCTATTTAAGCACTATAGACTAAAACATGGGAGCTATGCAAGAACAGAACCGTTTCCATGTTTACACCAGGAATGTCTGTGTACATTCAAATCACTCAATGCACTAAAAGTACACTTATCCCGCCTTCACACCAAAACTTCAGAACAGCAACCAACTGTAGATGTACCAGTAAAGTTTTGTTGTCTGTCATGTGGGTTTGCTGAGTCTTGTACTGAAACTGACTACTTTAGTCACCTGCATAATGCACACTTAAAAGTCAACCATAAAGTCAGTTGCCCTTATAAAGACTGTGACTTTGAAAGCAGTGTCTACTCCACGTTCAAAGCACACAAGAGTAAAGCACACAAGGAACACAGCTGGAAGAGGTTCAAGTCAGAAATCATTGGTTGTGATTATGAAGGTCATGATCAGGATAGTGCACAAGAGCAAATATCACATGCTGATGACATGGCAGAGTTGGAAGGAGTTAGTGAAGAAGCTAGTGAGAATGATATTTGTGATTTAGGAAAGCAGCTAGAGCACAACTTAGCATCTCTTCTGTTAAAGATGCAAACAGTTATGCACATACCAGAGAGTTCTGTGCAAGAGGTATTACAGCAGCTTTGTCAAATCAATACGCTGTCAGAGCCACTTCTGCATAACAAAGTGAGGGCTACACTAAATAAATACTTTGATAATGTGGATGATACAGTTGTGAGCGAAATTACCAGTGCTGTGTCAGAGTGTAACATGATGTCATTTTGTGCCAAAGATGGACCCTTAGGAAGTGCTAAAAAGAGAGCAGCCTATGTACGCAAAGAGTTCCCATTGCAAAAAACCACTTGCATATGTCCCCATTGTTCCAATGCTCCAGAAGCTGCTTAACAAAACTGACGTGTTAGACAAAGCTATGTCAGAAAAAGTCCATGTACTGCAGGAATACACGTCTTATGCAGATGGGCAGTACTTTAATGAAAATTCTCTTCTTGCAAGCGATGAGTTCACAATTGCTCTTGGCCTTGACATTGACGACTTTGAAGTTGCCAATCCTCTAGGAACGTCAAAGCTGAAACATAAAATGTGTGCAGTATACTGGATCATTGCAAACATACCTGCAAAATACAGGTCCACCCTCAACTCAATCCAGCTTGCTCTACTATGCAATACCTCTACAGTTAAAGAGTGTGGTTATGCAAAAGTTCTGCAACCTCTCATCTATGATCTAAAGATATTGGAGCAAAATGGTGTTTACATAGAGTCATTAGGTGCAAGTGTGAAGGGCACAGTCTTATATGTTGCCGCTGATAATCTTGGTGCTCACTCTCTTGCAGGATTCCTGGAGAGCTTCAGGGTCGACAAGTTCTGCAGATTCTGTCTAGCGAGCAGCAGAGACGCGCAACAGCAAGAGGTATGTTCTGGATTCTTTCAGCTCAGAGACAAGGACTCTCATGATAGGCAAGTGCAGGAGGTGAGAGAGGACACAGCACTGATTCAGACTTATGGTGTGAAAAGAGCATGTCCATTAACTGAAAATCTCGAGCACTTTCATGTGGTCACCGGGTATCCTCCTGACATCTTGCACGATCTCTTTGAAGGCATTGTGCCAGCTGAGTTGTCCCTGTGTCTTAAAAATCTGATAAGCAAGAGGTATTTTACGTTAGATACACTAAATCAGGCCATCAGACACTTTAATTATACATTCACGGACAAAACAAATCGCCCTCAGTTGATCGGAAAGGGATTTTCCACCAAAGGAAGTATTGGTGGAAATGGCCATGAGAATTGGTGTCTCATAAGGCTCCTCCCATTTCTTATTGGTCACTGTGTTCCTGAGGGTGATGACACTTGGGAAATTCTGATGCTTCTTAAAGATATAATCGAGCTGGCTGTGGCACCAAGGCATACTGAAGAGACACTGCATTTCATGGAATGTAAAATAACAGAACACAGACGGCTGCTGCAGTCAACTTTTCCAGGTTTGCAGTTAAAGCCAAAGCATCACTACCTGGAACACTATCCTTACCTTGTGAGGAAGTTTGGTCCCTTGTGCGATGTTTGGACAATGTGCTTCGAGGGGAAACATAAGTTCTTTAAAAAAGCAATTCGGAACACTCAAAATTTCAAAAATGTTGCAATGACACTTGCTACAAAACACCAGAAAGCAGTCAGTTACCATCTTGACTGCAGTGCAATTTTCAAACCATTGGTGGAAATGACAAAGTTTACCCCAGTTTTGCTTGCCTCTTTCCCTTTTAATGTTCAGAGAGTATTTGCTCGAGACATTGCAAAGGTAGAGTCTGTTCTGGATGTGTCATCTGTCTGCATAGATGGAATCATGTATCATCCAGGCATGATTCTCTCTTTTGGCTCATGCTCAGGTCTCTCTGAATTTGCCCAGATTGAAAAGATCGTTACAGCTAACACAGAAATCCTGTTCATCTGCCACAAAATGACCGCATGGTACTGTGAGCATTTGAGATCTTACCAACTTCTCTATGGTGATATCCCCTCCACATACAGTATGTGGTCAAGATATCGGAGCTGAATGATGTCCTCCCATTATCAGCATGCAGGGTCCAAGGAGAACTTATGGTAACATTGAAACGATATGTTATTTGCTAAGTTCTTGTGTATATTCTTTCTCCCCAGATGGCTCTGCAAGAGAAATTCATCATGAGGGTTATTGTCTCAGAGGGAGACATCAGAAAGTTGACAATGACAACACGACCGGACACACTTGAAGATTTGATTGGCTGGCTTAAAGGCACTCTCCAAGCAAATTACAACTTCGTCCTACAGTACCAAGACCCCGACTTTAACAATGAACTGTGTAACCTTGAAGATGTCTCAGAGCTCCCAGATAAGCCAACCATTAAAATCATCCCTATGATTGAATTGGTACCAGTCACTGAACCAGTTGAACAATCTTCATCGTGTGGTGACACAAGCAGCCTGGCAGACACCGAGATCCTGTCCAGCTCCTCTCTGGATAGAAGTGTGCCATGGCCAGAGGTGTTTGAAATTTTCAGTTGATGTTGAGTACCGACTCCGTCAAGGTAACTTGTTATATATGAAGGATGGAACCTATCTCAAAGTGACAAAAGAGCTAAAGCATGACATCCTTGAGAAATTGGCTGAGGTCATCTATGCATTTGATGCATACCCAAAAAAGGAAGATTTAGCCGCTGTTGCACAAGCTTTAGTAGCAACGCACCCATGTCTTAAAGAAGTGGGGCCACCCTCTGGCTGTGTTGGATGGAAGAACAGTTTGAAGTTCAAGGTTGGAAATTACAGAGCCAAAATGTGCAAGCTGGGCCGACTTGACGTCACTGTCAATAGTGGTAAACGTGGAAGATACTCTACAAATGGCGACCCTCCAAACAAGGACATCAACAAGCCAAGGAAAAGAGAAATAAATTTCCTGCCTCAGTATCCAGAGGGGTTGGATGACCACAACCTGGAAGAAGCTCGCCAGGTTCTAGTCAATGAGATGATGAAGGCAAAGCCAAATGTGTCCCTTATTAAGAAAGAGATGGATAGGACCTTTGCTCTTCGGAGAAAATAAGTTGTGATAGACAAGCCTGCAATTACCCAGATTGCCAGCACTTTTCTCCGAAAGCCAGGTTTGTATGCCTGTTTTGAGTATTTACAAAAAGTGGTTAACACTGTGTGACCCAAATTGTGTTGTGTTGAGGGTCATAAATGTCTTTCATTTGACCATGGGCCTATACATGTTGGGCTATGTTTTATATTTTCAGGTGTGTTACGAGTTCACCCGAGTGGTGGGGAAAAATCTCAAAGAAAACTTCTTTGAGGCACTTGACCGTTTCTTGCCAAACTTGATGGACCTCTTCAGGAAGAAGACGGGCCTCAGTGGACAGCTTTTAACTGACCTTTTACGTCAGACAAAGGTAGGCTGACTTGTCTACCTAAGATGACTGCCTCTCTATTCTTCCCCCCTTTCTTCTCATCTCATTACTTTTCATTGCTCTCCCGTTTCCATTTCCTCCTCTTTTCTCCTACTCTATATACTTATATATACTTTTCTTGTTTTTATCTCTCCTCTTCTGTCCTTCTATCCACTCCTCTCTACTTTCTGTCCAGGAAGTTTGTAATGAAGTAATTAAATTGTGGCGACTTTCTGGAATCTATTTAACCATATACAGTATGAATGTACTTAGTTATGTCCACTATCTTCCAGACCACTGAGCCAACAGACATCAGGTGCCTTTGTCTTCGGGGACTGCCAGTCGTCTTGGGGGATGACCCCTCTGCGTTCTCCAAAACCTGCTCAGTAATTAACTAAATTTGTTTTGAAAATCTGCATTATTGATTCACAACACCATCTGATATGAATTTACTATTAAAAAAATGGATTACTACTACTTACTCTAAATTACAAACAAATTAACATTGTACAAAATTTTGAACTTTCACCTGTCTTTATTTCTGTGAAATTGCCCCTCTTTTTATTTTGCTGAGGACTATGAAAAACCCTCACATAAGTTCTTACTTTTTGAGATTAAAGGACAATACTGGTCATTTGTATCAACTGCAACAATTGCATCTGTAGTGGAAACAGTTTTTTACACAACTTTTCAGCTTGACTGGGACTGAAAAAGCTCTCCATCTCTGCTGAGCTACAAAACTATTTCAGCATACAGGTTTTCAAACAGCTCTTGTAATGCACAGTTCAAATTATGGCGATTTAAAATTGGGGTTGTCCTTTCTTAATTTTTGTGGTCAACACAGCATTATTGACATTACAATGTCCTCTCTTTGTCTGTTTCTTTTTCTGTTAGGATGCAACTGACAAGGACTTGTACAGTGAAACTTCAGTGGGAATCCTCTGCATTGACGAACATCCTCAACTCAACCCATCCAGAGTGAGCATCATCTTGGAAGGGAGTGTGGTAATGGAGGAGCTGGCCAACCTGCCACAGGCTTTCTGTGTCCTTTTTGGACTGATTTACGCCTTGCACTTGGATTACCCCAAGTGCATGAAAAGCACCTTCCACTTTATTCAACAGGTCATGCTAAACCTGGGCAGAGGTGAGCTGAAACCCAAAATTCAATCTTTGAAGAATCAACTATCTGTTTAAAACAGGGGTCTGAATACTTATACCACTGCTCTGGATCTGAGTGCTTGGTTATTTGTAATGTTGCACTTTAAAAATACCATGTTTACTGTTTGATATGCAAGTTTTTGTATGCATTGCCATTGATTTGCTGTTTGATTCCATCCTAATTGGTGTATGATTCATGTTAGTAGCACTGATCATTACTGATCAGCACTGATTATTAGCACTGATCTAGCAGTTTGGTTCCATTACTATTTCTAGCTACAGTATGTTTTATGGCATTGGCACTGATTTTGTAGTTTAATTCCATGCTGATTGGTGTATGATTCATGTTATTAGCATTGATCTAGTTTCATTCCTATTGCATTGGCATTGATTTTGTAGTTTTATGCCATCCTGATTCACAAGTGTGCATGAAAAGCACCTTTCACTTTATTCAGCAGGTCAGTCTCAACTTGAGCAGAGGTGAGCTGAAACCCAAAATTCAGTCTTTGAAGAATCAGCTATCTGTTTAAAACAGGGTTCTGAATACTTATACCACTGCTCTGGATCTGAGTGCTTGGTTATTTGTAATGTTGCACTTTAAAAATACCATATTTACTGTTGGCACTGATTGATATGCAAGATTTTTATGCATTGCCACTGATTTTGCAATTTGATTCCATGCTGATTGCTGTATGATTTGTGTTATTAGCGCTGATCTAGTTTAATTCCTATTGCTACCTATGTTGTATAGCATTTGCATTGATTTTGTAGTTTAATGCCATCCTGATTCACAAGAGTCCTATTTGATTTTTTGATTGCACACCTATTTTGTTTGATAACATGATAAAGACAAGTTTAATAAAACATAGACAAGAATAGACAAGAACGTAGACAAGAATGTACTTTTGTGGTTTTGCTTTTTATTTTCTTAATTAATTTAATCTGTATATATATTTTTTTTTATTAAACTGATTTTATTTTACTCTTCAGATAGTGGAGTAATTGGACAAAGGCATTTTTAAGGTAAATCAACTTGGAGGTTAGTGTATTCAGCTTAAAGTTATAAGTGGAATAAATATGTAAAGCAATTGATTTTACTAATGTTTTTAAGTTTAATCATCTTGGAGGTTTGTGCACTTAACTTTAAGTTTTCAGTGGAATAAAGGGGCAAAGCAATTGATATTACTAATGATTTTAAGTTAAACCAACTTGGTATTAAGTGTATTGAACCCAAAATAATACCATCCACTCATTTTTTTAAGTTAAATCCACTCAAGTTTTCATCAAAAATTACTTAATTTTTTTAGGGCAACCGGTTTCCTCAAATTTTTTAAGTAAGCTCAACTTATCCGGGTTAACAGTGTGGGTGAATGGGGCATACC
>JAOPUI010000125.1:50507-63421 GCA_027123135.1 Urophycis floridana | reverse complement strand
TTCTTGTTTTTTAATTTTTTTTTAAATCGATACGATTTAAATACCCTTCATACAGCGAAGACGCAATTATCGTAGTTTCCCCCCTCAAGTCAAACTATTTCCACGCCTTGGGTTCACTTTATCCATAACAAACTAAACTGCGTAAAGTGAAAAAGGGGGGAAAAAGAAAAAACTGAAATTCGATTAACTGGAAAGGATTGCATCAGGAATGTTTGGTTTTTCGGTTCCCCCTTTTTGCGCAGATAGGGGGTGGGGATCCCAAGTGAAACGGGGAGGAGAAAGGGGGAGCAGACCAGTTGGGAGCCTATTCTTTGTCTCAACCCGCAGTACATACCCCGACAACCAGTCGAACACAGCAGGACGCGCAAACCGCATGGCGCAGCACAGACGGACCATTTAAAGCAAAAATTAAATACTAGGACAACTTTGGGGTGGGGAAAAAAAGCTACCCTCCACACAGCCCGGGTGGACGGAGAATCCACCTTATTTTTCAAGGTAAGTCTCCCTGCTCGCAAACAAAGCGTGCTTATAGACGCCGAATCCAGCATCAGGACAGATAGCGCTAGCCCTGTGCTAACTTATACCAGGACGAGTTGATATTTATTGGGTCTGATATGCGTAACACTGTGTCTGTGCTTAAAAAATGGCATTCATATTAACGGGTTCCAGGCAATATATGCTGTTTCAAACCACGTCCACGAGGAGTAAAGCCCGGGATGGGGCAGTGTTTGCGCGCCCGAGTCACCAGAGAAGCTGTGGGTGCTAATCGTGGCTCATTGTGAGACCCAAATCAACGATATTCTTATCCAAATAAGAACGTACAGTGACTCGGAATTGGGTGTCGTCAACCCTGTCCAGACGTTGCAGGCTTTGCACTGCGAATGTTTTTTTTTAACGGTTTAATGGACTCTGATGCCCCGCTGCAGCAGTTTCGTCAAAGACGTCGAAACGCACCGGAGTGCCCGTGGATATTGCGTATACTTTTGATGTCTTGACAAAGAAAAAAAACGAGATGCCTTTGGTTTGCATCGTTTTTAACATTATTTAAACGGGACGAGCCATGGGTTTGCTACTTTTCCCTCGGTGGGTTCATCAATACAACAGTTGGAAGCGTGTGCGTGAAGGGGCGCGCAACCCTCAATCAACGACCCGCGGCTTGTTGTACAACCGCTCCGCTAATTGGATCACTTCGGCGCATGTTTGGGAATGTTTGGTTTGGATTGTTGAACAACCACTCAACCTGTTATAACCTGAGCCACTCAAACGGCCCATATACTACAAATTATCACGCCAATGAACTATTTATAAAGGAAATTGCTAATGCAATTCCATTTATATTCGCCTTTATTGTCCGTTGGCGCAGTAATTTCGTCGTTTCAACATGTCGCAGGTGTTGAAGGGTTCAGAGAAGCGTCGGGTGCACGGAGTTGTAAACCTACTTCTGGTGTTGGGGTGGTCGAGTCTGTTGCCCCCTTCCAGGGGCCTCACGGTCCGGGATAGATGAAGGATAACTACTCTCCCAGATGTCGAGGTGGGGGTGTTGGGGGACGGACACGAGACGTTAGGGCATTTCATGACTGCTGAAACTGGATGCCAATCTTTCCGCTTGTTGCGCTGGGCTTCACTTGTTTCTTGGAAACGCACTCGGGCCTTCCTTCCAAAGATAATAGAACCGCAATTTCAAGTTTTTGTTAAGATCTGGGTGAAGTCATTTGACTCTATGGAGACGATTTGTTTTTCTTATGCTAAAAGTCAATTTGCGTACATAGCCTACGTGTTTTTGTAATATCTCTTTAAACTGGGTGAAACGTCACATTTGGGCAAAAACGGGCTATAGTGTAACGTCCCACCTGTCACTCAAATGCTGTTTTTTTTTTTGACTGTGGTTCTGGAGGGATATGAGCCAAGACTAAAACGGGTCCAACTCACTCTCTTTAATTAAATGGCTGCATCTTGCTTGGAGCGATTCCTGGCAATTAACCTACATTATGATGGCATGGTTATCCGTCCACGTCACTCTTTGTTTGGAGACCGACCCGCGTGTGGGTAGTAATCACGACGGAAAAGCGGCTTAAGCGACTTTTATACGTTGAAGTTATGTTAAAAGGAGCTCAGATTTGTCAGTATATTCGTAGACCTCGTGGTTCTCCTGTCTGTGTAATCAGATGACCGTTAGAATCAGTTTGTGACCAGTTTCACATGTATAAGCCCTATTTGAGCGTCCCATGGCTTGTATAGGCCTAGCACATGGCTGGCAGGGGTCGACCCAAATAAGTGAATTAGGTCGTGAATGCATGGGAATCTGTAATTTTCCCCTTTAAATGCTCCCTCGCCACCCCCAACAATTATGCAGAAAACGCAGTCTCTCTCGTGCATTTCAATGAAGCTGTGCATTATGACACGGGCTGCCTAGTGTAGAGCCATGCTGGCCCCAGTCTCTCCTGCATTCACCGTCTTCATTAATCAGTCTATACAACTTAGCCTCCGTGTGGGTGCCGAGTACCTCGGTAATTAGGAAAGTGATTTTCAATGCAGAGCCAATCAAATCGCGCTGAGTGCATTGAAACTAATTGCTGCGGCTACGCGGTCGGTGGCTGGTTTTACTATAGGTTGTATGGAGGTTCTGTTCTTTACACCTTCAAAGAGTTCCCATGGTGGATTCCTGCAGTAGGCCTATGCCTGTTTTTTGTGTGAAATCCTTTGGCATTATATATCACACAAGGTGGGGAAAAAGTAAAATTATATATATTTTTAATAAAAAAAATACTGCCAATGTATAAAAAGCAATACATAAGACATGGTTACAAAAATGTTTATTTTAACCAATTTCCCAACTCAAATGTGTTTTAAATTGGGATTTTACAGGAGCGAGTATCAGTGTCCAATGCTTCTGTCTATGTTTGAACAGAACACAGTTTTACAGCATTGATGAGGCTATACATTTATGTACAATAGCCTACAGGGACATATAGGCCTATGCCTCTGAAAACTGACAGTACCTTTCTTGGTTTCAGATGGAACCAAATTATTTAAGCAGTGTCATGTTTTGCCTTTTGTAAATCAATAAATACATTTTGAACAGCTCAAAGTGACGTCTGTCTTGATTCTAGTAAAAATAACTCAAATATTGTGAAGCATTTTTATCTACATCAGTCCTCAAAATAAATAGACTGAACAATGTTCTTCAACAGTTTCATTATCAACCATGTTTATGAAATAATCGCTGTCTATCTGAAAGTGACTCCTAATTAAACATTGGTATGCCTAGTTCAATAAAGGATTTTTTGTATTGTATGGTGTCCTACCTACGTCTTGACCTCTGCGAATATTCTCACATCAAAGATGGCCTGACCCTACTACACCCCTGCAAAATATGCATTGCACCACACTCAATTGACTGTTAGATGTCACCAAGTACTTTTCATGTTGGAAAATGGAGAACGTGTTAGTAATGTCTGATCCAGCAGTTCTATGTTATAGCAGAAACTGAAGCAGTCGTGTTACGTTGTTGACATATTTTACTCAAGACAACTGCAGTGTTGATTCGAAATGTTGACGGACACTTCTTTAAAGTCAATTACACACTTGGAGATACCTGCCTCTAGAAAGATGAAGCAAATTAAAGTGAAATGCCCAGATCACCCATATTTTAGGTCATCTGCCATCAGGCATTAGATATTGATCTTGAATCTGATTTGTGAAACTGCAAAGCTTGAATTATACTTCCCACATAATCAGCTGCCACAGAATAGTCTATCGACATGTTTGTCGCATTTTCCAAAACTAGGGGACAAGGAAGTAAATAAAAACACTTGTAGCTCTGATGGGTTTAATGTAAAAATTAGGTCGATCTTGAACCTACTCATCTATCAACTTCATTAACAGGTCATGAACATAAACTAACCAAAATGACTAACATAGCAACATAAAAATACATACATTTAAACAGTCTCCATAAAATGCTCAGTGATGTTTGCTAAATTATTAACAATATATTTTTGATGACATGTAAATATAGCTTGGACGTACATAACACAAACTATATTATACAACAACATTGAACTGTTGGAGATCACACTAAGTATAAAACACTTGATTGTAAAAGTTAAGAGTAAAATATTGACTGGTTGACATTTAGGTCATGACTTTGGGTGGTCCAAAATGCTTCAAACAAAGATAAATAAAAAAAACATTCCCCAGGGCACGAAGGGCTACATGGTGTCCATTGACATAACAAAACTTACTAACATATGAAAGCGCTCCATCCAAGTTCAAGTATTACCAGAAAAAGAATACAATATTACAATAGACATTGGGTCATAATTCTTCAGATTTTAGGTTTGTTTTTGTCGACATGACAACATGCCTATTCCACTGGATTTGTCATTCGATTCAACTCACACTATGAGACGGCCAGTTCACGCCTCTTGCAAACTGTTCTCCATACTGGATGCCATCAGAGGAGAAATGTTCCCCAAATGTTGTTCCTGGAACCTGTGACAGGACAAACACAGTTAGGCATCACTTTAAATTAGAAATGTAATTGTAGATACGGCAGTTAGGCCATATTCCCGAGAATACAAAAAAACTGGAAAATGATTTAAACCAGTCACCATTACATCAAACCACATTTTAAGACCTAACTGTTTACCTCTGGCCTGATTTTAGACCAGCCATGGACAGACCATTACAATTGATAAAATTACGTAGCTTTACTAATTTAGCTGATGTACTATAGTACATACGATACTTGTATTGATTAGACATTACCTCAGTCCAAGCAGAATGTCTACGTAGCTAGAATGTCCAGCATCCACCAGTTCCTTGGACAGATGTATGCCTTCAACAAGGACGTCCACCTCCCATTGTCTGTCATCTGAAACAAACTCCCAGAATAATATTTGGAGGTTCTTGTGGCACACACGCTCCTGGAAGAACACTGCTGCTTCATCTGTCCACTGCCTTGTATCGGAGACTGGGTTCACTCCCCTCAACGAACACGGGTAAGTCACCTTTGGCAGTCTCTTAAGTGCTTCCGGAAGAATCTTGACTTGTTGGTAGCTGCTGTATGCCAGATATGTGCAGTGGCCGTAATCTACAAGGTTGATTGTTATTGTTGTTTCAGCATGTACAACCTCCGCCCTGCACCATCTGCCCTTTGTTTTCGAATACACAAGGCAGCATGAGCCAGGGACAAGGTGAGCTTCAGGAAGAGGGGGCAACTCACTGGGTAGCTCCTCGAGCATGGCAGAGACTTTGTTCCTGATGAGAAGGGAGTCCTCCAGGACTATGTAGAAGTTGGAGGGGGAGGTCGGTGCTGTGGCAAAGCCATAATACACCTGACCTGTATTGATGGGGGAAAAGGAGAGTTTCTGTGGGAGGCTAGTTACTAGTCTGGCTTGTTCTTGTTTGTCTTTATAGTTTGTTTTTTCAACCATTTCCATCTCTCTGGAAATAGGGTTGAACTCTTCAGAAAACTGCCCTGAATTTATAAGTTCTGCTTGCTGAATTAAGGACTGGTTCAATGTTATTTCTAATGACCAGAGGTTGTCAGATTCTGAGTGGTTCATAAACAGCAGCTTTAAATCTTTGCCTACAAGACGTCTGAGGGATTCCAGAGCGAATTGTGTCACAACAGAGACGGGGCTATTCAATTTACACAATACTGCAAGGCCAGATATATGTGCATGGTCACTGTGAAACTGTCTTAATGAACTACAAGAGGATTCTGTCATCAGTCCATGATCTAAAAGCAATGTCATGTACTCAGTTTCATTAACATGCATAACAGCAGCTCTGCTCCGGCTGTCCTTGGGTCCTTTCACCACACACATTAGCCCCTTTTTGACTTGCTCATTTGGTGGTTTGTGACACTCATTCAGTTTTTTGGCTATGAGGCTTTCAATTTTCAACAAAAAAAATCCTTTTGTGTTCAGTCTCACAGAAAAATGTCCATTCTGAAGGACTGATAGACGTACTCCTGGCTCAATACCTAGCACTTGAGTTGGTGGCCAGAATGTATCCACAATATCCCTCCTCACATCTGAGGATTCAGAGGTTCTGCGATAATTCAAAGAGGCATTTGTGTCATCAGGCATTCCATCTGGCTCTTGCAAACACATCTTAGATTTAGTTGGCCTCTCAGAGGAGTCAGGAACCAGTATTTTGTCTTTAGTAGAGACTGTCACTGCTTGAGGTTTGTGTCCTTCCTTTGTGAGATAGCTTGACTTCATAAGCTTAGCTTTTGTTGCATATAAACTCAGATTGTCGTCATTCCCTTCTTGTTTTGTAGGTTCACTGCTGGGTTCAACAGCACCATCAGGTACTGGAACTGACAAACATTTTTCTTCTTCAAGAATTTCAATCTTCACTTTCCACTGTTTGCCGATCCAACATACAAACTCAACCCTGAGAGGCTTATCTGTTATAGCATCCCGAAAAGTGTGGTCCTTCTCGTAAGCGCTTGTGTCAAGTAAAGAGCATGGTATGCTTAATCTAGGCTGACAGATCAGTTTGCCTTTCATGGAGTAAATTTTTTCTTTGCTTACAAATGAAAGGTTTCCATAGTCCAGAAACTCAACTTTGAAGCGGTCTCCCTCAGAACCCTTTATGACAGCTCGGTACAAATCACCATCATCATATTCGGCCAGAACACAGTTATTTATGTCCAACTCTCTCGGTGTGCTCTTTACCAGGGAAGCTCTGCTCACACTTGAGTTGAGGACATCCCTCATATTCTGAATATTAATTTCATCTTCTTGCAGTTGAAGGAAAAAGTCGCCAACAGTGTTAATGTGTGAGGCATAACATAAATCCTTTAGACCTGGTTTAATTCTTGTGTTGGACAAACTTGAGAGTGTAGGCATTTCAGTAATCTGGTGTTTTACGCCTGTGTTTAATGTTGGCGACACCCTTTTGCCTTGCTGTTGGCTATTTAAGCTCTTTCCTTTGATAACTTTCTTTGGTTTGTCTGAGACAGGTGAGAGATTACCCTTTGTTTGTGTGAGATTGTCAATATGCTCATTGATTTTGTTGTTAATGTTGACGTCTCCATGGAATAGCTCAACAGTCGCTGAACCATCTTCAAGCTTTCCAACTACAACAGCTCTCAGTAGCTCATTGAGAAGGGTTTTCTTAAGCCACTGCGTTACCCAGGCCAAGGGCTCCATTTTCGGTACATGAGCAAGACTACATCTCACTGCCTGCATGGGAGTGTACAGTAGTTCTGCTGAATGGTTAGGAATAGACAAGACTTTGGTCTTCTCTATAATGCATGTGTTTCCATAATCCACAAAGAACACAGCAAGATGCAAAGAGGACTGGACGGGTTTGGCCAGGCCTCGGTACCATCTTTCATCAAAGTATTTTGCCAGGCACATACCATCTACTGGGGCTGCGGCATCTGACCCATGTATTTTCTCCTCCTCTGAAATGTTGGTTTCAAGTTCTTCAATGATTTTACTGTTCCTGCCAAGCTGGCAGTAGATTTCCCATGTGTTGCTTACATGTGTGATATAGACTTGCTCCTCATTCCCGCAGCTCAAGTTGAATGATGAGTAGGAAAAAGAGACAGGAAATGCAGAGGAGCAGCTCTTTGATTGGATCATCACAGGCCTAGCCAAGCCCTGTCCAATGAGTAACTCGGTAATGCTATGCCGTACCTGAGAACTATGAAGGTCCACAACAGTGCATAACCCTTTGCCCGTCACCCGCAGCAGGCGAGTCGGGCTACACGTTAAACTGACAGAGTTGTCCAGCACAAAATCTCTGAATAAGGTGCACTCTTCAGTGTTCCATTCTCCACAGCTCTTTGGATCAATAGGTTCTATCAGGTTGTAGAGGCTGCATCTGAACGCTTGGGCTTCGAGTTCAGAGTACTCTGGTAGTATTTGCTGAAGTTTGTGCTCCTCAACTTGGAGAGTTGTGCCGTTATCAACTAAAAGTACACCGACGTGGCTTAAACTTGTCCTTTCAGTGATGCAAGCCCTGTACCATTTGCCATCTTCAGGTGACTTTGCAATGCAAAATATGGCCCCTTCTTGAATAGGCAGAGTATGTGTTGAGTAATACTGCTGGATTTTGGCCATCAGTTCCTCTAAAGCTGAAAGGTTGTGTGACACTTGGCACCAGAAGTCTGATGGATGTTTAATGTGAGTGCATCGGACTGGCATCTCACAACCAAGCCTCAACTGCAGAATTTTGAGGCTTGGTTTTGGAGGTTTTGGAGTAACGTTTTGAGTGAGTGTACATGGCAACATTTGTTTTATTTTGGAGACTACTCCCTTCTCATCTCTTGGAATTGACTTCTGATGCTGTGTCCAAGCACTTAATTCCTTAGGTTTGCAGGGCCTCCTTTTTGTCCTTTTAGATGTAACAATTTTATGTTGCTTAACAGACTCTGACTGTATGTACTTCCAGGACTCTGCTAGCTTAGAAGAGATCAGGAGCTCTGTAATGCTTTGATTAGTTTTGCTTTCTGTTGTGAAGAGGTCAACAACAATTTTGTCTTTTCTTTGGTGGATAACATGGACCATCAGGGATCTGTTTGATACAGCTTGTCTGAAAAACTGACTGCTTGCTGATGTCCAAACATCAGTTAGGGGCATGATATTACCCAGAGTGCAACTCAAGGCAAATGCTGCTTGACTCACAAACTTCTTTGGTATTTTCTTAATTTGCATGTATGGAACTTTCTCTGTGTTCCCAAAATCGATGAAAACCACCACAGCTCCATAGTCAAGCTTGTGTTTGACTACTGCTCTGTAAAAGTGCATGTCATGCTCATACATTGCACAACACATTGATCCTAATTGAGGATTCTCCAGCACTTGTTCATTCAATTGCACTTGACTGAAGTGCTCTGATATTTGCTTCATCAAGTCTTCAAATTCACTGTTGCGTTTCTCCGTTCTCAGCGAGAAATTGTTTGGATTGATTACATGAACAACATAGCCCACACAGTTAGACCCTGTTGTAAGACCTTCAGCTTGAACTGATGAAACATGAGCCTTGACAGTTTCACTGCAAAAATTGTCACCCTGAGTTGGCACCAGTGCACACTTAAACACAGCCTCATGGTTCGACCTGGAAAGCTCTTGGGGCAGTTGTGGTTCTCTCAGAATGTGGTCTTTGTTACAGAGTATTTCAATTAAGTAGGTATTCCGTTTCACATCCAAACTCAGGATCTTAGCATTGAGTACTCCGCTGAGTATCCCTTTCTTGAGAAGGCATAACTGTCTCTGTTTCCAATCCTTGTGTTCATTTAATAAAGAGAGCATGCATGGAAAAGCCATAATGGGGAGAGACAAGCAATTATGTGGCAGCCTGTGGATGTTCTCAACTCTGACTGATTCACAGAATCCATAGTCAACAAAAAATACTTGCACATGGGAGTTTACAAGCAGGCACTGCACAAAGCCTCTGTACCATTTGCCATCTTTGCCTTTCACTGAGCAAAGCAGGCCAAGGTTGTCTTGTGGTGTCTGATTTGGATGACTTAACATGGAATTGCATGCTGCAGTCAACCTCTCAGACATTTCCTGTAAATCAGACGCAGCACTGCTCAGCTGACAGTAGAAAAGGCCAGGGTTAACTGCGGCAGTTATTTTTAATTCAATGCATGTTCCAGCAATAATTTTTGTCCCACAGAAGGACAGAACTTCCTGGAGTCCTTTTATAATGAGGGATTTTGAATCATTTTGTCCCCTTGGCTTTTGGATGAGGTCAGGGCCACATTTCATATTCCGTTCAAGGTGCACCTCTGTAATTAACTGAACTAAGAGGAGGAATGTGTCTGTGTCCACATGCTTACCAAAACCCAGTCTAACCAACTCTTTGTTAATGTCAGTGGCCTCAAAAATAAGCACTTTATGGGGAAGGAGGGCATGAATGTAGCCTGTGACATTTTTTCCAATCAGAGAAAAGAGGTAGTTTCCTATGGCAGAATCCCAGCAGTCTTGTAGTGGCAGAACATTGGAAAAAAAGCCACAGATGATCTTTGGAGGAAGATCAAATAGATCATTTGAGCAGGATGATATTTGAGATGTGTCCACGCTCAAGACATTGCCGTGGTCGATGAGGAACACATCAAACGTATCTGCATTTTCATGTTGTACCTGCCCTCTGTACCATTGCCCTGATATTAAATCTTCAACCAGGCAAAACTCCCCTACTTCCACTGAAGCCTTGGTCTTTGGCGTGTTCTGTATTTCCACTTGCAGGATGCTATAGTCCAGGTCAGTCAGGGTCAGGTAACGGCCTTGAAAGTGTATTAGGGATGCTTCTGTGTTCAAGTCCAAGTGGGTTAGCTTCAGATTGATAGGCCACTGGGAACATAGTGCAGATGTGGCAGAATCTTGAGACCTACGAGACCAAATTATTTTAAAAATGTGTAAACATTGTTGCCGTTACATGCACATTTTGGTAACACTTTACAATATGGGTACATTAACAGCTCATTAACATTGAGTAAGTCGGTAAAAGCACTATATATAGCATTAGCAAAGGAGTCAAGGTTAAGCATAACCCCATTAAATATTGAAGTGTGGCTGAATCCCTGTAAACAATATAAATGTAATAAAACTCCCAATACCATGGTAAAACTGACTAGCATATGGCTCACTATTTTCCACAACATCCCTTTGATTGCCAGTAGAGATAATGTCTTTATGTGTGTGATAATGTAGGGTGGATATTCCTATAACAAAGCAACACAGCTTACATATATACTGTATGTACAATCAGAATGATAGATTAAATGCATTCCATAAATACAGATTGTATCTGTATTTAGATTAGTCGGAACACAGTCACATCTACAGGTAGTGCAGTGTAGCTTGAGGCCGGATAGGTCATCGACCACTGAGCCTCATGGGTAAGATCTGTTACGCTACATGAAGCTAAAACTGAGGCTCAAACCGTTGATATATTTTACCTGCAACAGCTGCTTTCAGTGATTCTAGCATAATCACAATAATCACAACAGACATCTTTGATATAGCTAGCTAATTATCATTATTATACATATATAATATATATTAGGGATGGAATGGTTTAAGAAAACCGTCTGCACCGCTCGGTTCGACTGTCTCGGTTCGATTCGCGTGTGCTGCGTTCGGTTCATGCGCTGCTCCTTTCTCCCATCGGCGAAGCGTGTACATTCCAGAGCAGAAGGTGGCGGTAGTGTGCCTAAAGCCAACCACCAGTAGTAAACAACAAGAAGAAGTGAAGCAGTGTAGCCGGGTGTAGCGGGTAGAAATAGATTATTGGGTCAGTTGTTGTGGAGAATTGTGTGGGTATGGCGAGTGGGAAAGAGCTTAGAGAGTTAGAAGATTTAGAGTTAGAAGATGCGCCGGCAGCACTCTATAGGTCTGTTGTATGGGACCACTTTGCATTTAAAGTGACCTACGATCACTGCGGTAAGAAAGTTGTTGACAAAAGTGCGACAGTATGCAAGCATTGTATACTTTTAACCTAAGACTGTAACAATGATTCATCAAATGTCAGACTGCTTCGTTCTTTCAGTTTTAACCTGACTATACAAGACATAATTGATTTTCCTAACAATCAACAAATACCGAACTGAACTGAAAACCGTGACCACAAAACTGTGAACCAAACCGAACTGTGGATTTTGTGAACTGTTCCATCCCTAATACATTTTATTTATCTTTTACACACACACTTGACAATGTGACTACTTTTAGACTGAATTATTCTTTCAAGCAAGTTTTAAAATATGATGTGTAAACATATAATCTCATCAGTTTACCTGCTAATAAAGAGTTATTATTTTATTAGCAGCTTTGCTTCCAACTGACCTGTGACTGATAGCGTCCAGCAGCGGCATTGGGTCAGCTGCAACTGAACCTGCTGACACCTAAATGGATCCAAAGAAAAGTAAGTATTACACATTATCATTGACATTAAAGGTTTGACATTAAGCATGTTCAGAACTTGACCCTTGGACAAATGAAATGTACTTTTCACGTATGTATGTGCATGACAACTGTACATACAAATGTACAAATTGACCTGTACTATTATAAGCCTACTAAACGTCCTATTCAAGGGTCAGGGAAGTAATTATATGCATGGACCAAAACAAGATTCAGGGCCACTACGACATGGAAATCAATATGATATGGTTGGATTTAGTGAATACATGGTTACGTGTACAGGTAAATGACCATAACCTGTAAATTAACGCCATCCTTAAAAATATTTCTGTTTGCAGTAACAAGTACTGGAAGTGATCGAGCCACTGCAGCCCGACCCATCACTCTGTGTGGGCTTTTGACTGCGCTGCTGTCATGTCTGGAAACAATGGGGGGTGCAGGTCATTTTAAGGAAGACCTTCCCTCACACAATTTACATCCACTGCAGCTCACACCGTCTCAACCTTGTCCTAGCAGCAGTCTCAAAGTCATGGGTGCATGTCACTGAAACTTTGAATAATGTACACAACTTTATGACCGGCAGTAACAGGCACGCCAGATTTCTCAAACTTCAAAAAGAACTGAACCCCACTCGTCAATCTCTTGAGCTGGAGCGATCCACTGATGTGCGCTGGGGTTCAAAGTCTGGGTCCATCAAAAAAGTGCTTTACTTGATGCCGTTTTGGAAGTCCTCCCAGAATATGATGGTAGTGCTGCTAATAGTCGAGAGTTGAGGCAGTCTCTTCCTCAGCAGATAGAAACGAAGAAGTTAATTTTTCTCCTGGTCACTTTTGGAAAGCTGTTTGAGATTAATGACTTTACATTTAGCAGACACTTTTATCCAAAGCGACTGACAAAGAGTACCTTTGTCATAGGAAGGTAAAACCTTTTAATTGCTGCAAATACAGTAAGAAAGTCACCAGAACAAGTTTCAAGCATTTCAATTGCTAGATTAACCATTGCTAGTATACAACATCT
>JAOPUI010000120.1:17611258-17622766 GCA_027123135.1 Urophycis floridana | reverse complement strand
CTCTCTCTCTCTCTCTCTCTCTCTCTCTCTCTCTCTCTCTCTCTCTCTCTCTCTCTCTCTCCCTTTCTCTCTCTCTCCCTCTCTCTCTCTCTCTCTCTCGCTCTCTCTCTCTCTGTTGAACCAACCGGCTTTGATGCACGGTAAACAGACCTGATGGGGTGCAGCCTATTAATATGAAGCACATTGCCCTCTCACGGCGCGCACGCGCGCGCACGCACGCTGGTTAATTGACGTGATGTCTTTATCGCCACGGTTCCATCTCTTCAGTAGTGGTTCCTTGCTGGCGGCCTCCCAGTCTTTAGTGGTTTCTCATATCAAACGCTTGGTGAGTTGTGAAGTTTGTGTGAACTTCAGATCTCTCCGGAGCACACCACTACCTGAAAAACACTTCTAAAGGACGCACGCACGCGCGCGCGTCGCCGCGCCGGACGTTTCCGGGGGCTCCAGGAAGGAAGACTCGTCTCATCCTCTCCTGACTGATGCGGTTAGGGTTGAAAGAGTGTTTCCAATTTAACAAAAAAATAAAAAATGTATTTCAAAGCGCCTTAGAACGGGGCGGATTAAGCGCTAATGATGCGAGGTTGCGACAGGCTTTGGCAGAGTGCGGGTGGGCGGCTCGGCGCGCGGATAAAAGTTGGTCCCGGAGCGTCGCTTCTTCAGAGGACAGCGAACCCGCAACCCCCCCACCCACCCAAACCACCCCAACTCTAACAGGGACTGACCCGGCCAGAACACCGACTTATAAAAGAAAGCGTTGCTTTATACATTGTGATCATTGTATATTGCCTGTAAATGATACATTAGGCGAATGTAAAACATATATATATATAGGCCTATACATATATATATACGTGACTAATTTCTATCCACAGCCAAGGATAACTAGAACCCGGGGTAAGGCGACAGTTAGACCTGTGGAGCTTTCCACCCGAACCTTTCCTCGACGATTCATTCAAGCAGACCCGACCATGTGGCAAACAGCGCTCGCCGTCCTCGTCGCCTACTCCCTGGGGATGACCGTGTGTCTCAACTCCAACGGCATCCGCTCCTCGAAAGAGACCCTGGAGAGCTCGGAGCAGGTAAGACATCACGTACCCTACTATGCGGATATGTACTACTGTAGCCCACTTTTCGACTAGTATGCTGCTCTATTACTACTACTACCTCTACTACTACTACCACTAAGATAAGATAAGATAAGATATTCCTTTATTAATCCCCCTTTGGAGAAATTCACAGTGACCAGCAGTACAAGGGGATAAAGGAGTGCAATAAAAACCTGACTGTAAACAATAGACAATAAATAGATTTACCTAAACAACATTAAATTATATGCAAGCTCTTAAAGCCAGATCAGGTGGAAAAAAAAGAGAACCTATACATAGTAATCATCATTGAGATGGACAATGCAAATTGGTAGATGAACATACATGATAGTCATCATTGAGATTAACAGTGCAATTGGTAGATGATGAATAGTGCAAATACTACTACTACTACTACTACTTCTACCACTACTACTACTACTACTACTACTACTACTACTACTACTACTACTACAACTACTACCACTGTGACTACTATTTCTACTACTACTTTATACTACTAGGCCTAATCTACTACTAGAATACTATTGGCATAATAATATTAATAGTATATTACATACTCCATATTATACTAATAGGCATATGCTATACAGCCTACTGTTGCCTACACTGACTGACTATGGAGCTATAACACATGTCTTTAATAGTTATGTTTACTTGGGAAATAAACAATGAATGAATAAATAAATAGACCTAGTCCAGGCTAGTCTGCTCTTTGTTGCTTTAAGGAAAGTGGCCAAAACTAGTTGATAGTCATTGTTGTATTTAAAATGAAAATAAAGTAAAAAAAAATAATAATAAAAAGTGAATTAGATTAGATTACAATTAGATTTGGTGTCAGGATGAAAGGGGTGGACAGCCTGTGTAGACTCACTGATGCAGGGTTTCACAGACCAGGTTCCTTCTAAAACATCTGATAACGTCTATTTGAAAGTCAAATTGACTTGCATTGATCCTTAGTGTAGAGCATTTATAGTTATTATAGAGAGCTATTACGGTTCAGCATTAGCCAGTCCCCTGCTCCCAAAACAACAAATAGTCCCAATTAGAAAAGTGCCTTTGTGCTTGTGAAATGAGTGGGTTGGTTGAAGCATCCCCGTGAACAGTCATGACCGTGCCCTGATGAAGAGTCCAATGTGTTGTTCTGCCACCCAGCAGGCCCACCTCCCGTCCAGAGGCAACGCCTCAGGGAGCAGCCCAGGACCGACCCAAACGCTGGCGTGCTCCACGCCAGACTGTAGCCCCCCAGAGGTGAAACGGCTCTGTCTGTCTGTCTGTCTGTCTGTCTGTCTTTCTTTCTTTCTTTCTTTCTTTCTTTCTTTCTTTCTTTCTTTCTTTCTTTCTTTCTTTCTTTCTGTCCATTTCTATCTAACTACCTGTCTGTCTGTCTGTCAATCTATCCATCCATCCTTGAATTTGTGTCATCTAACTGTACCTAACTCCACTTCAGAGGGAAGGCTGCAGTAATCGGTCTCGGAGAAGAGGAGCGTCCACAGAGGACAGACAGGCGGACAAACAGGCGAACAGACAGCCGGAGAGCGACATCGCCGGTGGCAATAGGACAAGAGGTAAAGAGAACAAGGAGCTCAACGTCTGTTTAACGCACGGCTCGGTTTTGCCGTGCAGTCAATCGCTAGTCACACGGATCAGGTGTCTATAGCGTGTTACAGCAGTTAAAAAAAATAAAATATAGGCCTTTATATTTATATAAACGTCAACTAAGACATATCGGATGGAAATCGAATCACCTTGCAAGCGCAGTGTGCTCATGAAAGTTCAGCAAGTTCCCGGTGGCTATTTCAGGCAGCTGTGTGCGCTCCGGTGACTGCCAGCCGGGCTTCTGCTGTGTGCGCTACCTGACCGCCAAGCGCTGCCAACGGATACCGCTAGAGGGCGACGCCTGCCTGCTCCCCGGTCGCTCAAAGCGGCGACGTAACCTGGAGCGCTGCAACTGCGGCCAGGGGTTGTTCTGCAGCCCCGCGGGACCGACGGAAGCCGGGGCGGCCAAGAAACAGGGCGTCTGTCTGAGCCGACCCGGACAAGGCCGTAGGAACACAAGGCATTCTGGGAAGAAGAGGAGAACAGCGGAGGGTGGCTGCTGAAAGACTGTACGCCTGGCAGCCTTGTACATTTATGAACAGGTGGACTGACTGCATTTGATTTGATGAATCAGCGATATGCCACAGCTCTGCTAAGACCTATATTTAATGTCAATGAACATGCCTTTTAACTGGTTGTCCCTGTCAACCACGGAAAGTAATGAATCTAATAAAGATACTTTGTAATGTCTGTGGGTCTACGTGAGTTCATTACCACATTGTGAACTGTTCACGCAAGATCAGCTTTGAAGCAATATTCCTGTTTTTTTATTGCCCCTTGCCCTGACTTTTGATGTCCCTATTAATGTGACGTACCATAGTAATATGTGCATAATGGAGTCTGTCAACTGAAAAGTTCTATATGTTCAATGGATTGACCAAGAAGGTAAATGCTTTTGTCGAAAGCGACTTACAATCAGTACATTTGTGGGGTTCAATAGGTGGAGGTGGGAATTCAAGGGGATAGAACCACCGACCCAACGGTTAGTGGACGACCACTCTGTCCATCCGCTCTATCCACTGAGCTATTGCCACTTAAAGCTAATCAGACAGTGTAGCTTAAATGTTGGTATCTGGGGACGTGTGCCGTTTGAGTCTTTGGTGGGGAGTTTAACGACTGGACATTCTTGGCTGAGGTACAAATTCCAGTCTAAGCTAAAGCTTTTAGTTTTCCGTCACCCTAAACAGACTGTTTGGCACGAGGAACGTGAAAAAAAAAAAAACAGTTCTAGTCAAAACAGTAAACAAGCGTTACACATACAGCAAGGCAATTTATTTTATTTCTCTTTAGTGAACAAAAAAAAACCTGTTGGGGACTTTTTTTTTTTTCCGGAAATCAAAAAGGCAAAAGAAACTTCTAAGGCAAAGTCACAGATGCAACAACATTGTTTTGAGGGGCAATGGACGTGGGGGGACACAACAGGAGCATTCTGGCTGCGCCGGGGCTTCAGAGCTCCCCGCAGTCTATGATGCTGATTTTGCCGTTGGTGGCGCCGCTCTGGGAGCCGTGCTGCTCCACGGCGCTGATGACGTCCATACCCCCCACCACGCTGCCAAACACCACGTGCTTCCCGTCCAGCCTGCAAACAGACCATACAGGGAAGGGGGGAGACGTGAATGTGAATGTCATGTGACACTTCATTCGAGGGATTGGCGCTGCTTTCATTAGAGGGGGGGTGTGTGCACCCACCATGAGGTAACAGCTGTGCAGATGAAGAATTGGGAACCGTTGGTGTTGGGCCCGGCGTTGGCCATGGACAGGATGCCGGCCCTGTCGTGCGTTAGGCTGAAGTTCTCATCCGCAAACTTGTTTCCGTAGATGGACTTCCCCCCGGTTCCGTTGTGGTTGGTGAAGTCCCCTCCCTGAGAAAAAAAATGCACCGTCAGGACGAGGAACAGCAGCGGCCCTTTAGTGACACCGGCATTGGGAACATAATGCGTTGTTGAACAGCTGCGCTGCTGTACGGCTAATCTTGGCTCCGTTTGTCAGGTCTACTGGTCTAATAGCATAGCACAGGACCGAGTGGCCACGTGATGAACTGTACGGCACTCCATTTTTCTTCACCTGACACATAAAGCCAGGGATGACACGGTGGAAGATGGAGCCTTTGTAGCCGAATCCCTTTTCTCCGGTACACAGTGCACGGAAGTTCTCGGCTGTTCTGGGGACCACGTCAGATGCAAGCTGGAAAACAGAAAAAAAGGCACAAAAAATACAGCAGTCAGGTTGTGTACATACATTGGGAAAACAGGCCCTGATAAGTTTATATTTAGGGTTAGGACAGTTATGGACAGAAAACGTCTTGTGAAAAACGTCATTATTTATTTTAAAAGGCTGTTATGGGTATGCTACGCAGATGGACCATTGCAGAGCTACAATGCAGCACTGCAGCACGCAGGCTGATCTGCATGCACTACCGCTACTACGCCAGCATGTCATGTTCTGGGGGCTGCGGGTGGGGTTCAGCAGAACCATGTTCAATTCTGGTCGTGGTCGTTTGAAAGGCATTCAGTAAAGCCACTATGTCAATTTCAGTTCATATGAAAGCCGATTCGACAGCGTGTACACTACTGAGGGAGCAAATGAGTGCGCCAGTAAAGCCGAGCGTACAATAAACCATCAAATATAGATTCATGGTCCTAAAAACACAAAATGGCTCTGGCTACATACACGCCGGCCACCAGGGTAGGAGTCATTGCGCACAAGAAAAAGGTCTTGGAACAGTTTGTCATTATTTGCGCATTAACAACCGTGACGTTACCATTGTTCACTAGACGACCGGCGGGGATCGTGACCATCTAGAGAAATCCGCAGCGTTTGAGAGTCAACCCAGTGTGGCCCCTCCCAACAGGATCAGGCCTCGTGGAATTTTCCAGAACCATTCTGCAATGTCCTCAAGAGTGCCACCAGCAACTAAACACCGACACTCGCAAATTACGCAGCTGATGCATAACCAAGTTTGATAAGACGCCGACAGAAACTTTCAATACGAGTTAGCGGAGCCAAACAAGGGCCCTCTGGTACAGCACCGCAGGGTGAAGAGGCCTCCACGCGGCTCACTTGAGACCTCGCCGTGGGCTACTGAATAGCGTGTGTTGTATCGTTTTAATAATGTAGTCATCGTCAAGTCACCGGTCCGATTGATTGCACCGTGGCGCACTACTTTACCACCGGCTGCTGTGGAAACACTTGGCGCATAGTACATCAAGTCTTATGACGATGATTATGAGAATCATCAACACACACACACAAAATCGTGCAGCATGCACAGCAGGCCATGGTATACCATGACAGCGTCGCATATAATGCACAGCACAAAATGGCTGAAGCGACCCCTCCAATGATGGGGGCCAACAAAGATTAAGAGGCTAGCACACGACAGATCTTGGACCGTTATTGCAGAGATTTCTCATAGGTCGCCGAGCACTGATTATTGTTGGCCGCCAACACGGGGAGGCGTGGATCGGAGCCAGCTCCAGAAAGCCGGAGGATTATCAGCATGCTGCGGCTCGCTCCCGTATAATCATTAGTCAAGGTACTGATCCATGCTTGTGGCTACAAATATTGACAGAAGTCAAGTCAAACGACTTAACCGAAACAAAGTCCACGAATTAAAAAAAAAAAGTCAATTTGCAGCTGCAGCCTATGTAGGTGATACGCAGCGTCGTATCCATAAAAGACGAGTCAAGGATGGACACGTTGTGGCATGTTCACAAAATTCGCCGGTCTAGAATGTTCTGTGTGAATAATGTATGAAGAGGATTGCTGCCGCGGGACTGTCGCCCAAAACACGTGCACACGGATGACTCAAGTCTGCTGGCTCTTGACAGCTCGTTTATTATGGTTTTCGATGTACTTAACGCCATTCTAGTAAGGGACTGTCGCAGTAGGGGAGGCGATGCGCAATGGCAATTGCAACATTCTTAATTTGTGTAGAAAACGACACAGAACGCACATCATCTCCTGTTGGAGGAAATAACTAAGGGTAATAGAGTAACTGTCTTACCTCCATAGTCACCCGGCCAAGGGGGGTGCCGTTGCGGGCGAGGTCGAAATAAACTCTTGGTCTGGCCATTTCCGCAGAATGAAATGGATAAATGTACAATAGAGTTATTCGGGAGCGCACCAAGTGAACCACAAAGAACCGAAAAAGATGGAGGATAGCGGATAAAATTTATATAAGACAAAATGGGCGGTCCTACAAGCCACCACAGTCCAATCAAAATGACCCTTTTTGACTGACGTGCCAGTTGGCGAAGTAAAATGCCGGCATGGCACACTTATCCTCAACTGTAGGCGGAGACATTTTTACTGTGTGCTTGATTTAAATAGCTGGACGCACCAGTGCAGTATGGTTCATTGATTCAACGAGTTCTCACATATAGAGGTACTTTAAAGCCCACCCCCCCGGTGCACCGGGGGAGACGAAACAACCGAAGTAAACCCGAAACAGCGCGGGCCTTGATTCATTGACAGTCCGAACGTCCAGTCAGTGCGTGTAGCGGTTGCGCATCGGGTCCGCATCTAGGGCGCGGTCATCGATCTCAACCATGGAATTGCAGCATTGAAAAAATATATAAAAATAAGAATCTGTTCTAAAAACATTTTGAGAATAATGTGCTCCACTTCGTTAACTAACGTCATAAGACTTTCTTCGAGCCCATGTAATCTACCGCGGACAATCGGGCTTTATGAACCAAATTATGATCCCACGTATAATTTATACTGAACTACTACCAACTACCGAGCAAAGCAAAATACCGATACTGAAGGCGTGAGTTAGATTATAACGCATTGGGATTTTAGATTAGCCTGGCGAGTTTATTCATGGCCTTTCAGCCATTGAGTTGTTAACACAGTTATACCAAGTTTGTCGACGTGAATCTGTTGGCCTATAGCTTCAATGCTATGCCACCACAGGGTGGGACATCTATTCAACAGCCAAACCAGACCATTCATATTACACTTTTCAACTATACTTTTGTTAATGCTCGTGTCACACAGCCTTTACAGCCGACAAGAAATACTAAGTTCAGTCATGTCTGAAATTGCATCAGTAAATGGAAAAAGATCACCAAATGCAGGCAAATAGAAGTGGTTGAAATAACTCCCTTTCCTTTGTAAAAAAAACAAACAAAAACGGAGAGTCCATCGGTCTTTCCAGCTTGTGTTTATTAAATTAAAAGGTTATTAATATTAGCATAATTACTGAATCACAGAGTGATGAACATGTTGAGCTTAGGTCACCTGACTCAGTGAACATGGGACAGACACACAACACCTGTCTGGACTAGTCAATTTACAACATATATGAGGAGGATGGAAAAATACCAAGGAATCCCCTCACTGATCCTTTCAACCCACTGGGGGAGCCGCTGCTCACTCGCCATGCAGACATTTCATATGGACCCCTTTGGGTCCTTGTTACCTTGTCGTTTCATTCCGATCAGTATTTATTACAGGTGACGATACCAGTGTAGCAGAAGTCTTTAGAAGCTCAGCAAAACCAACGCATTCTCTTCAAAACCGCAGATGATGATGATGGGGGGGGGGGTCCAAAGTGACAGCTTTCCCAGAGGACTAGGAGAGAGGCGGCCAGACGCTGGTTCTGCAGTAAAAAGTGTCCAACAGGAACAGGTAACGGGACTGCAATGGACATTTATTTAGAAGTGTGTGTGTGTGGGAGGGGGGGGGGGGGGTTAGTCCCGAGGCCCAGTGTCAACGATGAGTCAGTCCTCTCCTCCCTGCTTTTGGAGAGCTGAATAACCTTTGTTTTTTGTTTTTTTCGTCTTCCTCCTCTCGACAAAGTGTAGAAAAAAAATGCGTGGAACTGCAGTGTTAAGTCAAATCTAGTCATCCTAGATCAGCAAACTACAACGAAGAGAGAAGCTACACCTTTATCATTCATATACAGTTTCGGCTCTCCGTCCACGGGCCCCGCCAGATGGAAAGCCAGCGACCGTTTTCATTCAGAACCGGGCATGGTCCTCTTCTCACTGGAGACGTTATTTCCCACCTCGCGTGCTTCCCTCTGCCAGTCTTTAGTGGTTTCTGAAATAGCATCAACGGCTTCACCACTTCCACGATGCCACGTAACTGCGTCTAGAAGCACCAGGGAGTAGCGCCAAGTCTCTGTTGCCAGAAGAATGGTTATAAAACGTACACTCTGATCTCGAGGGAGGAGGGGATACCACCTGAAGTAAAATTAACAACGTTTTTTTTTTTGTTTGAGGCTTACTTAAAAAAAACACGCTCGTTGCATGAGGAAACAGGAGCATGTGGACACACGTGTGTGTGTGTGTGTGTGTGCGTGTGTGTGTGTCCTGGCCCACAGCTTGGCCATCACTCCCAGGAGGCCAGTGCTCCGGAATATGGAATGGACGATGAAAGATCAATACATTTTTTTTCCTCAGAGATTAAAAAAAACAAAAACAAAAAAAACAAACAAAAACAAAAAAAACAACATAATACAGTTACCATAAGACATTACAAATTTTGTATATTTAAAAGTTGTTGTATTATCATTTTCTTATTATTGTCAATTGCCCCCCCCATTTTGTCCTGAAAAGGCATGGCCCACGTTCAGCCTCAAACAGGACGTCCACCACAGCGTCTGTGGGTTCTCTTTTCTTGTCCCAGGTCAGAGAGCGTAGGTGTGTGTAACTGTGTCTGTCTGTCTGTTTACGTCCTCATTTGTTAGTGTCTGTGCTGCATGAGGGAGGAAGGTGACAGCTATCCACACTGGACCAGTTTCAGGGACATCTAGTGCATTGAAATATTGACAGAGGTCATTCTGACTTAAAAATTCTCGCACCACATAAATCTTCCAAAAAAACAGGCAAAACTAGCTTTTTGTATCCACACTGAACCATGACTATTTCACATATCGAGTGTGGTGGCAGACTCGGGGTGCTTCATCAACGGGTACATTGTATTTAATACATAAATATACAGGAAGTCAGTCACAATGCCTGGACAGTTCCTTCGTTTCTGGGGATCAGCAAAAGTAAACGACCTGAAGACTTAGTTGAATCTTTGTGAATGCACCAACATAGACAGAGAGGGGAATGGGCCTGTGAGTAAAAACCAGCCCAGCATGAATAGAGCTTCTCCCTCCAGCAGGGGGAGAGTGTGAGTGCCATGTGAGACGGTGTGTGTGTGCGTGTGTGCGTGTGTGCATGTGTGCGTGTGTGTGTGTGTGCCTTGCTTTGTGTTCATGTGTTCCCATTTAGTTATTCTCAAAGAGGGACAGTAGGTCATCATTGTTGTTGCTGGGGTGGTCCGGGGGTCCCAGATAGGACAGCAGCTCATCTGGGTTGGTCAGATCTGGAAGCAACTACACACAGAAATACAGAGTTATGATTTAGTCTTGTAGTACTTTGTAGAATAGAGTTAGGTCCAGTCTTGTATAAGTTGTGATCTAGTTTTGTAGTTCATACTTGAATAGTGGTGTGTCGACAGAGAGAAATTCTTTGCAGATATCTGCCTGATGTATAAATAACTCCTGATCTTGCGCCACCATCCCTTTAACAATTTGTTTCACTCCGCTATTTCTATGGAGACCAGGGCATCAGCCAGTGGGGCCAAATTTAGGAAACCTGGTGTTGGACAATCAGCATTTTCAGTCAGAGCAGCAGATAAATGGAACTCTATTCCCACCCATATCAGAGGATGCCTCAGAATGTTAATACAGTTAATAAATGGGTCAAGACAAACCAATCATGTGATCACTAAACACACTCAACATGCAGACTATGTAATGTATATTTTGTATGATGTATGGATTTATATATGTACTGTTCACACTTCCATATTTATCATAATAGATACATTATTAGTTGAAGTTATGATTGGGCACATCTTTTTGTAAAGGTGGAACAAGACCCAATTTGTTATACATATAACAAATATATACATATTCATATATTGCCCTTGGAAGTGTAAATTCTCACACACACACACACACACACACACCACACCCTCCATTGACAGCGGAGAGGGGGGGGGGGCTTTCATCCGCGGAACTCACCTTTTAAAAAAGCCCCATAGCGCACATCCCAGCGTGAACATTCAGCTGCGCACGTCAACCCCCCCAGCCGACAGGGGGCTTTTACTCTGAAAAGAGCAGTACTGGGAGCCCACAGGGGGAGGAACCCTGTGGGGGGGGGGGGGAAACTGTGAGCGGCAAGGCTGCACAGAAAACAAACAATATCCACATGACGCCATTTGTTGTTGTTGTTGTTGTTGTTGTCCTTGTTGTTTCCTTCGAGCTTCGTCACCCACTCGGCAGTGGTGCATTATCACCTACGTTTAACGACAAAAGTAACCCCTCCCGCTTTTACTTTTACGTGGAGTCCCGGGGGATCTTCCTGTGGAACACCACCGACTGTCTCTGCTGAAACTGCTGCTTCCGCCGCTTCTTCTTGTCCCAGCGGCAGAGCAGGATCATGCGGAAGGTGGTGCGGAACGTCTTGTTGCACAGCGCGTAGCACATGGGGTTGACGGTGCTGTTGACGTAGCACAGCCAGTAGCCCAGCGCCCACAGCGTGGAGGGGATGCAGTTGTTGCAGAAGGCGTTCACCAGCACCATGATGTTGTACGGCGTCCACGTGATGATGAAGGCGAACAGGATGGCGCTGAGCGTCTGCGCCGCCTTCTTCTCCTTCACCAGCGACATGCGCTTGCGCTTGGTGATCTGCGTCCGGGCGCGCGCCGCGAAGCGCTTGGCCAGCGCCGCCTCCTTGAAGGTGATGGGCGCCGACGGCGACTTGGCGAGGGCCGCCGAGGCGGCGGCGTCCGCGGC
>JAOPUI010000120.1:17576417-17590378 GCA_027123135.1 Urophycis floridana | reverse complement strand
GGGCGGCAGTAGCTCAGTGGGTAGAGCGGGTGGACAGAGCGGGTCGTCCACTAACCGTAGGGTCGGCGGTTCGATCCACTTGATCCTCCCCCCCCCCCCTCCTCCAACTGTCCACATGTCGAACCCCCCAAACATGTACTGATTGTAAGTCGCTTTGGACAAAAGCCTCTGCTAAATGCCCCCTTTTCATGTCTACGACTGTGGAACGCGTATTGATGCCCTCCGTGAGTGACTGGCACGTCGGGACTGTCTGGCAGTCAGACGGGCTCTTGTGCTGGCTGTACAGCTCTATTTACTCTCGGATGTCGACGGCCGTCTCGGTTGCCTTTTCTCATCCTCCATCGTGTCGCCGCAAATTAATAGCCATCAGCTGGAAAGTAGCCAGACAGCGGGAGATAGTTGGCAATGTATCCCCAGAAACGCACGCTGCTAGCCAATAGCCACGGTGCATGGGGCATTCACGAGAATGTGCATCTATACGACCGGGCGTCATTAACGTCAGGCTCAGGTCTTATTGGCGCAAACCGACTCAAAGGGAATTCTAAAGACCGGTCTTTACAAAGACAAGCTTAGCAGTTCCGACCAGGCTTAGTAAAGAAAAGTTGGTGCGAACCCACTCCAGGTACACAAGGCCCTGCATACAACACAAGTCAACACAAGGTCGTGTTTGGCAGGACGGCGCAGGGGATGGTTACCAGACGGGCTTGGCGCGCTCGATGGTGGTCCTGATGCGGGGCTTGACGTAGTCATAGTAACCCTGGTTCTTGTGCTCCTCCTGACACCAGATCAGGTCGGCGTTGCCGTACTTCTCGAACTCGGCCCGGACCAGGTCGAAGGGGAAGGGAGACAACTGGAGAAGGGGGCGGGCGTGGGTTAGATTTCTACATGTATGAATACACATGTGTGTGTGTGTGTGTGAGTGTGTGTGCACTGTGAACATGGGCATGCGGGGGGGTGTTACCTGCTCCATGCGGGCGATGGCCACGCTGTCCTCCATGCCGCGGGCCTTGCGCTCGCGGGCCAGCTCGTAGTACACCTTCCCCGTGCAGAAGATCACCCTCTTCACCCCCTGGGGGTTCTGGGCCGCCGGGCCGTCCTCGACGATCAGGCGCTGGAACTCCGTACCTGAGCGAGAGGTTGAGAACGACAACGGACGCATTTACGCTTCGCGGCGGCGCGGTTCACGCCGAGCGATCTGAAAAGCGGTGGACGACGGCGGGCCGTTGCACAACGGTGACCGTCGACTTTGGACGCCGTGAAATCATGGCGGGTTGTTACCGGGCAACATGTCGTCAAAGCTGGACCGGGCATCGGGGTGACGGAGGAGGGACTTGGGCGTGAATACAATCAGCTGAAGATGGGGAGGTAAGAGATACAAGACAAGGAGATGAAAATAGATTAGAATTTACTGCACCTCCAGGAGAAGAAGCAAGAAGCTGTCCATCAGTTTGAGTGCTATATCAAGATGAATGAGAACAATCCCGTGATTCTGTTTGTGTCCATTTCCGAAAATAAGGACAATCTGAAAACAATCTGTTTTGACAAATTATTGTATGCCATCTTAACTGCGAGGCCATCTCATCATGTCAGCTCTGTGTGTGTGTGTGTGTGTGTGTGTGCGCTCTCACAGGTTTTCTGAAGGGAGCCAGGATCTGTCTGCGGAGAACGTGGAAGTAGTTTGCAGGATTGGAGCAGTTGACCACGATCCAGTTGCAGTCGAACAGCTGCCTCACTGCAAAGTCCCCATGGATGGTCTGTCACAGGACACATGGGCGTACAGACAGGCAGACACATTACCACCAGCATGATCATCATCACCATCATCATCATCATGGTAACCCACGATGACCTCAACAGGGCTGGCATCAGGAGGTCCTGACTGTATTTGTTGTTGTTTTTTTTCTGTCGATATCAGTCTGTGTGTATATTTGTGTGTGCACGTGTATATGTGCGCAGATTAGTGCATGCATACTTGGTTGGTGCATTTGTGTGTGTGTGTGTGTGTGTGTGTGTGTTTTACAGGCATGACATCAGGGTCGTCGTTACACATCTGCAGGAACCTCTCTGGACGAGCTGAAGAATGTTCTGGGCCCTAGAGAGAGGGTGAGAGAGAGAGAGAGATACTTATACTATGGTTGGTTGGGGAGCCAAAATGGATCAAGTTCAAGTGAGAAGGTAAGCTTGCGGTTTTCTGGGCTTTGGTCCAACTGTAATTGTAAAAACATGAAGAACCCCTATTCCAATATAAATTGAAGTGTATATTTGATTACACAGACAAGCTCTTGGGAATGAAATGCCTGACATTTTGTCAAGAATTTAATTCAACATAATGACACTATGTTACGGTGTGTGTGTGTGTGTGTGTGTGTGTGTGTGTGTGTGTGTGTGTGTGTGTGTGTGTACCATTCCCTCCATGCCGTGGGGCAGCAGCAGCACGATGCCGTTCTGGCGGACCCACTTGGCCTGGCCTGGGCAGATGAACTGGTCGATGATGCACTGGGCCGTGTTGTGGAAGTCCCCGAACTGGGCCTCCCACAGAACCAGGGCGTTGGGACTGGCCATGGCAAAGCCCAGCTCAAAACCTACACACACACACACACACACGCACACACAGAATGACATTTGTATTTGTAATAACATGTTGGAACAGGCCCTCATCCAGAACATTTCATTGTAAAGTTCGCCTGTAACTAATGCTGCACATTTGATAATAAATGACTTGAACATTTAACGTGACGACAGAGACGTGTGTTCGGTGTAACGATGTGACATCGGCAGAGCGGACCTCCTAATCTCTAACATCCTTCCTGATCTACCAGAATTGAAGACAGAAAAATTAATTGAATTGAAGACGGAAACGTGTGTGTGTGTGCACGTGCGTGCGTGTGTGTGTGAAAGTGAAACTAACCGAGGGCTGACAGTCAGTCAAGTGTCACGGCCCTGGCCTTTCTCTCTCTCTCCCAACATGTGTTTGACACATCATGTGGAGAGAGGTCAAGCCTGGCTATTGATGCGCAGCTTCCTCTGTGAAAAGGCTTCATACGAGAGTCCGCCCCGGGTCTTGGAGTCTCTGGCCTGTTACAGCCTTTTGTTTTGTATCAGTGTTTGTTTTTTACGGGAGCTCTGGTTTCTCTTGGTCTCGTTTTTGGTTGCCGATTTAGTCTGGCGGTTGTTTTGATAGCTGAGGAGCACAGTGTGGTGGGGCCCCGGTCGTTTCTCCCTTCCTTGTATTCGGTTTTGCCAGATCTCCTCCCCTTTGGGGTTGCCCCGCGTCCTGCTGGGTAAGCGGCGTACCTTGTAATCAGGGCTTCGGGGTGCCGACAGCACGGCATGGTGACTTACCGAGGACGCCGTACTCTGACAGACAGCTGTTGCACACGGTGTACGGCGCCTGGTCTGGAGACATGTGGTTCATGGGGATACAGATCCGCTTATCCACGTTCTGGTCATGGAGGACATGGTGCCGATGACTACACGCACACACACAGACACACACACACACACACACACAAAGTGAATGAGAGAGTGATGACGGTCAGAAACGGGGACAAAGTCAAAAGGACATCAAGTTGACAAAGAATCGTTATGCTCCGTCGTAGGCCTCACAATGGTAACCCAATGGGTAAAGTCACAGACGCCTCTCTCTCCCTCTCTCACTGTCTCACCTGAAGGTGCCTCGCTCAACATCCTGTCCAGAGAGCCTCACGTGGGTTCCCTCTCTGAGCAGGGACCCGAAGGCCATGTATTCTCCCAGAGCCCAGTCCACGGTGCGGTTCTCCACCATCTGACCGCGGCCCTTCAGGATGCGACTCAGGCCTGGCACACACAAGCACAGAGCGAAAGAAGAATGAGCCAAAACATTTCCCCATGGGACGATGAAGTCCATTGAGGTGAATGGCGTGGTCTCTCTGTGTGTGTGTGTGTGTGTGTGTGTCCGCGTACCCCCGTGGATGGTGAAGTCGTCCACAGGCACGGAGGAGGCCACCTGTCCAATGTGGGTGAGGTCCTCTTCACTCAGACCAGTGGAGGGACAGGTCATCGACTTAGGCTGGCCGTCCAACGTGAAGAAACCTTCACACACACGCACGTAAGAGATATACAGCAGATAGTCAATCAGCTGGCCATCCAATGTCAAGAAACTGTGTGTGTGTGTGTGTGTGTGTGTGCATGCGTGCGTGTATGTACAAATTAATGAATATACCGGGCCAGGGAGAGTCCAGCCAGTGCTTGATGTGGAGAATCTTCTCGTCTTTGGAGCGCGTATATGCCTCCTCACAGATCTTGTCATACTTTGCTATCTCCTCCTGTGGACAGATCAAAGAAAGAATAAATGCTGTCATTAACGATGTCATCACTTGTGATCATCTAGCACCACAAGTCTAGAACATACTGTACTTTGTTCAGCCCTTGAGCCATTGTTGTGGCACTTCTGATGTTTAGAAATTGTTGTTGTAACATAGAAAGCACTTTGATATGGAGAATCAGCTGTTGGCACTGCCACTCAAACATACACCATTCAGAAGTCCCATTGTCATGGATACCCTGCACTCCAAAACTAATCCAATATGGGAGCATCGTTTTCACGGGGAGAGGAACAGTGAACGTTCATTTTTCATCTGATGTTTTTGAATTTAGACTCATCCTACAGATGAGTCTGGACTGTCATGCGTTTCAGACCTCATATTCCTGCCTGGTGACCACGCCCTCTGCGATGAGCTTCTCCGCGTACTTCAGCAGAACTCCCTTCTGCTTCTTGATCTGCTTGTACATCAGCGGCTGGGTGAACATGGGCTCATCCATCTCATTGTGACCCATGCGCCTGTAACACACCTACACACACACACACACACAATCAGGATGTAGAAACCAGTGTTTATCTGTGTACAGTGCACATATGGGATGTGTATAAGGATGGAGTTGGTACATAGTGTCAGGTGTGCGTGTATGTTAGACATGATATTGCTGTGTGTGTTAGAAATAATATTCGTGTGTGTGTGTGTTGGACATGATATTGGTGTGTGTGTGCGTGTGTTAGACATGATATTAGTGTGTGTGTGCATTTGACATGATATTGGTGTGTGTATGTGCATGTTTGACATGATATTGGTGCGTGTGTGTGTGTGTGTGTGTGTGTGTTTGTATGCGTGTGTGTGCATTTGACATGATATTGGTGTGTGTGTGTGTGTGTGCATGTTTGACATGATATTGGTGCGTGTGTTTGTGTGTGTGTGCGTGCGTGCGTGTGTTGGACATGATATAGGTGTATGTGCATTTGGTGTTTGACATGATATTGTTGTGTGCGTGTGTGCGTGCGTGCGTGTGTTGGACATAATATAGCTGTATGTGGGTGTGTGTGCGTGCGTGTGTGCGTGTGTGCGTGCGTGTGTTGGACATGATATAGGTGTGTGTGCGTGTGTGCGTGTTTGGTGTTTGACATGATATTGGTGTATGTATGTGCATGCATTTGTGCGTGCGTGCGTGCGTTCCCACCAGGTCCACCACCACGTCCTTGTGGAAGGTGGCCCTCCACTCGGCCGCCACGTTGCAGACGTACATCACGGCCTCGGGGTCGTCGGCGTTAACGTGGAAGATGGGGGCGTTGACCACCCGCGCCACGTCGGTGGGGTAGGGCGAGGAGCGCGCCACGCGGGGGTCCGTGGTGAAGCCGATCTACGCACAGCGGCACGCCGTCAAAAGCCAGCAGCAAACCAGCGTTGCACTAGCCAGCGACTCAAGTGCTGCTCCTCCTTTTTGTACGTTTACATGTAATGTCTCAAACAAGCCCGGGTTGAGAAGGTGCGCTGTGTGTGTGTGCGTGTGTGTGCATGTGCGTGTGCGTGTGTGTGTCTGTGTGTGTGTTACCTGGTTGTTGACCACCACGTGCACCGTCCCCTGCGTGGTGTAGGACGGCAGGTCGGACAGAACGAAGGTCTCGTAGACGATGCCCTGGCCGGCGAACGCCGCATCTCCGTGCATCAGGATGGACATCACCTGTGCGTGTGACACACACACAGACACACACACACACACACACACACACACACACAGGGTTCATTCAAATGATGAAACAACATTTTAATTCAATTGATAAGATTATTTTGTCATCCATCTAATACATGAATTCCATATCTCTCCCATTCACGCTGTTCAATGCTTCCCCAAGGTTTTATCACTTGCCCGTTAGCGCTGGGCTAACCATAGAGCGGGAACCGCCTCCCTAGTCTTCCCCCCTCTCTCACCCGGTTCCCCTCGGTGTCTCCGCAGTAGAACTGCTCTGCCTTGGTCTTCCCCTGCACCACCGGGTCCACCGCCTCCAGATGGGAGGGGTTAGCCACCAGCGATAGGGTGATGTTCCTGTCCGTCACGCGGTTGATGCGCCGATGGTACATGCCCAGGTGGTACTTGACGTCCCCTGAGCCCTGACGGACCAATCACAATCAGCGGTTCACCGACCCATGCTTTTCTGACACCGGCAACGGTATACACAGTATTACAAGTTCAGTAAGAAAGGCAACACAAGGTCTTGAAATACTAAATGTTGTATTACAAGCAGTATTACAATAATATGCCGTTGGAAGGGCTAATGTGCGGAAGAAGGTCTTAAAGACATCACTTTGATTGCAGTATAAATAGTGGCAGTGTGACAGCATCGATAACAAAATGGCAGCATTAGTACCTCATCAGCTGCCTCCATTTTAGAGTCAAACTGGCAGAAGATCTGCTCCAGCTCCTTGCGGATCACATTGGCCAAGACGTTCAGACGACCCCTGCAGACGCAGAGAGAGAGCAGGACACGCTTCCACGTCACCGGGAGCTGGACCAGCGGGTGTTTTTGTCGTTTGTTTGTGTGCATGCGTTTGTTTGTGCGCGTGTGTGCAGGTGAAGATATTATGCATGTGTTTACCAATGCCCTGACCATTTGTCATCTGGGATTCAAGAAAGTTTTTGAGTCGAATGGGAAATATAATATTTAATGAATGAGTTGCCATTGGGCTACACTTGGGATTATGGTGCACTAGCTTGTTTTGGAGACAGAGCATCGTACATCGCATCTCCGTCATCATGGCGTCATGATGGGAGTATAAACAGGTGAGCACGGTAGGTAGCATGGGAGTGGAGCCAAGTGACATAAACTCTTAGCTAGCCAACCTCGTGTTAGATTAAGAAATAAATAAAGTATGGATTAAGGTAGATTAAGTATGTACACACATTTGTGTCAATTTTTAAATTTTTGTTTTATTGAGAATCTCTAACGTGTGTGTGTGTGTGTGTGTGTGTGTGTGTGTGTGTGTGTGCGTGTGCGTGTATACCTGTGTGGCATCCCCAGGATGACGTTCTCCACTCCGTTAGCGGAAGACTTGTCGATGAGGGTTTTGAGAGCAGGAATCAGAGACTCGCAGCCTTCCAGACCAAAGCGCTTCTCCGAAGACCACTTCCTCTGGAGGAACTCTTCAAACCTATGCAGAGTGACACACACACACACGTGTTAAACATGCACACCCCATGCAAATCGAGCATGTTTTGCTAATAAAGTGGTGGGGTGGTGTGACAATTTGTCAAATTTGCCACAAAGTTCTGGTAAAATTAACTTTGTGAAAATGTTTACAGGGAATGGTTGTGTGAATTGTTTCGATCACAAAATTGCAACTCCGGGAGGGAGTGAGTAGTTGTAGTTAGCTGGTTCTACATGGAGCTATTTGTATCTCTACATGGAGCATGTTGTAGCTCTACATGGATCTAGTTTAGGGCCAGGCCGATATTTGCTGGCTATTGGCAATATTTGCTGCCAATAAGTGAAGTAGATTTTTAGTTGTTTCAATACATTAGATTTTAGATACGGTTTTGGTAGGAGGTAGGTTTAGGCAAAATCTCCAAATAAATCAATAAATCCACTGTAAAATTGACAATTTATACTTGATGAGACAAACGTGTAGATAACGTGAGAACCAACTTTGACACTTGACTCCTCTATTGAAAGGTCAGGGCGAAGGGAATTGAATGATACCAAGCAAAACAATTTCAATCACAACTACACCATACAGCCACCAGATGGCGACGAAGATTGGTGGCCTGATTGAAGGCAATTGACCCATTTCCTCTTAACCGCTCTCTTAGCAAACACAACTTTGATGACAAAAATCAACAAAGATAAGACATTTCGGTTGTAAAAAAAAATAAAACGTTTGTTCTTGATTGTAATTTGCCTCTAGTTTAGTTACTGAGTGTTACAGCTGTGCATAGTTATGAAATATATAACTGTTTTTGTTACGTACCAACCCCGTTTAGGCAACAATTATGACAGTAAAAGTTATAGCAAAAGTTGAGAATCCAATATATTTATAGGTGTGTGTCACATGCTTTCTCATATTTAAATGCCCAAAACGTCTTTGCGATTGGGGAGGCGGAGCGTACCCGGATACGGGCCATTTTGGGATGAAGAGGTTAAACCAGCCAATAGTATGTAATAAACCATGATTAACTGTCTAGTTTCTTAAGGGTTCTGTCCTAAGGAGAACACTCAAATTGTACATTGAGCATTATTATTATCATTATATCATCTTATTGTGATAACATTTTGGGCCATAATATCCAGCCCCAGGCTAGTTCTAGTTCGCTGGTTCTTTGTGTTTACAATTGTAGCTAGCAGGGTTGTACATGGGACTACATGACAGTTGTAGACCAATGTTTGTTCATAGTTCTAATAGTAGTTAGCTGGTGTTAGATGGGACTAGCTACAGTTGTATGCTTCACCATGGTGCTAGTTACCTGGTACATTTAATGAGCTACACAACAGTCTGTACAGGGGGACGTTATCTAAAAGTGTTTGAGTTTAGTTTAATTCCATTTCGTAACCTTAATCCATTCCTGGGCACCCAGGTTTCTAAATAACATCTACCCATCTGACAACTGATTCTCACCAGCGTCAGACATGCCACACTAAGCCCTGTGTTGTTCTGAGAGTCTCTGTAACCTGCGTGAATACCTTGAACAAATCATTCAGGGCTTTCCCATTTGCAATTGTGTGAACCTGATGAGAGTTTTAGCTGTCACTACGGGGTCCGCAGGCAGCCAGTTTACCTGCACAACCTGGTTCCTCTCTATGTGCTCCCTGAGGACAGAGACCTAAAATCACTCTGATCAGTTTATTTTTAAGAGACCTGAAGTTCGGTCTGCCACAGCCTGCGCAGATTACCGTACCAGGATGTGCTAGCATAATTGAAGCATTAAGGATTAGGATGGGATGCCCCCGGTTTCCAACTGTCCCTGTCCAGGAACACTTGACTTTCTGGCCAAGACTAATATGGCTTTGGAGCCAAAAGATAACTTATTCTGTTTTCCAAAGGTGTAAGGACAGTATTATTATCATTTTTTTAATCAAACAATATAAATTGATATTACTCAGCTGTTCAATTAGCCTTGCCTGGAGCTGAGCCAGCATTTCATCGGCCACCACCAGAGCCAAGTCATCATTCACACTTCCTCTTTCATGTCGTTAACACTCACCCAGAATAACAAGGGGCCCCGCACTCCTTTGGGGGAATCCTCAGCCTATGCGACAAGCAGTTGCAGCTTCCGCATGGTTCTAGTTGTAGTAAGCTAGTTCTAGATGGTTCTAGTTGTAGTAAGCTGGTTCTACATGGTTCTGGTTGTATTAAGCTGGATCTACATGTTGCTAGCTGTGGTAAGCCTATTCTACATGGTTCTCATAGTAAGCTGGTTCTACACGGTTCTAGTTGTAGTCAGCTGGTTGTACATGGGTCTGGTTGTAATCATCTGGTACCAGGTAGGGCATACCTAGTAAGCTGGTTCTAGATGGTTCTAGTTGTAGTAAGCTGGTTCTGCATGTTGCTAGTTACAGTAAGCCTATTCTACATGGTTCTCATAGTAAGCTGGTTCTACATGGTTCTAGTTGTAGTCAGCTGGTTGTACATGGGGCTGGTTGTAGTTATCTGGTAGCAGGTGGGGCCTACCTAGTAAGATGGTTCTAGTTGTAGTAAGCTGGTTCTGCATGTTGCTAGTTGCAGTAAGCCTATTCTGCATGGTTCTCATAGTAAGCTGGTGTTGTATGGTTCTAGTTGTAGTCAGCTGGTTGTACATGGGGCTGGTTGTAGTTATCTGGTAGCAGGTGGGGCCTACCTGGTGGAGCGGACAGTGCGGGCCAACAGGGTCCTCTTCTCCTCCGGAGTGAACTGCATGATACCAGGGGTTTCAAACTTCTGGCGGATCCATTGACACTGTTCCAGGTCATTGATGAACATGAACTCCACGCCTATGTGCTGGCAGTACGCCATCTATGGACACATACACGCACACATTGAAGATATTATTTACACAATGTTCATTCAATATGATGATACATTCGGAAGCATTCATTTTGCTATTGCCCCGTTTTAGCATGAGTGAAATCATAATTTGACATGGATATTGAATTCCTGTGTCAAAAGGGAGACGTCTTCCGCATTTAAGCAAACATGGAATGGAAACAAATGGGGGGGGGAAACCCAATTTTTGGCCGGCATCATGGCCGCTTTATGCTCGATCGTGACTGCAGAGAGGGTCGGCAATGGGGCGTTTCCCGTTTGCACAACGCGCGTGTTCGTCCAGTCGAGACTCACGACTCTGCGCGGCCGAGAGTGTTGAGGACACGGCCTAAAGGAGAACCAACCCTCCTGACTTTTAAACACGCTTTCAGTTTTCCCTTCTTTCTAAGGGAGGGCTTTCGGTGTCGACGCCCCTTTCAGCGCAGCCTCAAGAAGCCAAGGACAGGCGTGTCTCATCAATGCTGGAGTCGTCTGATGCCAAACCGATTTTACAAGTGGTTCTCCGTGAAGTGACTTCCAACGCCCACTCACCTGCAGGCAGTCGCTACTCTGATCGCTATCAACGGCTGTGCCTTGTATCAAACATGTCAGTTCATCATTTCTTGTTAACAGCAGCCAAGCGTGTGTGCACAGGTGTGTTTGTGGTCATGGTTCACCTCCAGGCGCTGTATGATGTCCTTCAGTGGGAGGGCGGCCTCAGAGCCACCGATGAAAGTGGTGGTGGGCAGACGGAACACCTTGTCCAGGTCAGACTCATTCAGACCATAGAAACCTACACATCCCACAATGCACCGGGAGGGGTGGAAGAGAGATTGAACAACGGAGAGAAGGCCAACAAAGTGAGAGGGTGCACAAACAATGCATGCAGAATCTCACACACGTACACACAAATAGTTATAGCAATCATAATGGAAGTCATTTCCCAGAAGGGATCATGAACAGTAAGTTATAATAGACTTTATAGCAGTAATGGCGGTTGTTGGCAAACGGGTGAGTATGCATCAGGTTAGTGGCTTAGAGTGGAAGGAGAGCATTAAGAAGTTAGTCGAGTTCTAGTCACTGCACCCTTCCTGTGAAAAGTATTTGAATACTTAAAACATGAAATCACGCAAGGCACACTTGGAATGCAACCTGTTTATCGTTAAACAACTGTTGGCCATAACGTACGTCACACAACATTGTGAAACACAAGGGCCCTGCAGGGCCCACCGTGGCTTCAGACCCTGGGCCCGAGCCCAGGACTGTGTTCACCTGAGGGCTTTGTCAGCCGTCAGCTTTGTTCTTTCTTCTGGTAGTGAGCAGCAGATGGAAAAAGCCATGCAGCGTAAGAACACCACTAGGATTATGAGAGGTTCAAGTTAAGCTCATCCTCTGACTTAAAGAAAACTCCACACCGGGCAGATTAGTGGAGAAGAGGAGGAGGAGGAGGAGGAGAGAGGAGAGAGGAGAGCAGGGCGAGAGAGGCCAGGACTGACAAAGGCAGTGTGAGCAATCCGGTCTACTGGCAGACGGGGGCGGGGGGGCTGACTATCGGAATCTGCGTGGAAGATGGTTGGTTCTAAAGCGAAACCTGGACCGCTGCTACACCAAACATTACATTCCGAGGCGTCTGATTACATCAAGTGGGAGGAGGTAAAAGCCAATAGGATGGCGGGGAAGCTCATCAGCTGACATACAACAAAAAAGCCAACACGGATGACGGGTTGTTGTTTTTTTTAGGCACAGAGGAAGTGGCCAATAGAAGCGATACGACATGTACAGCCAATAGAACATCACGTTCCCTGAGAGGCTATAAACACAATTACAGTCGAGCTGCAAGGTCATCAGACTTCAACCTAAAACTCAAGTGTTATTAACTGGGATGGCACTCACATGTGCTGTAGCCACACACACACACACACACACACACACACACACACACACACACACACACACAAAATAGGGCACAAAGAACAAAACAGCTTCTGTATCCACCCTTAACCATCCAGATGCATTTCACATTATAATGACAGTAGCACAACACACAATAGCAGATATTGCTGGGAGAGGTTCAAGTTTCTTCCACCATAAGCTGCATGGAATGGTCAGATTGCACGACGTCTCTCCAGGATGGATCTCAGATAGATAGAAAAGAGACTCCACAAACAACACTCCTGAGACCGTTTGACACGACTCTATTGCCCGTCTCTGTTGTGACAACATCTCTGCGCAGCAGCCGCGAGAGGTAAATTGGTGATTAACTCCAGCAACCGGACATGTTTGAACCCGTCTCCCACCCATCGTGCTGTGGGGCTCCTGGGAGAAGCAGATGTGGGACATTGGCAGTGAAACCCGAGGCCGCTGATGCCCCCTGTTTTGCAAGCGCTGTTTGTATGCATACCTCCTACCTCCACCGTTAGAAATTCCAGCCTGTCCTTGAACACAGCCAGGTCTGGGTGAGGGTTGACCAGCAGGGTGAGGGGGCAGCAGTGAGGAAGAGACCAGGAAACTATTAGTGACCTACCATCACAGTTGGCCATCTCGGGAGAGCACACACAACTACTACCTACTACATAGTCAGCTGTCATTGTAGAGGCCATCCCCAGCAGCCATTTCTTAAGCCACAGCTTAGAGCGCGCACGCGCACACACACACACACACACGCACGCGCACGCACACGCACACGCACGCACACGCACGCACACGCACACGCACACAAACCCTTCCTCCCACCCACCCTCCTCATCCTCCCACCGCCTTCTCTCCTCCCTCGACTACCCAGGGTACCGAGAGGGGTTTCTATGGAAACGGGGGCGAGACAACGGCCAGTTCCTCAGCCGAAAGTTCATCCTGTCGGAGCGGGAGGGGGCCCTCAAGTACTTCAACAAGCAGGATGTAAGCCCCGCCGCCGCCCAGCCAGCACAGCCAGCGGCCATCTGCCAAAGGCCTCACCTCGCCGCTCGCCTTGTTTTGATTAGAAGGCAAACACACGCCGGCCAGTCCGAATGCAACGCATTGTGCTCAATCACACACACACACACACACACATACCCCGAGTTGTTGTTGTTGTTGTTGTGTTTTTCACGGCGTGTCGCCATGACGCCACACACACACACACACACACTCCGCGGCGCGGGGACGTTTCAGAATTTTCAATCGCCGCCACATTACGTCACGGGGTTTGACGGCATTTCGAAATCGAAGCGCTAGCTCTCGTGATTTTTGTTTTCGATTGACGAGCGCAGTCGTCGCCATGTTTCGCCCTCCATCACACCCTCTGTCTGTCTGAGTTTTTATACCGTGGTGGACAGGAAGCACAAGAAACACGAGAGAGACGAGGCAAAATGGAGAGACTTCTGAATCCTCAGAGAGGGGACTGCCTTTGCCTTAAATGGCGTCTCTCTCCACTGGAGGGGCGCCGGGCTGGTGACAAGAACAAGGAGTGATGAAGGAGTCAGTCTGTCTGTATGTCTGTCTGTCTGTCGCAGGGTTTTTTTACGGAGCAGGTGTCTGCATTCAGATAGAGTTGAATTAGTTTGGACCGGAGCCGCAGACACAGAAATCCTTTGGTTTGAAATCCTCCCTCTCTCGCTTTCTCTCTCTCTCTCTCTCTCTCTCTCTCTCTCTCTCTCTCTCTCTCTCTCTCTCTCTCTCTCTCTC
>JAOPUI010000120.1:17549999-17562751 GCA_027123135.1 Urophycis floridana | reverse complement strand
CCGCTCCCACCCCCACCCCCCACCCGGAGCCACCGCCGGCGACAGGAGGAGGACATTAAAATCAACCCCCGGTTATCTTAGGCCGGGAGGGGGGGGGGGACGCGGAGCGACACTCCCGACGAGATCTGCGGCGAGTGGGAGGGAAGCGGAGAAGAGGCACGTGGCAGGCAGTACGCCACCCAGTCGCTCAGAGAGCGACAAAAAGCTCCCAGACAAGCGCCAATGGCGGCCTTCAAAGCAAAAGCGTGATTATAAAAATGTTGAGAACTAGAGAACTACAACCCACCCCCACCCCCTCCCCCCTGTTCCTCTTCAACGGTCGCTCGTCGTCTTTTCCCGGGCAGGGAGAACGTTCCCTTCTTTGAATACATTTCCCTTGCAGCGGGACTCTGAGGGTGCGAGATTATCATAGTTATTATACGTACGAAATGATACGAGATATTTTTTCCCCCCCCATTCCCCTTTTTTCAATTCCGCTCGCGTCCCGTACAGTGTCGCAGGTACCGGTTCGGCAGTCTCCTCGCTGTTCCAGAGAGGCCTGGGCTCGGAGCCCATCGCGGTGCAGAGGGGGCTTCGGGGGGGCTGTCCAGAGCACCGAAGCGCACGCTGGTGACCCCCGACCTGCGCCGAAGGCTCTGTGGCCGCGCGCCACAGACCCGGAGCAAAAACAAATACGTGACCGGCGTCAACCCCCCCCAGCCTGTGCACGCGGTTATCTGTCTAAAGAGTCGCTGAGTTCTGGGGTTACTCAAGCTCAATGTCGCAGAGACTGAGCTTGTCTTCATACAGGGGAAAGACTGCCCTGTCTCGGTCGAGGGCATCACAGTATCTGACTCACCGACCGCAAGGAACCTGGGCGTAATAGTCGACAACCAACTGTCCTGCACTACTGCAAACACCACTGCAGTGACCCGCTCCTGTAGATTTGCTCTCTACAACGTCCGCAGGATCCGGCCTTTCCTCACGAGGGAAGCGACGCAGCTCCTGACCCAAGCACTTGTCATCTCCCGCCTCGACTGCTGCAACTCGCTCTTAGCTGGACTCCCTGCAACCGCGATGAAACCTTTGTAGTGGATTCAGAACGCTGCAGCACGCCTCGTGTTCAAGCGGTACAAATTCTCCAACGTGACCACCCTCTTCCAAGACCTCCACTGGCTCCCTGTAGTGGCTCGCATCAAATTCAAGATGATGCTACTGGCCTATAAAGCTGTTAATGGAACTGCCCCTACCTACCTCCAGGAAAAGGTCGGATGGCAAAATCTCAACTCTTCTCCGTTTTGGCACTGCAGTGGTGGAAAGAGCTCCCTGCCAATGTCAGGACTGCGGAGTCACTCCCCATCTTCCGGAAGAGACTCAAGACCCACTTATTTAGAGTTCACCTGAACCCTGCATAACCCTACCCTCATGCTCTTATTTGCTGTACGTCTTGGCACTTTTATCACTCTTTGTAACTTGGCACTTAGTCAGAGATGTTGTATACTAGCAATGGTTAACCTCGCAATTGAAATGCTTGAAACTTGTTCTGGTGACTTTCTTACTGTATTAGCAGCCATTCAATGTTTCACCTTCTCATGACAAACGTACTCTTTGTAAGTCGCTTTGGATAAAAGCGTCTGCTAAATGCCCTACATTTACATTTAAGTTTAAACTGATCAAGACATATTGACTTTGTCCTGCTTCCCAGAGACGTCAATGGGCTTCAAGTTTTATTTTATCGAATCCACACATTAGCCTCTAGTCATGACTACATTATTAGGTCATTACTCAAAATCACCATTTTACATTTTGATGTGCTTTGTTTTGTTGTGGCAGTAGAAAATTTGTGTGAAGAAATTTAAATGTGAATCAAATCGATGTGTTTGCCAAGGTGAGTTTAGGGATTTATCGTTCATTAAAGGTGTCCTTCACCAAAATCATGTTTAGTACAGGTCCTTTTGAAATACGATAGGTCACCCCAAGTTGAATATGCATGCTTGCATGTGAAAATGTTCATCTACCCCCATTGCATGCATTAGCCAATGTAAGAAATACAGACAGATAAACGAGCGAGTCAGAAAAGCCTTACTAACGTAATGTGGTGAATTAGTATGCATGGCCTCGCCTACCGTGGCTTGCACCCACCTGCAGTCCATCACTTAGCACGGTGACGGAAAGCGCTGTTAGCCAATCAGCGGCAAGTCATTTAAATGTCATGAATATTCATGAGAAAGTCGAAATCCTGTCATTCTCTCCTCACCCCCCCACATCCTTCACCAAACTAGAGCCTTTTTTTTTTTTTTCACCAAAACCTGCTCACGGGGCATTCATTAATACTAGCTACCACCGCTAAATTAATGAAATAATGATGCAATGACACCTTTAAAATCCATTCAGACCATGTCCTGCTCCATTCAATGCATAGTATTGCCGATTAAAATACTAACGGAATGTCTTAATAAGATGCATGTAAATTGTCCCTTCATTGTTGTTTGGTGACCCTTAATGAGGCCTAACTATAGTCCTGTGGACTATAGTTATAGAATATAGACGATCATATAAACAAGTCAACTTTATCTTTTGGTCAATCTAAATACTTGAGGAGGGCAAGACGAAACGCAAAGGCAAAAAACATTTGCATTGTGTCATCTTACTGACCTAGAGGAGCATGTTTAAACCAAAGGGAGTGTACTACAGAGTTCACCTTTGTCTGGCTAGGTCAGTGCCAAAGCATGAGTCACTGGATAAGGAATGCAACAAGTCGGCCTCTAAACGCTTCACTCAACTAGAGACTGAAGACAATCTCTCAGGTTTCGTGGGTGGACGGGGTGGGAGCAACAAGAGTTAAAAAAAGCCCCTGCCTTGCAGGACAAATCCACACGTTTTAAGGCTGTCCGTGATATTGGGGCAGGGGCGTGTACTGTGTGCTTGTAAACTCTGTCGTACAAATTTTTCTTAATTGTCCCGGGTTAAAAGTATCTCAAACCACATTGCTGTAAATCTTTCATGTCACTAATCTCATGGACTGAGCACACGTTTGATTCAAACAATCAAATAATGTAACATTGCTCTGGAACATTTTCAATGTTTTAAAGCTCTCTCCTTGTAATGAGGTGATTCGCTATGGATCACGTCTGTTTCAATACAGGGCAGAATGGGGGTGTGGGCGGGGGCATGATTGCCAGTAAGGCGTCATTTCCTGTAAAATGTAAGGGGTGTAGGTCTGTTGGTGGCTGTTCTTGTTGCCCTTCAAACAACTGACCGAGGTAGGTCACAGCCAATCATAGTCATGTACACGTGCATTCAGTAATGATTAATATATTACAGACAGCCATGTCATTTGCTATAGATAAGATACTAAGTAAAGGGACCCCCACCCCCATTGTTAAAGCAGGGCATCTGTCTATTACCATTGTTTTTACATTATTTCATACAATTGTAATATTGGCATACATTCTTCAAAAAAATTATATATGTGTAATTAATGTAAAGCTTTGACAGGGTTTTGTCAGCCATAGCAGTAGTTTTCCAATTGCGTTAGTAGAAATGCTAATCTGAATTTGCAGGTAATTGACCAAAATTAATTAATATAATTACAAAATCAATTAGAAAAAAAAACAACAACTTGACAATTCAATAAAAAAAATCTTCCTCGTATGAACTAGAAACGCTAGCGGTGTACGGTTGGACAGGATTCCCCAAACCCAAGGGCTAGCATGGCTAAATATAGCAAGGTCAGCTGTCAGTGACCTTTATGTTCTTTATGACACACACACACACACACACACACACAGACACACACACACTTCTGCTATATTCATCCCGCGCTCTGAGGGGCGCACGTTCGACACATGTGTCACCAATGACAGCTGTCACTCATGACAGCACCGGTGACCCTCGGCACATCAACGTTTCGTCTTTCACTCGCGCCACCTCAAAGCGCCGTCCTGCCATCCTCGTCTCTTCCTTCCTCCGATTGGCCGAGGAGCGGATCCGTCTCTATGGTCCGTAATCACGTCATGGGGGGGGGGCGGGACAACGGCTGTCCGCCCCAACACACCGCGGTGCCACTGCACTCCGCCGGCCCCTTACCTTGTGCACACTCTTGGGGTCCTCCAGCCAGGCGAAGTACATCTCCTCCACATAGTTGGAGCTGGTCCCGTTGAGGAACGGCTCTGCTGCCACCGGCGCAGTGTAGCACCTGATAGGCAAAAACGTCCGTGTGCCACCGGTGGTAGTGGCGGCGGCGGCAGCCGTGTTTGTGCGCGGCAGGCCGGCTGTCTGGGCCGCCTGAGAGGCGGTGAGCGGCCGCAGCCGCGCCGCGCAAGTCCTTAAACGGTGCATCAGCAGTCCTTAAGCTCACAGCACCACACACACACACACACACAGCCCTGGGGCTCGGCCAGAAACCAATCCACTGGCGCAGGCCTCGACAGGAAGCACGGTGGAGAGGCGACTCTCCAACGGGAAAGGCTGACAAGGCACCTCTTGGGGTCGTCCGTCCACGCTCGACGGGGTGTCCGTCTGTCCACTCTGAGAAAGGAGGACAGAAGGGGGGATGAAGAGGACGTGCAAGACGTGTTCTGAGCATATATAACAAGTGACTAAAACTGAAGAGTGGAAGAATTAAGAAGAACAGATGGGGCCATGTTGAATAAGTAAATACTAGGGTATGTATGGTGCTGAAAACAATTAAGACACCTTGAGTGATGAGAATAGTAATGCATGTCATTAAGCTGTGTTATGATTTGTCTGATTCTACCTTTGCCTCATTTGCATTTGTCAAAAAAGTTCCAAGGGTAAAGAGTTAAAGAAGCACCGGTTGATTGGATGATTAATTGAAAATTGCATAAACAACAGCACACGTGGCAAAAACACATTGAATAACATTAAACAATGCTGCAGTAAAAACATACATTTGGTCCCGATATTTTCTCACAGTGCCGTTTTGTTGCTCGATTTTCCTGTGTTTTGACCTTGTTCCCTGAGCTTGAATCTCTGAGCAGAACATTCTCAGCCCTCTGGCCGTATGAGACCGCCCCCTGACGTCGTTCAACGACATCATTGGCTCGCTAACAAAACCCCGCCCGGAGAAAAGACCGAGACTCCATTCTATAGAGCCGGAGAATTGTCAATCACTTTGTCCTTTACTCGGAACAGGGGTACAGTGAAAATGTTTCCTTGACTGTCAAAACAAAGCATTTACAGATTAGTTATAAAAGTTATGTTAAAGCGACTCGACTTCTGAACATCTCCAAACGTTGTCTTGTTTTTTGCACTGTCGGTTAGAGGTCAAACCTTAACGTTAGTCTCATGCAATTTCTCAGCTAGCTCCGCTAAACCGCTTAGTTATGACTTTCCTTTAGGTGCCATTAGCAAGTGCGGCTAACAGCTACGTACTTGCAAGCAGGGTAGCATTAATATACTGCCGCAACGATGCTGACTAGTTTCTCATGGAAATTATATACATGCATTTGATCAAACAAGGCACGTTTAATTCAACCCAACTCTAGGTATAAAAAGGTAACAACCGATAACCCACACACCATTGGCTAAAACGACATTGGCTAGCTAGCCAAGGTTCGCCATGATCGAACGGATAGTAGTTCATTTTCAGTGTGTTCTGAATTTGATCCAGCGTCGTAATAGTATCATGAAACAAGACAAACACTTACCCTCTCAGTTAGCAGAAAGCTTAAACCACCGCAACTTGTTTATTGTCCAGCAAGCCCCGTCTCACCCGGTATCCTCGGCTCGCTGCCCTCTACTTCTCCCGGTAAAATGACAGGCCGTATTCAGCGGCACCCAATACCAAAACGAGGTTCACCAATGAACACGGACGCAATGACGTCACCGCGCCAAGGAGCAGGCATTCAAGGGTGTATGTACATGTGTATGCAGGCTTCTACTTCTACATAAGTATATCTATTGAGTATGAGTATAGCTATATATCTATATATCCAGTATATATCTATCTTTATATAGATAGATATATAGTTGAATATATTTGGGTTTTAGATATTGCCATCATGATAGTTATTAACAGAAATTAATAAAACATTAAATTTTTGGGTTAAATTGATCCTTTCAATCAAATTCAACAGTAAACGTATCTTTTTACCTCTATAATTTATATATGGGTGTATATATATATCAATCATTGACTGCTGAAATTGGTTCTTCCCTCAACCCCTTACATTACCTCAGTGATAAACCACACATCAGGAGAACAGAAAAGGTTGGTGACAAAGTATGACCCATCATTTATGAAGATAAATTAAATCAACACCGACACAAAATGTTCAACACAGATTGCAGGATGATGATGTACATTTCTTACATGACAGCTGCAACAAAATGTGGAGCAATCATTGACTTCAAGCCACCAACGCAGCTAATGGAATCTCCTCCTCGGTGCATGGTCTCGTGACCTGTTGTGATGTTCCCACTCGTGGCCAATGGAGTGGGGTCATAATGAGGTCCTGTGTTCAAACCCTACTGGGATTTTGAGTTCTTTTCACCTTTAACGGACATGCATGTAAGGGCATTCATCAGGCAAAAAAGAGCATCTGATTTTATTGAGCATACAAAATGATCAGTAAAACTGCAGCATTGCAACCTGCATGGTCCAGCCCAATACATTTTTGTGCTGGCTTTATTCAGCCCTGCAGCAGAATGCTTTCGCTGGAAGGAGATAAATGAAGAGATAGATACTTGTACAGTGTTTATAGTTTAATTTACAATCATTCTCCAAATGGTGCATGGAAAGTAGCAGAACCCAGAATGGGTAGCATGATATATGATATAGCTCTACATTTGTAAGGTTGAATGATTCTACAATACAATTAAATGTCTATAGTGGCAATTAAATGTCTATAGTTCCATTTAGCCATGGAAATACACAAAATTGGACCAGAACCTTGCAATCAAGAAATAACTTCATGACATTAGTATTCTTTTATGTCACTATAGATACCTGTGTCCTCATTCTCTAAGTCTATCTAAGACTAGATGGTGAAGTGTTCTGTTTTATCGATATACCGTGTGGTACCGTACCTGATGAGAGTTAAGACGATCTAAATCGGAGGGTTGTGATTTGATGAGGATTTGAAGTCCGAGTAAATCTGTTTCACAACTTAAAGAGGGGGTTGACGCAGGATGGAAAGTTTTTTGTAAAATGAAGAAACGTTTGCACTTTTGATGTATTGATTAAGTTTGGGTATGGACATGAGGAAATGTGTAGTTATGGTAATGGTTTGGTGTGGTTCATGCAACACGTTGGATGAGACAGATTGGCACACACACATGTGATTTGTGATGTAGAGTTAAACACAATAAATGTATGCCAACGTAACATTTACATACAAAAACCTCAACAGTGTACATGTTTTATAGCAGGTGTTGCTCATTTCATTTCTGTGATGAACTGATTATTCTGCATGGTAGTGTCAGTTTGTAGCATAGCTACTAATTCAGAGATCAATTTAATTCTACCATTTGGACATTTTGTAGGCAATGAACATACATACTGTACATTCAGGTCAATTGTATGGTTCAATACCAGAGCCGTATCTAGACACCTAGATGTGGCTGCATGGCCGTTTCTAGGGAAATAACTTGACATCTACAGTGGAAACTGGGCGTGGAAACTGGGGGCGACTGTGGATTTTCTTTTTATTAACAGCCACATCAAACACCTGGCTCTACAATGATTATAACAATTAAAATAATAAGAACCACAGTAATATGTAAAGCTGATCTTGCATTTGTGTTCATTACAAGAGAAGAATCAAACCAAATCACACCAGTAAATATAAATAAAAATGCTATAAAAATAGAAAATTAGCGTGACAGTCATCATGGCGGTCCTTGTTTTTATGGCTAACTAGGGTGTCTTATAACCAACAGATTGTCATAATAAGCGTGGCTGCCTTTAATTTCAGTTCAGAAAACCAGGAAGTTCATGAATTCAGCATATGATTGACGCAGAAGATTCAGTGGCTAGTAAAAGTCTAATTTAGGACTCCATTTACCTTGCAGTCACACACACTAGACTCGCATGTAAATGTAAATGAGTGAGTCAACTTAAGATCGGTAAAAGGGTTATATCCTATGAAAAAAAGAAATATTAAACTGAAACTAGGGGAAAAAAATGTTGTTGAGCTGTTGACAGATCTTTCCATTTCCGTTCTGCTTGGACCCAAGCTTTCCCATGGCACACAAACTGTTTACATCCAACTCTTTCCACTTGAGAAGCACTGCGCAAAATATTAAAACACTCACAAAATATTATACCACAAATGGCCAGTTTCATGTGCAAAACCACAGCAAAGTAAAAATAAAATGGAAACTGACAAACAATGTTAATATGATCTAGATCTGCACAGTGTACATGTCTTTAGCACAGGTTTTTATATGAATGTACCAGTGTGTTGCTCACAGCACCGACTCACTTAGCCTGACCTCCGTCTTGCAAAATCAAAGAGCAAAAAGAATACCCTGTAACTTCCAACTGGCTGCTCGTGGGAAGACAGTCATCACAGCCTCATTTCAATAGATGCAAATATGACACCATTTGAACTGTATTTCCAAAGGACTTTGGCACCGCCACTGTGTCTAAGTGGCTGACCACAGCTGTAGCACTTCGCCAGCAGCACCTTGTGCTGAGCCAAGTAAATGGACGACATTGACCCGGCCGTGTTGATTTGCGTTTCCATTACCAGTTTTAAACATGCTGCATTGTGGCGAGTCGTGGCCCAGGTGGACCCGTCTCCGGAGCCGGGGGGGGGGGGGGCAGGGCAGACCCACAGACCCGCCACTGATCGGGTTGCGGTGACGTCAGAAGTGTTTTTGTCATCATTCACCGACGATTCAGCGATCAGACCCTAGCCCACTGGACAGCTTCAGTGACAGTTTCGGTGGGTTTCAACGGCAAAGACCAAAGAAAATGGCAGGCACTTGGTCTGCAGATGAAACACAAGCCGCTGTTGGCGCGGTGGAAGGCCGTCGCGCAGGCGCAACGGGGGGGCGGCGAGGTCTCCCCAGACACTGCGAGCAGCCTGGAGGAAACGGGCATCCTGCGTGTATACGTGTGCAGTGCCAAAAGAACACTCAAGGACTCTGAGTCAACAGCACAACAAAGTCGTTGACCACAATAACACCCGTGGACGGATGAACGTCCTCCACTCCAGACAAGCGTGTCATCAGTTAATGACCCCGTTGGGGGAATCAAACCTCAGCTGTGCTGACGCGCCCACTCAAACCCAAATCACGCCAACTCAGCACCTGTGAACCGAAAGGGTCCACTGGTTTCCTTGCGAGCGAAGCAGGGCCGGCCTTGTCTACCCAGGCGAGTCGGTGACGGTAGGGGGCGTTGGGAGTGCCGGTAGGGTGGGCTCATCCTTCTGCCCTTCATAATAAACACCGTGGGACGGAGACGTTAAACCCAGGCCAGAGTAAGGTCAAGGCCAGAGGTTCTTGCTAAGGCCCGACGTCCAAGCCCAGATCCCCAAACTGACTCCTGTACTCGTAGGTCTTCTTCACCTCTCTCGTGTGTGGCGGTGAGCATTCTGGCTCAACCTGCCATCGCCCAGGTGATGCTAATGGATCATTGATTACCTGCACTTGCCACTAACTTAAAAGGTGCGATATGCACGAGATGACATGATTTGGACTGGTCTGGGGAGTTTGAAAGAGGAGGTCTGGCTGGGTAACGACGGTGGTCTGCATCACTGCTTGACAGTGGCTCTCAAACCAACTGCACAGAAGACATTTGACCACTGTGCTGATTTAGAATAGGACCACTCCAGTGAGTCAGCTGCAAGTGCAGACCTGGAAAGGAAATAATAACTCAACTAAAATGCATTAGAAAGTATAAAAGACAAGACCCCCAAATAAACCACATATGTACCTCAACTGGAACAAAAAGAACAGAAAAAAAGTAAATGTGCCTTCAATCTATTTTAACACTGTATATAATGGTTTGTACAATTTTTTGATATCAAGCACCAGACAAGCAGGGCGGTCCAAATCAAGCACACCCAAAGCTGATCATTCTTGGGAGCCATTGCTGAGGAGGAGGGGGGGGGGTGTTACAGTCATGTGCCATTGCTGAGCAGTAGGGGAAGTGCAGTCGCTCAGCCGCAGTGGTTGTTAAAACAGCACGGCTACAGTCGAGGAAGGAAGGGAAAACAGACAGAAAGAAAATTGCGTGACATTCTGTACATGTTTTTTTTTTTTTTTCTGTTGGTAGACTTCCCGAGTATGTCCCCAACGAGAACGGATCAGTCACAAGCCTTACTGGCCTGTGCAAGTGTTCCACTGCAGGGCCAGAGGATTCTGACCTCCTATTGGCTACATCGGGGGAGGAGGGGCGGGTCTTTGAGGCACTAGATGTGGACTTGCAGCAGTTGGTTTCCTGTTGGACGAGAGATTGAAACCAAGAGTTGATTGTGATTTCCTGACTTTGAATTGAGCTGTATAAGGTGCACCTGTGCAAACTAATGGGCCCCACAACACTGTGTGACTTTCTCAAATCCCAAACTGACTAGACCAGTGCCTAAAAAAAGCACAATCAGAAGTGGCCTATTGCAGCCATTTATTTGTAATAAAAAACCTAAATGCAACAAATTGCCTATGAAAAATGAATGTATGCACTGTGTGGGCTAACTTGAGTGGGATAATTGTGTGAAGCTAACTGTGTTGAAGCAAATGTTGTAAATATGTTAAAACTGGCTACGTAGCGCTAACAGGATGAAATAAACTGGAGGAGGCTGACTGGAGTTTGGAGTTAAGCTGGGTGTGTAATGTAAACATGTGTGCTTGTTTGGGTGTGTGTGGCTCTTACTGAGGAGGAGGAGGCGGTCTCATTGCATAGGATGGAACTGAGGCAGTCCGATTGGTCTGCACCACCTGACACACACACGCACACGCACACAGACACACACACACACACACACACACACACAGTGCGAGTCAATATTAGAAGACATATGCTAAGCAGTAGTTTTTGTATGTTTACATGCCACAAGAGGAAAAGTGATTCGAACCAGCTTTGTAAACACTGAAGCCCGGTAACACAATGTCACCCCATCATTATCGCACACACTGTGCCATGTAAACACAAATGTAGACTGTTCTGTGTTTGCACATTATATTCCTTTGGTGGCTCGCAGTTCAACATACTTTTGGGCAGACGAGGAGACATCTGTCATGTGCATGTTTATGTATGTTCGCTGTCTTGTTTTGTATGCATGTCAGTCTGTTATCAATGGTGCGAATCAACACAAGAATGCGAATCAACACAAGAATGCAAGTCAACGACAGTCATAAGTCAAGAACTGGTCTTTCGGCTGTCAACGAAACAGTTGAGTTCTGACTACTGACGGTAACCTGTTAGTACCGGTCACTATATCAATGGCCAAATAAACAAAATAGTATGTTACTCCTTCAAGAAGAAGAATTACTCTTTTGATCCCGTGAGGGAAATTTGGTCTCTGCATTTAACCCAATTGTGAATTAGTGGAAATACACTCAGCACACAGTGATGGTGAGGCACACAGTGAGGTGAAGCACACTAATCCCGAGGCAGTGAGCTGCCAACAGCGGCGCTCGGGGAGCAGTGAGGGGTTAGGTGCTTTGCTCACAGGCACTTCAGCCGTTCGTACTGGTCGGGGTTCGAACCGGCAACCCTCCGGTTACAAATCCGAAGCTCTAACCAGTAGGCCGCGGCTTCAATTGGATAACCTGGTTATACAGCTTTCACTGTGCATGTAAACTACACACTGCACACACTGAACACACTGAACACAAATAGTGACAGAAATAAACAGTACAGATGTACGTACCTTTTCTTCTTGGAGCAGAGCTTGATGCTTTACAGGGGGAAACCATAAGAAAGAGTGTCACCATCACCTTCAGCATCAACAATGAACTCAACATGAACAGTACATGAACACTACATGAACACTACAGGAACACTACAGGAACACTACATGAACACTACATGAACACTACATGAACACTACATGAACACAACAGAAACACTACATGAACACTACATGAACACCACAGGAACACCACATGAACACCACAGGAACACCACAGGAACACCACAGGAACACCACATGAACACCACATGAACACCACAGGAACACTACATGAACACAACAGGAACACTACATGAACACTACATGAACACCACAGGAACACCACATGAACACCACAGGAACACCACAGGAACACCACATGAACACCACATGAATACTACATGAACACTACATGAACACTACAGGAACACCACATGAACACCACAGGAACACCACAGGAACACAGCATGAAACACCTTGAGGCATCATTGAACTTGTGAACAAAGTGTTCAATAGAGATTCTGGATTGCATAATGTTGTGTTCTATTGGTATAAGCCTGTGTACGGATGCTGACTCGTCGTTTTCAGAGAGGCGTGTGTCTACTAGTAGAAGACAGAGGGAGGCCAGCTCTGACCTGGAAACTCGCCCCGTCTCTCCCTATACCGTGAGGGTTAGAGCGAGTAACAGCAGGGGGCGGTCCTCTGGGCGGCGGCGCTCTGCTGGGATTGGCTGGAGCTCTGTTTTCAGCCCTGGTGACAGGAAGTGGAATGGAGCAAAGGATCAAAGAACGAACGACTGAAGTGGGGGCGCCCCCGCCCGGCAGGGCACCCCCCCCACCCCCCCGGCCGCGCCGGCGCACACCAGCCGAAGCCCCACCCCAAACCCCCCCCCCACCCCCCCCCCCCCCC
>JAOPUI010000120.1:17530147-17540724 GCA_027123135.1 Urophycis floridana | reverse complement strand
ACAACAAGATCACAACTCGAGGTTCTGGGATTCGGAATGGGCTGCGGTTTATATATACAGTATATATATATATATTTTTTTTTTTCTTCCTTTTTGATTTTCTTTTTGCTACAAACCAAACTGACCCACACATCTGCTATTCTACAGTACGGTTACCATGACAACCAAGGCCAAGGGCAGGACACCCTCTCAGATGTATACTGACACACCCTCTCCCTTTGCGCTCACTCGACATTACGCAAGATTAAAAAGGAACCCATGAGAAGAGAAATTGTATGAGTGCACAAAAGCTAGGCTATTGAACATTATAGCTAGCATAATATATAAAGTATATAGAAGGAGAAATAAGGCATGAACTCGTATGAACTCTTCTGATGTTCCCAGAGGAAGGCAGAATGCCTTAGTGTACTTATACACACAGTGCATACATATATTTGGTAATGCAAACCCATTAAAGATGTTTTGATTACACAATGATTTTTGATTACAAATCTACTTGAGTGACCGGACCTGATACATTACCATCACCTCACGTTTTGGAGTCTTCTCTTCTCTACTTTTCTTTCTCCAAAGCATCTAAAAGTATTTGAGTACACTTTGATCTCTAGCATAACTCACAGATAAAGTATGCAAAGATCAGACAGTTTATTCACTGGTTACTCTTGTTTGCACTGTAGGGTGAGATTGATGTCATCATGAGCGTACTCAATCCCTACTCTGTGTGACGATTGGATGGGCTTTCTGCTGTTGCTGCCCGACATCAAAAAACGGAAATCTGTTAAAAGGACGAACTAAATCCCACTGTTTACTTGATTTGATTGGCTCTTTGGCCCAAGTGTGACAATAAGCACCTGCACCCCACAGGGAGTATTTTATAATAACTATTATGGAAACTATTTCTTTAAAGTAGATCTTTCTGCTTGACCAAGAAGTCCTGGACATATACAGAACCCAGTGACTCACGCGTGGCAACCTTTATCTAGCCCCAACAATACAACTTATTTCTATTGTGATTATCCAACCACAGTCACACCTGATCCTGTACACCTGAGCTAGAAACCATGATTTCCTCCTACCACCCGTTTTAATCAGACATATTTCCTGTTACGCAGAGAGGTTTTACCTAGAAATAAATACAATACAGAAATACAACACAGAAGCAGAAACATTTTGTGGGCAAGAAATCTATCTCATGACAGGTATCATTTTCTATTAGCACAAAATAACTAGCTCCAAAGGCCCAAAGTATTACGATTAATACTCATATTAAACCAGGGGTCTCCAACACGTGGCTCGTGAGCTACAAGTAGCTCGCAACCCCTTTCCGAGGAGCTCGCCAAGGGGTTCATTACATCCAATCAAATTCATAGATGTCCCGCCCCCTTCCTACACAAAATGATTATTGGCCAATTAGTTGTCAATCAAACAGTTGTGCTGCTGTCGAGCTTAATGAGTCAGTGGTGATGTGAGATGGGCAGCAACCATGGCAGCGGCAGGTACTAATAAGTGGCTAAAAACATACTATTTTCATGAAGAGTGGGAAACAGAGTTTTGCTTCACAAACGTAACGTGATGTTTTAATGCAAAATGGAAGATGTGGACACCAACGTTTTGTAAATGTTCAGGAAAAACAAGGTTATTCTGTTTGTTTAGGTTGAAATAAGCTATGAGAATAAATGTTATAAAACATAAGTAGCTTTCGGCTATTTTCATTTAGTAAAAGTAGCTCTCAGAGGAAAAAAGGTTGGAGACCCCGATTTAAAGTGAAACATGATTTCATTATACTCAATAATCAAATGATAAACAGCACTATTTCATTACAGACCATGTGTCTCACAAGCTGTTTCCAGTTTCTTGTTTTCATCATGCAGGTTCTTTGGAAATCAAACAGGAAACCCAGACAACCCACACCCTACTGATGACTCATTATAGAGGAAATGTAGGAAATAAGTCAAGTTGATTGTTATTCATCCACATGCATAGCATATGGCTAAACAACATTTGGTTCCTCAAAGACTGAGGTGCTGACACAAAGGTATAGTGTAACGGTCACAAAACACCATACTGACAAGAAAAGGCACAAACTAGCAAACTCCATTATTGATGATTGATTGCTGATCCTGATTCAAGAATTTAGGACATTTTCTGGCAGTGGCAAGTAAAGTTGCTCCTGTGAGTAAAGGTGCTCTCGTTGCTCACCCCAACTCAAATACATTCTGTGTGGTACAAACAGAGGAGAATATGTGTGAACACACTCACACACAGACACATGCTTACACGCATATACTGGACATGGGGCCTCCCTTGTGTGTAACCATGGTAACCTGCAGTAGGTGTGCAGTTTGTGGACAATAGTATATGTGATTAGTCTCTCCACAAGGCCAGCAACATGACAAACATAGCGGTAACACTGAAGATGCACGTAATGATAACTCTCTCTTCCCATCTTGCCAGTATGATCTTGCCAGTATAATCTTGCCAGTATGAGCTTATGGCTCAAGTGCTACACTCATGCCTGTACTCAGCTTCCTCAACATTTGGATCCTCTTTCTCTGTACCTTAGCCGCTATCAGATCAACACATGGACACATTGAGGATAATAGAGGTTGGTTGGTTACTGGAAGTGGAAAGACTGCTACCGTATCTCATCAACCATTGATGTGAGGACGGCAATCTCTAAATCGCTAGTAGGAGGGAAATGGATGGCTTCCTCTGGGGAACTGGTCAACAGAAATGTGATCTGGTTTGGGTACACTGACTGGTGTGTAGAGGGTGTGTGTAGAGTGCCACTGGGTGTGTTAAGGTCTCTAGCTGTTCAGCATGCAGTTTAAGTCCAGCCGTAAGCTCCTTAAGATGCTTACAGGCAGCACGTTGTCTGGTCCACAAAAACACCTGATCCACACAATGTAAATATAAAACACATTTGATCCGATACAGATCCTTATGCTAAATGTAGACTTGCCAATAACTTCACTGATAATGGATAATATATACACTGTTCACTCTCAATGTAGGTGGTGTTCAATTCACGTCTAGAGTCCTAAAGGTGGACACAGACCAACAAAAGATTGTGTCCAAATGTACCAAACTACTGTCACCAGTCATTGTGTTGATATTTTTTCTTTTTTAAACTCTTTGTAGGCCTCGGATATAGGGCATGAACAACATTTCATATGTTCCAATATAGTGCATGGCTCACTCTTTCTGGGGTGACGACATAGCAATTGAGGCATTCCTCTGCCAGGAATGGGCTGTTAGGACTTGCTGTTAGGACTGGAAGTCAGGTGCAGAGCACAGACTTTATAAAATAGATGCACAGTAGCATAGCTTTAGACATTAAGGACTGTGCCTCCACTTCATTCATATTCAAGCAAATTCATTATCATCCATCACCCCGTTAGTAGAACAGATCAGCACTTACTGACACAGGGGGCAGTTGACTATGCCGATAATAAAAAGCACAATGCGCGAAGGAGAAGAGGGAAGTATTCAATTGAATGTGCACTGATTTTTCATCTAGTAGACAGTTTTTTTTGCAGTAACTATTTGCTGACCATTGGGGAATTGTAGTCTAATGTATTGTGAAATTAAATACCATGCGTGTAGAGGCATTGTCTATTTCCAGTTTATATACGCTAAATAACGTTGCATTTGCTGCAATGGTGACTTTGAGCTGAAGAACCGCCAGCTAGGCTGATTCCCATTATTCCAATAACAGAATTCCATGGCAATATCGACCATTACATCACGAAATCACGACATCAATATATGGCCCTGTTCAATATCATGGTACCAAGTGACTACAGTCTGAAGTCCACAATAATGTACTTTAAATCAGAGCAGTAGTAGACAAGTAGAAATCGCAGCCGTAAACGTATTCGGCTTGTGTGTACATTACGGTCTGTAAACGGGCGTGTTTGGGGTCTCGTTCCGATGTGTTACTGCCCCGGGTGAAGTTTGCGGTGTGTAAGACAGACGAATAAAATGTGGTACAAAACTAATTAAGGGATGCCGAGCTTCCGGCGTTCACTTCACATGTACCTTGGTGTATCATAACGGTGTAATGCACCACACTGTAGCATTATTATCACAGTATTATCACAGCTGACGTACCTCCGCTACAGTCGGCGTATCCATTCAGAACAGCGAGGAGACACAAGAGTTGGGAACAAATAGTCACAAGGAATGTCACCTCCATTTTCAATATCAAATGTCAAACACACGTCGAGTTGGGAAGGTTGACAAAAAAAGTAACAAACAGGACCAAGTTGTCTCTGTTCAGTTCTTGTACAGTAAATAACGAGTCGTCTTTTTTAGTATAATGCTAACGTTACACATTGGCAACAGTTTTTTTCTTTGGCCGTGCCATTCTTCTAATAACCATCCGACTCTCCGGTCCACAGTATGTCTGCCTTCTGACCAACACAGGTAGCAGTGTTATCGTAACATATTCTGGGGGTATCTAAATAAAACGAGCATAGTTCGCTAAACCAATGCTAGTTAAAGCCTTCTCAAAAGTGTCCCCCAGCTCAGATAGACAACAATCACAGTACTTCCGGTACGCGTCTTTCAACGTAAAAGTACATTATACATTGCGACGAGAAATGAATAAAAGTAATTTTCTTATTTGCGTATGTATGTGTTAAATCCGTTTAATATATCCTCAATTTTACTCAATAAATTGGAAGGTATAAATAGCATGACGCAGTCTGTAGTTTAAGGCTCACAATTGTAATTGTAGACAACGCAGGAGACGAAGTACGATTTCGATATGTAACAGTTGAATATAGGATCTATATGGCTGTAACTACGGTTAAATATGAATGGTAAATTTGTAACAAAGTAACGTTTATTCTCATCCAAAAAAGTAAGAGCCTGTTATGTCAATTCGATTCAATATTCAAGTAAACTTTGTCAGTTTCCATGAATGTACAGGCCATACAAAAAAACCGAAATGCCGTTTCCCTTGATCCCTGGTGCTAGACTGCATGCAAATATAAATGTATACAACGATCAATGCAAATTAGTCATTATTAATATGGACGTGGGTTACGATTTGTACTAAAAAACCCACCCGACGTTATTTTATTCCCAATCGGCTTTGCTAAAGCATGTGAGGCCATTGGTCTCATTCGTAAACATCCTGGCATTGAGTTTATACTTTTTAGATATTCGTTTTTTTTTTGTTGCCATGAATAAAAACGTACCAATCGTCAGTTCGGTTCAAGACCGATGGCCGCAAAAGCACCTCATTAAAACTTGAATGAAAGCAATAATTAGACTAACTTAACAAAATCATTATACGGTCTGTTGTGAACTTTTGTCATCTAACTCATCTTGTTCTTCTGTTAAGCATAAATATTATATCTCACATACCATGTCAATGCATTTGTCCAAAGTTGTATCCACTTAATTTTACCATGTAAAGATGTGCATCTTTTTGACAAATAGCCACTCTTACTCCAAAGATATAATGTATTTAATTAAAACTTATAAAAGAAGAATATAACCAAACTCTTAGAAGCAGGGCTTCTGTAGCCCAAAAGTAACATTAAACATTTTAAATTGAACAATGAATATCAACTGGTGTGCTACACTGTACATTATCATTGGGTACAATAACACAAAATATAGACGAAATATGCAGAAACACTTTTCACGTGTTATTTGATACAATTACAGAAAAGTGTTAGTCATCATACAAACAGGCCTAAAAGTTGTACATTGAGGGCAATTATCTTTGCAGACTTGATCTTCTTCGTTCACTCAACTGTCGGTACAACTGGATGACAAGTAGCTGAATTTCCGTATCTCCACTGGAGATGTCAATTGCCTTCAAGAAGAAGCCCAGGGCATCGTGTAACTTCCCCTCACTGTAGCACTGCTTCCCTCTGCAGACAAGTGCCTCATAACTATTTTCCTTAGAATCAAATAAGGGCTCCACAGTGGAACCCTCAAGGTCAGCCGGAGCCTCTCCACTGCCCTGGCTGGAGTTTGTCGACAGGTCGGAGCTGCTGGCCATTTCGTCAGAACCATTTGTTTCCCTATGAACAGAGGCAGATTGTGGATCCATGGTTGATTCCTCCAACATAGATTCTGCAACTCCTTCAGACTCTGACACGTCCATCAATGCACTGAAGTCTGTCCCATGGTCATTTTCATCTTCATCATTCTCTGTCAGATTTTCTGTCTCTCCTTTGGTCTCATCTAAGTTAAGGATTGGGATTTCTTCCAAATCCCCATCTACAACCCCTGATCCATTTTCTGAGACTTTCTCCTCCTCATAATCCAAATCTTTGTCCATATCCTCCACTATAGATTCAATCAAAGATCGGCGAGACGCAACAGAGGCGTTTCCTGCCATGCTCCTCCTGGCCCGAAGAGGAGTGCGTCCTGAGGGCAATGTTTTTGGGGTAGATGCTTCCAACGCCTGGAAGGAGTTGCTTAAGTGGCTAGACATCATTTGTAGCGCTTTATCATCTCCCCCCTCTTCTTCACTGTCGTATATCACTGGTGCCCGTTTCTTCTTGGTCATGATTAATGATTCATTCTCTGAGACAGAGGAGTGGTTAAGGCTCATCCCGTGCTGCGCTTTAAAGTCTGCCAAGGATTTGTCTATGTTGAAACTCCCCTGGAACTGAAGCTGCGAGAGCAACTTCACCTCTTGGGCTTCAACATCTGGTTCCTCCAGAAGGTTGTCAATGGTGGAAATGTCATTTTCACTGTCCTCTAGCTGTAAATGAAAGTTTCCTTCAAAAGACTTCACCCCTGAAGCGATTAAGGAGGATGTGTCATCATTCAAGCTCACATTGGAGATTTGAAGGGCAGATAGTCGTTTACTCTGCAAGGGCTCATTGAGTTGGTGCTCTTCTTCCATAGCAGTTGCTTGGTTCTGAGAGTTGTCCAGTTTACAGAAGGACTCTTGATTTGTCAGTTTACGGTCATGGATATCAGATGAGACAAAACCATCCAGGCTGGTGTTATACTCTGAAGTAGCATCAGCAGACTCAATATCTGATGACAACTTGTGAATGGAGATGTCCTCTGCCTTAACCTCACTCTGTTCCACTTTGAATGAATTCTGACCGGTAAAGGCACTTGGTCCAGCAGCATCTGAAGAGAGATCTGATTGTTTTCCTCCCATAGTGTCATCAACTGTTAGATCAATGACCCCATTTGTATTACTCAGATTACTGTCCTCCTTGTTGGATCCAGATTGGTCCAGTTCAATAACTGGTGACTCCGTAAAGCTTTCTTGTACCTCAATGCACTCTGCGGGGGATCCGGGGCAATGGTTTGGATCTTGTTTTCCATGGGACCTCGACTTGTTGCGTTGCGTTGACTGAGGGTGCCACGCTGGTTCTGTGCTGGACTTCATGTTCTCTGCCAGCTGCATGTGCAGCTCAGACTCTGCCTTCATTAGCTCCTGAGCCTTAAGAACCCGTCCCTCAATGTAGTGGTGGGCCTCCTGGCCCTCAGGATCTTCATCCTCCTGGTTTGAGTCCAGGGAGAACATGAGATCATGATCGGAAATCCCAAACATTTCCATAGAGTGAAGGTGAGCAATGTGCTCATCCAGCTCAGGGTCAGTACGTCGGTGACGGGAATGCAGAGACTGCAGCTGCAGCTGGGTGGAGGATGACCGTGTCTCTTCCAGGGTAAACAGCTCCTTTAGCTCCTGCTTGCTAAAGTAGCGGAAGGGATTCTTTTTCTCACCTGTTGTCTGTCTGATGATGGAGTCTTTGAATACCTGACGTCTATAAATCTTCTCCTCTACAGTGCCGCATGTGATTAATCTGTAGATGACCACATTATCTGTCTGTCCGATGCGGTACGCGCGGTCCACAGCTTGGGCGTCTGTGGCCGGGTTCCAGCTGGGGTCATAGATTACCACCCTGTTTGCTGCTGTTAAGGTGATGCCAACTCCCCCCACCTGAGTGGTAAGGAGAAAGACGGAATATCGCTTGTCATTTTGGAAAAGGAAGATGAGTCTCTCCCGCTCAGCCAGCTGGGTTATCGTTCCATCAAGCCTAATTGTTTTGAATCCTCTGTTACCCAAGACTCTCTCGAGGATATCAAGAACCTTTCGGAAGTGGGCAAAGACAAGTGTCCGGTGCCCTTCCATTCTGAGCCTCTCCAGCAGCGCCATCAGAAACGTCATCTTCCCAGACTCGGCTATCAAGGTGTCATCAGGGATGTTGTTGAGGCTGTTGGTTGTCCCCTCACTCTCTTCAGCCCGTAGGCCCAACTGGGCAGTGGCTGCAGCAGACAGGAGACGAGGGTGGTCACAGAGTTTTTTGATAACATTGAGCTCAGCCAGAGGTGACCTGGTGGTTGTTAGCAGCTCCTTGATGTGGTCTAGAGAAATGAACTGTCTGTAAATATCTTCCTGGACCTCACTCAAGTATGTCCAAATGATCAGGTCATTCTTCCTCCTCAGTTCAGGCATGATTGCGCCATTGTGTTCTTCTCTGTCTGAGACTTGGTCATCTCCATTTTCTGACTCGGGACAATTAGTTTTTCCCATTTCAGAATTCTTTTTCTGTACTTCAGCTTTTGTCCTGCGGAGGAAGTGTGGTTTAATGATAGCCATTAGGTTTTCTGACATTTTAAATCCCAGAGCCTTTTCTCCCGGAGTGGCATCCTTTTCCCTGGCGCGTGTTATTGGGTTCTCGTACTCCGTTTTGAATGTTTTCGATGTGCCAAGCAGAGCGCCTTGGCAAGCAAAGTCAAACAGAGCCCACATCTCTCTCAAGTTGTTCTGCACAGGGGTTCCTGTGAGAAGCACACGGTTTCGGGCAGGTATGGCATGGGCGCTTTTTGCCGTTTTCGTTGATGTGGTTTTAATTTTGTGGGCCTCATCCAGGATCATGTAATCCCATTTAAACTCTTGGCCATTGTAAGAGGCGATTTGCTGCCAGTTTGTTATCAACATTTGGTAGGTTGTGATAACCACGCCACCTCTCCTCTGAACTTTCTCCAGGTTCCTGGTCCGCTCCACTTTGCTTGTACCATGAAACTCTTTGACTCTCATCCCAGGAGTCCACTTTGAGAACTCTTTGGTCCAGTTTGTGATAAGCGATGTGGGCATGATAAGTAGCGTGTGTTTGACCAGTTCAGCATCATACATGCCTGAGAGGAAGGCGATGACCTGGATGGTTTTACCCAGGCCCATGTCATCAGCGAGGATCCCTCCTTTGAGACGGTCCCTGTATAGGCTGTACATGAAGGACACGCCCTCTCTTTGGTGCTCGTACAGCTTGTCGTGGAGCTCTCGGAAAAGCATGAGACCGCTGTTGTTGATATTGACAAACTCTTCGTCGTCACTCTCTGAGTCCTGTTGTGTGATGAGCTCTTCGATTTTACCGATTCTACTTTGAAGTTTTTCACTTGGGTGAATTTTCTGGGCCCGCTTGAAGAACTCCAGTGCTTTAGACATATCTCCCTGTCTGGCTGCATTTTTGCCATCCTTTATGTAGCTATGAATAGAAGAAAAACAAGTGATTACTCATTTATTAAAGATAACTTGTTTCATTTTTCATTGTACATTACTAAACATGTATAGTAGTCAATACACAATCACACACTATACTTATGTACTTGTGTTAAATAATGGAAGCCTAATACTGAAAAAAGCGCACCATTTCACACAATATGGAAATCACAATCATGTAGATATGTAATATGCAGTATACACTTCATATGCATATCAGAGATGAAAACAAACTAACACACTCATTTGGCTACTTACGATTGAATCGTTACCATACTGGAATGCTCCAGAAATGTAGTATGATTCTTATAAAAAAACATGATCAGTCCAACTAAAAGATAATTTCAGAAAATAACCAAAATACAAAATATGCAAGGTTGTGCCCCTTCTCCCCTTTTGAGATAGAATGACATAATCTCAATAAAATCGGCAATTAAAAACTATAACTGAAACACCATCAAATCCTGGCATCCACTCATGCATGATTTACCATCAGTATGCATGTCCTTTCGAAAGGGTAAAGGGGAGTTTAGCAGATGCTTTTGTCCAAAGCGACTTACAATGAGTACATTTGTGGGGTTCGACATGTGGACAGTTGGAGGAGGGGGGTCAAGGGGATCGAACGGCTGACCCTACGGTTAGGGGACGACCCGTTGTGTCCATCGGCTTTACCTACTGAGCTACTGCTGCCCTTTCTACACAGTTTACGGTCTTCTCCTCCTTGTTGTTTTCTGTCTAACAATACTTCAGCCATCGAGGATTTTGCTGTCACTTTAACATCAATCTATATATGTTCTAAGATAGACATCTCTTGCTCGTTTTTCTTTGCAGGTTTCCAAAGCCTTCATCCATCAAACCCAGAAACAGGGATCGATTATCGCTTCAGACCAGGCCACTGAAAGAAGCAGTGTCGAAAATATTTTACTGCCAACAGGTCTTGTCAATATATGACAGCATGTATCTCCACTTATAAATTTGCCTGTATAAATTTGTATAAATTTGCACATCTGTATAAATTTGCACATCTTGCACTTTGCACTTTCCGCATACTTTTGCACTATCTATTTGCATTTTGCACCACAAT
>JAOPUI010000120.1:17407179-17429377 GCA_027123135.1 Urophycis floridana | reverse complement strand
TCACCTGTGTCTTGTTCCCTCACCTGTCTTGGGTTTGTAATTAGTCTGTGTATTTAAGTCCTGTCTGCTGTTCAGTCATTGTCCGAGTCTTGTCGTCGTTTGTCGTCGTTCATGTGAGTTGTCGTCCGTCTGTTCCTGTGTCTGTGCTTAAGTTTGCAATTAAAATAGCACTCAAAGTACTCTCGCCTGCCTCGCCTCTCTGCATCTGGGTCCTACCTATCCGCAACTATGTGACTGAAGACTCTGACCACAAATGGACCCAGCAGAGAGAAACCCATACTGGGGCACCCGTTTGGCACAGGGGGGACCTTGGTCAGCCAGACGGGCCACCAAGCCTCAGAACGGGCCAGCTGAGGCCAACCCGTTCTGGGGAACCCGTCTGGACCGTTTTCTGCGAGACGGGCCACCAAGCCCGCAGCTCCGCTGTCCAGCCAGGCCCCTGCGATTGACACTGGAGGGGAGATGATCACGCTGTTTGAGTGGTTCAGACGGCAGGTTGTCTTCCCTCACTACCAGGATGAGCCACAGCGGCCTCCTGTTCCCGCTGGGCCGCAGCGACCTACTGTCTCCGCCGCTGGGCCGCAGCGCCCTCCTGTTCCCGCTGGGCCACAGCGCCTTCCTGTTCCTGCTGGGCCGCAGCGGCCTCCTGTCTCCGCCGCTGGGCCACAGCGCCCTCCTGTCTTCCCCGCTGGGCCCCAGCTGTCCCCAGTTGGGGAGGTCCAGCCGACGCCCGCTCCACGCTTGCTGGAGGCAGTCCGGCCGACGCCCGCTCCATGCACGCAGGTGGCCGTCCCTCCGACGCCCGCTCCACGCACGCAGGTGGCCGTCCTTCCGACGCCCGCTCCACGCACTCTGGTGGCCATCTGGCCGACGCCTGCTCCTCGTTCGCTGAAGGCGGTCTGGCCAGCTCCGCCCCCTGAGTCTGCAGCCGCTCCAGAGGCTCCGCCCCCTGAGTCTGCAGCCGCTCCGGAGGCTCCGCCCCCTGAGTCTGCAGCCACTCCGGAGGCCCCGCCCCCTGAGTCTGCAGCCTCAGCCTCCCCTGAGGTCCTGGTCCCAGCGGCATTCCGTGAGTCCAAGGGGTTCTGCCTTCACCGCCGGCCTCCGGAAGGTCCGCGCTCCCGCCGCCGGCCTCTGGAGGGCCCGCGCCACCACTGCCGGCCTCCTGAAGGGTTCTGCCTGACGTTCCCTGCTCCGCCCCTGGTAGCCCTCCTCCAAGCCCCCTCCTCCCACCCATCTTGGTGTTGGAGTTTAGGGACGTCAGGAGCCGTCCCTTGAGGGGGGGTTCTGTCATGATCTGTGTCTGTGTTGTCTTGTTTTCATTGGTTTGCTCTGTGTTTCCCGTGTCCTGTTTCCCTCCTCGGTGATTGCCCCATCGTGTTCACCTGTGTCTTGTTCCCTCACCGGTCTTGGGTTTGTAATTAGTCTGTGTATTTAAGTCCTGTCTTCTGTTCAGTCTTTGTCCGAGTCTTGTCGTCTGTCGCCGTTCATGTGAGTTGTCGTCCGTCTGTTCCTGTTCCTGTGTCTGTGCTTAACTTTACAATTTAAAGAGTACTCTCGCCTGCCTCGTGTCTCTGCATTTGGGTCCGACCCCACCGCAACTCTGTTACAGAAACATTTCACTGCTGCTAATACAGTAAGAAAGTCACCAGAACAAGTTTCAAGCATTTCAATTGCTAGGTTAACCATTACTAGTATACGACATCGCTGATTAATTGCAAAGAGCGATTAAAGTGCCAAGACGTACAACAAATAAGGGCGAGGGTAGCGTTTGTAATAAAACACAAACACATATTTTTTTCCATTTGTCATAATTAAATGTACCCTTGATGCATACTTTGAAAGACACAAGTTCCATTACAATCAATGTCTTCTTCATGACGCTGACTTCACCTTCTCTGCCGCGATCCGTCGCCCCTCTGCCAGCGTTTTCTTACTGTTCAGGTAAACTGGATACACACATATAAACCTGCAAACACAACACAATGAGCATCGCACAGGAAACCGTGACAAGTGTATCAAGAAACACACAACTGTGACTGTCTTCACGTCAGTAGCAGAAACACATTCAACTTACAAACAATTTGATTGGTGTTTAACTGCAAGGTAAACCGAATAAACGATCACAAGCGTAGACCACATCAACAGTATCAGAACATCTGGGTTTCAATTGCGCCCCATTTAATACCGCATTGTAAATTGTGTTTAATGATCTATATATGGGTTTGTTGCCATTACAAATGGAAATGGCATAAGGCTAGTAAAATGTCTCCATGGTGCAACCACCGCAATTAAGACCATATTTTGTTCATACCTAAATGGCGACAAGCATATGTCATCGACAGACGATAATACGTACATTGTTGGAGATCAAACAGCTGATAGAACAGTACACGTATACTTACTTGGTTGAGGCTACACAGCTAGCATGCTACTGCTTTTAGTGTGAAGTAACATGCTAGTTTAGCAATCAAAATAGGCTAGATGTTCTATTTTACCTACCTCTCTTTGGCTGCAGGATTCGTCGTTAGATGCGCCATATTTAATCGCCAGAAACTTTATGACCACATGTATAAGCTTATCCAAAAGATGTTGTTGTGGGTGCTAGTTCTCTGGCTGCTAGGAACCACGCAGACATATGACTTCACGCGAGATCTCAAGGAAAAAAACGAGAGCGCTTGTTTTAAAGCAGTGTACACCGAATGGGTGCGTCCCGTTGTGCGGGGCTTGCAGCACAGTCCATGAATGTATAGGTACAGTTCATTATATGTCAAAACATACCAACGCGTGATTAAAAAAAGTGAACAGTACTGCTTTGCTCAATTGCACGTCGAGTATTTCACTCAAAAGTTGTTATTAGTAGATACCCTCTACCATCGAAGGTGACTGTTGCAAGTTCCATGTTTGAAAAGTCAGAAGCATACATTGATATTTGTTGTATCTAATTTACTACTACAATGACTCGATGTCTTCGATACTACGTGATGGAGGACATTTGACAACAAGTTACTGCTTACTGGGCTGTGTTGAAGATCTAGATTGACGATTTAAAAAAAGCTTTTTAGTACAAACAAGGGCAACTAATATGGTGTATAAAATTAATCTATTCGATGAACGAACTACGGAATGGCCACTTTGCCCGTATGGTCCGATTTGGGACCAGGCTCAGTCATTGGCATCAATGTATTCTCTCTCTCGGACAGGGCGAGGGCGGCGCTCCGGCACAATAAACGCTCAAATCCCCGTATGTTATTGCAGCTAGCTCCTTTAGCACGTCGGCTAGCCGTGTGACGCCGCTACATTCTCCGGGACGCTCTGCCGCATCGGGGAATCTCGATACACTCGACCCCCGTGTGCTTATTGCTTATTTCTGTACAGTAGCAACGATCGTATATGCATTTATAATGATATAGGTTAATAAATTGGGTCTTCATAGTTTGATCTTACTGTATATTTTGTAACCGGTTTGGCGGGACTAGATCGGGCTAACAATACGGTGAGCTAAAGGCTAAATCGCCTAACGTGAATAGAAGGAAGCCTGTACGTCTCCTCGGTAGGTCGCTAATACAGCTAGCTTAGCAACCTACCACGGCTGTCATGGAAGACAAATCTTTTACGAAAGAATTAGACCAATGGATCGAACAGCTAAATGACTGTAAACAGCTATCAGAAAACCAAGTCAGAACACTCTGCGAAAAGGTATGTACAAATGAACCAAAACGGTATTTTTTTTTAGTTCACAAATTCCCCCTGTATAAATATGGCCTATATTGCGAAACCGGATCCGACTAATTTCTGGAAGCCTCATTAAGGCGGCTACGGATCTATTCGGTGTATGTTTTCCATTGCTGGGAAAGCAGGTATGAAAACTCAACCAATACTTTTAATGTTCGTGTCGACCTGGGTTTATAAATATGCATTGTAGGAATCACACTTTGCCCACCCTGCCGTTTTCGGCCTTGGGTTGCAATTGAATCGATATGTTCTATCAAATAGACGGATCCACTTTTCGGCCTACTTCTTGAAATGTGGTCCTTTTAAATCGCTCAATCATGAAAGTTGATTGCAAATTCTGACTAAGACGCCCGGCCCCTTATACATTTTTACACGTGTACTGTACACATTATACTATTATTGCTTTCAAAATCAAAGCCTCCCCTGATTAAACCTTAAACTTGTTTGCGTTACCAGAAAATGTAATTGCATTATTCTTCATACTTGCTTGGTAGCTAGATTTTTATTGGTTTCTAGAATAGAAACCAACCATCTACAATGCGTCCGTATTACTTCTGGTTGTTGGCCGAAATAAATACCTTTCATGGATGACTTGATCACAATTTACCAGGCAGTCACACAACGCCTGTTGTTTAGTATGTGTGACGTATTAACATCCCGTTTTACTATCTACCTAACCTTTATCTACAACATCTTGGGGCTGGCAAATGCACAGCCTTGATAATGCTAAAGTAACTAGTTGATTTATAGGCACAGTTTCTACCACTATTTGATTCATAATAATAACTTCAGTTGCTGACAGAAATTATTGTATTCAAAAACAACATATTTCTAGGCTAAAATAGGAATACCATACATTTAAATACGTATAACTACTACATGTCTACAAAAACAAAGTGGACCAGCTGACTTGTAGATTCAAATTGAATTTCTTAGTTTTTGAACAAACTTGAAACCAATACTGAGTATTTAAGCTTAATATGTTGGTAACAAAAAACACAAGGCATGTTTAGTGTTCTCCATTTAACACTTGTAAAGCAAAAGTGCTGCAAATTTAAATGCATTACTGCCTACCCCTTCAAAATACTAGTCATTTATTTTCTTCTCCATTTCTATTCTGTTGTCTCCCTATTTGTCGACATTGCAACTAGCCTTTTAGTTCAAAGTTGCTACACAGTATTTCAATAATGGTCTGTATATTGTAATTCTATATTGTCAATTTGGGTTGTAATGTATACATTTGGATCATTAGATCAACAGGTAACGTACAATGTATGATAATGTTGAGCTGGATTGAAAATATGAATGAGGTACAATGAATTTTCCTTCGTTGTCTTTCTTAGGCCAAGGAGATTCTGACCAAGGAGTCAAACGTCCAGGAGGTGAGACTGATGACAAAACCTTTCGTGATGTTTTGCTGTCATTTGGACAAAGAACAACAAGTTTCAGCATCCGTTTGTAGCTCTGTTCTTCTCTGACCTGGTGATATGGGCGTGGCTTTAGCAAAGATCATAATATATAGCAATTTGTTTTGGGTGTGGCTATTTATATGATGTTATAGTCAACATAGTAATCAATGCCCTTTGGTCGGAGTCATCAAAGTCACCGCAAACCAGTCTGTGAAAGTTACCCTGTGCATGTAAACAACGACAAGTATCACAAAGTTGATGTGGGTTGTAACATGTAACAATAAGGATCACGCCCCCCCCACTCCTTTCTTGGAATCTCATCCCAAAACACGCTTTTGAATGTGTCATTATGTTTGACTGCACGCAGAAATAGTGCTTCAATATCAGTGTGATTAGTTGCATTCCTTTATGATTCACAACACACCTACTCGATGAACAACCCCGCCTGGTGATTGTAGAATAGCCCCGAGCAGGTGAAGTGTTGGAGATATGTGATGAGTCAGCAGATCAGTTACATTAGGGAAGAAGAGGTAGACCACGGGCCGGTCCCATCTTGTACTTGAGTATCCAGAAGATTTTAGGTGCATACAAGATGAAGCTCAGAACCAACGAGGCCATAGTTGGTGCAACAGAAGAAAATGGCGGCGTTAATGTATGGTACCAGTGAGCCACCCGTATAGACACACCACTGTCTGGCCATCCATACTGACCGGCCTTGCGCCCCCTGGGCAGTAGAGAGGAACCAGCACCACCACCGGCACCATCGTTGTGTGGATCAGATGGTGCGAACGAGGCTGTTGACGCTGCGGTCGCATGTGTTGTTCTGCTGTTCTTCAGGTGAGATGCCCCGTTACTGTGTGTGGGGATGTGCATGGGCAGTTCCACGACCTCATGGAGCTGTTCAAGATCGGAGGGAAGTCTCCCGACACCAACTACCTGTTCATGGGCGACTACGTTGACAGAGGCTACTACTCCGTGGAGACGGTCACGCTGCTCGTCACTTTAAAGGTACGGTGTGTGTGTGTGTTTCTGTGTCTGTCGGTTTGAGGCATAGTGATTTCAAAAGGAATGGGAATGTTTGTGACTCGCGATGCTCACTCAAGTCTGTCACTCAGTGTCTGGTTGTGGCAGGCTTTTATAGCTGTAATGGATCATCGCTCACACACATTTCTACTGTGGTTGATGAGCCGTTATTAATTGTAGGCATAACAATGCACCAAATATTTGGATGACAGTGCGGGAGTAGATGGTCCTGACAATGTGTGGTGCATCACCGTATCTTTGATGTTGTACAGGAGCAAGTGCAGCTAATGAAGGAGATGGTGGGTCAAAATATTGTGGATGGTTAATGCAGGAAAGGATCAATTGAAGTAAATCATGATAATTGATAATTTTCTGAAAATGGTATTGCTCAGGGACGGCCAAATTAACAGAAGTGTCATGGGTGCGTTTTGCACACGTTTTGCACGCTAAATGTGCCGTCTCCTATTGTGTGTGCAAACAAAGCTTTTCCACTTCCTGTTGTATCCGTTGAACTTTTCTTGTTGGGTGTTTTGTTTTGTTTCTTAAACATTTTTTTGTTGTTACTGTTAAACGTTCACAGTTCTTGCAGTAGTAACCTAGTGAGCCATGCTTAAGTGGAGGTACTCTAGCTAATTAGTCTGAGCATACTAATGGGTTAATCCCTTCCAAACAGGTCTGGTGTTTAATCAACCAAAGTGAGTCAGGAGGAAGCTGTATTGTAATTAAGTGTTGTATTACATTTACTGTCCTCTTTGGTTGTTTGTAAAGAATACTAAGGGTTAGGGCCTGTGAACTAATCAGAGGTGGACCTATAAACGTCCTTGAGACTGTGTAATGAAATAACTATCTTTGTTGAACCTTCATCTTATTTTTGACGTCACCTTGAACAACTAACCCCAGGCTAGAAGATTTCCTACACAGTTGGAGTAGTAGAGTACGGAGTTTAGTAGCCATATCTCCTGTACCAAACTGTTTGTGTGCCCCCATCCTACCAGGTGCGTTTTCAGGAGCGAATCACCATCCTGCGTGGGAACCATGAGTCGCGACAGATCACACAGGTGTACGGCTTCTACGACGAATGTCTCCGGAAGTATGGCAACGCCAACGTGTGGAAGTACTTCACAGATCTGTTTGACTACCTGCCTCTCACTGCCCTGGTAGACGGACAGGTGAGACACTCGCAGACAAGGAGTTGGAGATGGCTGTATTTTTTTTTAACTTGCCCAGGTGTAATCAGTTTTTAACCAAAAGTCATTGAGTGTAATGTAAATGAATGTAAAAGGCCATTGTATAATCTGAATCAACCTGCTGAATATTGTATTCGTTTCCTGAGATTCTGCTCCAAGAGGGACAACCCCCTTTATCCCTTTATCCCTTTACCCCTTAACCCCTTATCTTTTGTGTCTCCCCCAGATCTTTTGTCTCCACGGGGGTCTGTCTCCCTCTATAGACACTCTGGATCATATACGAGCCCTGGACCGCCTGCAAGAGGTCCCACATGAGGTAAGCACGCTGCTTCATCATACTGACCCCGGGAGCGTGCAAGGACTGAAGTCGGATGGCCTCAGGGTGACGCCCAACTGGAAAAAACACTGTTCTCGACTGTTCTGTTCTCTCTGGAATTGTCATTCACATGATCAGATCCTAATGTGCTATGGCAAAAAAAAAAAGCCTTGATGTCCCATCGAGGCTTTTGCTGTGCTTTATTGTCACCCTAAACTCTCAGCGCAACCCAGTAGCCCGGGGAAACATCTAGTGTGTCTAATCTCTGTTCTGAGGCAGCGCAGGAGATATTTTAGTCCTTTTGGCTCAGAGCAGCAGAGAGCCCAAGCTTTGGCTGTTGGTGTTCTTGATTTGAAGAATATTTGTGTGTGTGTGTGTGTGTGTGTGTGTGTGTGCGTCCCACAGGGTCCCATGTGTGACCTGTTGTGGTCAGATCCTGATGACCGTGGCGGTTGGGGCATCTCTCCCCGTGGCGCCGGCTACACCTTCGGCCAAGACATCTCTGAAACCTTCAACCATGCCAACGGGCTCACGCTGGTGTCCCGCGCCCATCAGCTGGTCATGGAGGTACGCCACGACCCCGGTCGCCGTCCGCCTCATCTGCACCATCACCGTTTGCACATCACGTGTGCTTGTGAACCCCACCATGGAGGAGGCAAGGTTACTGATTTTAGATGTGAGGGGAAGAGCAGCCGATCCCAGCAGTTGAACTCTGGTGTGACCATGATGATAACGGGTCACCGTGGTCTTAGTGGCTGAAACGATAAGGGAAAGTGCTCTGACTTTGAATGACGTAGTCTTGAGCCTTGTAAGCAAAGAAGTGCTTGACAGAAATGCTGTATAACAGCAAAAACCACAGTAGGAAAACAAAGGCAAAAGGCGAGGCAAAAGGAACAAAAGTGAACGTGAACAAATCCAGTATTTGTGAACTCTCATGGCTACTTGTGACATGGCAACAGCATTCAGCAACAGCTTAGTTTTGGCCGATGCGTTTTTTGGTAAAATAACTTGCAACCAAACAACCAAACAAGAGACACCGATTCAGTCTTTCTTTTTGTGTCTTATACAGTGATGTGCCTTTTTAAACGTCTTGTTGTTTATGCAGGCGGTAGTTTAAGACAGGCTCATGTTGAAAAATCAAAGGAGTAACGGGACTGTTTCTCTCCTCTAGGGTTACAACTGGGGCCATGATAAGAACGTGGTGACCATCTTCAGTGCTCCAAACTACTGCTATCGCTGTGGAAACCAGGCGGCCATCATGGAACTGGATGACACTCTCAAATACTCTTTGTAAGTAGTCACCTAGTTAAGAGGGACGGGTTTAGTGTTTCACTGGCGGGGCCGAACACGGGTCAGACAGACGAGATGTTTGGTTACAGGGTTGTTTTTTTGTTGTTTTTTTTTTTTTTTACTAAGCACTGTTAAGTTAACTAAACCATGGCAGTTAACTTATTACCCTCTTTGCTTTTGCATCTTAACATGGACTGCTATGGGTGGTAGTGTTGGGATTTACTCTAGCCGGGGGCCCGTTAAGATACAGTTGATATACAAAACTGTTAATAACCGTACTGTGTTAATGCAACAACAGGGTACTAGTAATGATGTGAAACTAGCAAGCCATGGTTTACGGGAGGCACTCAGTACGTTTACATGCAGCAACAAATTAGAATTTCTAATCGTATAAGACATCGTTCTGGCTTTTAACGGCATGTATACTCAGCAATCGGATCTGAATCGGATTTTGCATTCTGTGCATGCGCAGCGCCACATAGCATCCAGAGTCAGCCATGCTCCGGCTGTTAATCCGATTCTCTGAACGGCATGTATACTCGGACAAGTGATCCGGTCTTGCGCATGTCATTATCTGATCCGATCATTATCAAATTCGAATTTCTTGCTGCATGTAAACGTACTGACTGTAACTGGTAAAACAAGTCAGTTCAACTGACCCAACTGAGAAGAGGATGTAACTAGTCAATCTAATAGACTTGAAGGTGTTCCATCTTCTGCTGACCAATGTTCTTATCGTAAGTCGCTTTGGACAAAAGCGTCTGCTAAATGCCCCGAATGTAAATGTAACGGCGATCCTTCTTGACTTTCCAGCCTGCAGTTCGACCCTGCTCCTCGCCGCGGTGAGCCCCACGTGACCAGACGCACTCCAGACTACTTCCTGTGAATGTCCAAAATCATCCCTGTCAGTCATCCATTAAGCCCCGCCCCGTACAGAGAAAAAATGGAAGCAGTACCAGGGAGAATAGAAATGAATGATTGGCTGAGAAACGGATGACATAAAAACGGATGACGTAAAAGTATCTTAAAGAGCCAGGCCCCCCTTGTGTTCTGAATCTGCTGTCATGACGCTGTGCTTCAGAGAAAAAAAAATAAGACAAGACACACTTACGATCTGTTGAGCTATGTTGTTTTTATTTAGTTTAATACATGTTAGAAAATGATGAGATGATACAACTATCAACGTGGACCAAATGTGCCATATTCGACTCCTTTTACAACATGTACACCGTGCAAAGTTTATTTTCTTTTTGTTTTCTTTAGACCAGCCGTATAACCCTACCTCCCCTAGTCACCTCTACATCACATCCTCTCATGGCATATGTGCTTTTTTTCTGTTGCAAGATGATAAAATAAAAAAACAAAGACAAAAAAAACTCCTTTTGAAACCTGATGCTTAAAGTAGTTCAGCTGTCTGGCCAGCGCTGGTATATTACTGTAATTTGAATAAACAAGACGGACGTATGAATAAAATTTCCTGTTGACAAACTACTCTGCTGCTGTTAATTGTGTTCATGGTTTTAATTGTGAAGCGAGACATGAGAGGAGGAACCCAATATAGAAAGCAGACGGGGGACCAGGCTAGGCACAGTGAAAGACAAACTAACAGACATGTCTTTGGTTGGTGCCTGCTGCGTTTGGTTTAAGTCCCCCAAAAGTTAGCGATTTCCTTTTCATTGTGTTGAAATAACATATCGAGTCTAATCAATCATACCCAGTGGAAAAATCGAAATTGCTTTTCATTATTGGTGTAAGGTCAGTATTGGATTCGATTTTTTTTTTTTTAACAAAGGTAAGGTATTTGACCGTGAATGAAGAACGAATTCGGCTGATCTATAATATATTATTTTGACGGACTATCATTCGCATTCAATTAACTTTTGTAGTCAAACGTGACACATCGCGGGATTTTACGGTAATCGCGCTGAACAGCGCCCATGTTGTTTGCACCCATGTGATGTGGATTTGGCATACATATGTTGGCATATGTCCATGGATGTCGGCCTACCATGGATGGATTATTATAAACTGCTGGTCTACTAGCGTGTGAGTACCTATGATACAATACACGCAACATTAACTTATCTGGTGATCGGTTTCTTTTTTTTTTTTTTACAACTTACACGTAGTGTAATATTTCAAGATGCTAGCTACTCCTCTGCTAACATTAACTAATATTTTCGAAAACATCCATGGTAGCATCTATTTCATTCTGTGTAATGCAGAATGAGTTCTCGGTTAAAGTTATACTATTCACCGTATGTATGATTTGCCCTATTTGCCGGGAGTTGCTAAATAGGTGTTGATTCTAAGACATTTGGCGGCATCTCATTTCCGCAGAAAGCATCGAACAGCTAGTCCCTTTGGTGTTCTGTTAATGTCAACAAAACAGTTGAACACCCACTTCCATTAGGAAATGACTACCGTCTGATTTCCCAAATGACCCTTAAACACAATCTACAAGACAACGTTATGATAATACCTCTGTTGTTGTAACCTTTGAGTCCAACGCATCTACGCGAGCACTCGCCTTTGAGTCCTTTGCTGTTCCTTACTACAGTGTGTGTAATACAACCCCTGATATGGTGACCACTGAGCTGCGTGTTTGCTTTAAGACCCGGCACAATCTCCATGGATACAGCGAAGGAAGCATTTTGAACAGATTTTTCATTGCTCCAGCCGAGATAATTCCCTGTAAGCACAGCACAGAGCGGCAATGACTTAGGTCAAAGGAAGCGATTACAACTCTTGCATTATTACATCTGTTCTTTTAGCGTCATGAAGAAGAGACGGGGATTCTCTGTGTCCTCCTGACCCCAAGTGGTGCACATGGAGGATGTGGTTTTACATTATAAGCCCAGAGACGCTGGTCAACTGAGCGCCCTGATATGGCGGGCAGAGACTGCGCTGGAGCCATTTACCTGCCGGGTCTTGCCAACCTTTACACCCTGGTTTCCCTCCACTGGTGACCGGCTGTTACCCATCCGACCCGCCAAACCTGCTCCACCAGCCCACAGTCAGTGTGTTTGATATACGGGTGATAGCACCATTGTAGTGCTAAGTACATTTTCAGCGAGGGATATGTCACAGCTGTAAACCTCACCATGTGGTTTTTCTTCTTATTCCTTGGTTCTTTGAATGTCTGTGTGTTTTGATTCTAGCCATCACCCAGAAGACCCAAGAAGACCACCAAACCCCCCAGAATTCAAACCACTTGACCAACACAGTAGGTTCTGGCGACCCCACCTCCAGGGCGGATACGACTACTCATCGGGAATACCATCCCAAACAAGACCCTCAATCGCTGACACTAGCAAACAGGCCTCACGAGGCCGACCAACTACCGAAGCCCGCCTGTGCCGTTGTCATTACCGACGCCAGGCCCGACGATCAAACCGTGTTGTCCCGCAGCGACGTCACACCGAGCCCCCGGGCGCCGCAAGGGAAACCACGCAACCAGAAAGATGTCTCACACATTCCGAAAACCCCTCGCACTCCCCGTCCTCCCGTCAGCCGGGCGAGCCCACCTGGCGGCCCCTCGCCTGGCGTCGCCACGCCGGCGCCAGAAAAGCGGACGCCGGGGAACGTCAGCGGGACGCGCGTCAAAAGGTCCTGGAGCGTGGTGGCGTGCGGCGGGCCGCCGCTGCAGCGCACTCCCCCGCTGTCCCGGCACTTCCACCGGACGGTGACGCGGCACGGGCTGCACCTGCGGCAGAGGGCCCGGTGGCTCATCGGCCAACACAACTGGGCGTCCTCGGAGGACATGGAGCAGGTCAGCCCTTACTACGGACCGCCAGGGGAGGAGGAAACTGAAATGATCAGGATGATGATAATGATAATGATGATAGGATGGCATGGGGAAAGAGTGAGTGAGTGGCGGTGACTTCATTTAGGCTATGGTCCGTGTCCCAGGATGTATATCCTCACCCTTTTAGCAAAAGGTGGTTTTTCAAACGGTAGTTGGCAGAAGTGGATGCATACAATATTGTGCGGTTGGTCAAGATCGAAAAATTAGGTCTTCACCTTGATGGCACTGCCTTTTTATATAGGGTGAAAAAAAAAAGAATTATGTAGTTGTGTTTTCACTTTATTAGATTAGATTAGATTCCACTTTATTGTCATTGTGCAGAGTACAAGTACAGGGACAACGAAATGCAGTTGGCGTTCTAACCAGAAGTGCAAATGTGCGATAAAGGTACAGTTTAAATGCAGGAATGCAGAATAAGGTGCAAAATTGAAAAACATGAAAAGGGGCAGTGGTTATTAAAGTGACGGTAATTATCGGTAGTTAATAAAGTGACATAAACCGTGCAGATGGAGGTAGTGATCATCGAGATTATTTCGGGTTCACATTATTTCAGTTCTTTGGACGTGCGTCACTGTGTGACATGAATTGTTACTAATTTCTCTTAAGAGCATCATAAGATAGCAACACCATTAACTTCCTAATCAGTACTGCCTCTCCTGTGTTTGAACTGGGCTAGGTGTGGCGGCAGCTGGACCACTCCATCAGGAGCGCCAACTTGCCAACATGCAACGCCAACATCCAGAGGGAGCAGCGACAGATCTGGATCTTCTGTGATGTGGTCTACTCTGAGCATGTGGGGAATTACCTGAAAGAGGAGCTGGCTCTCTTGGGACAGATCACCCTCTCTGTGCCGAAGCTGGGCAACATCCTCACCTTATAGCTCCACACAGTATGGACAGTCAATGCTTAAACAAGTAAACCCTTCCTCTCCGGACAGAAACTGGCCCAGAATGCAGTGACGGTGATTCAATTAACATTCCCAGTTATTATATGTTGTATCAAAATTTGATGCATTTATCCATAGTTTTTATATTGATGAATATCCAATTTTAATAAATAAATATTTATTTTTGTAATGGCTGGTTTGTTTGTGCTGCTGTCATTCATCTGAAAATCACATGATGTCGGAGGAACCCGGGAGCATCCCCCCACACCAAGACTGTAACAACAGACTTTTTCAAAGCGGCCCTTGAATGTAGCGAGGATGAATGAATACAGTACAATGGCGTGTCAGTGCGCGTACCCCTACTCTTTTGTTTCTGTGCAGCAGGGCTCTGCGCTCCTCTGACAGCGCCATAGATTTATAGCGCATTAGGGAAAAAAAAAAAACTAGGTTACCGGATGTGTCGTCACGAGCCAGGCTGCCCCGCTGTAATCTACTGAAACCAGACTGCTAAGCCACGAGTCTCTGCGTTGGAGATATTCGATACGTAAAAGGGAATATATCGAAGAAGGATAATGTTTCTGATTTAATTACTGTTCGTCGTCATCATGGCGTTAGTTTGTCGCTAGGCCGAAGAATTGAACTGTGAATAACAAGGTGAGAATATAGCGTGTCTGATAAGCTACATAGCTAGCATCGGTATGCATTGTCGTTTCCCGTTTCCTGGGGCCAATTGACGTGTATGTATGTGTGCGTGTATGTAGTATGTATGTGGGTCTATAAATGTGTACGTGTGCGTATGGATGTGCATCTGCACAGCGTTTCGCGATGACATGCACACAAACCCATTGAGTCGGCTATCATATTTTTTCTTGTCCTGTAAACGCATATGAAAGCTTTGTGATGCCATAAACCATTTGAGCCATAGTAAATATGTACACGACAATCATTTGCGTTTGTCTTATAACCCTCGTTACAATGTTCGTTTTCAGCATGCTTTAATTGTACCGTTTGTGTTTTCCTGTGTTGCAGGTGTATCTGACATCACGCAGATGTGGCCGTTATCTCTAATGAGACTACTGTATATGAAAGCTCGGAGTGCTTTGATTGACAGGCCGCCTCCTGGTCTAGAGGGATGACGGTGAAGTCCGACATGGAGACAGGAGAGACGGAGCCCTTTAATAGCCATGATCAGTTAGTTTAGATACCCCACACTTCTACATACATCTCAGGCAAAAGATAAACCTATATTTTGAATAAAACAAACGTGTTTTTTGTATTGTATAGTCTACCCCCCGATAAGCTACTTACACAAATATCAGGATGAGTTCTGACGGCTTTCAGTACCGAGCACTTTACGACTATAAGAAGGAGCGTGAGGAGGACATTGAGCTCCGTGTAGGGGACATGCTGTTGGTTAGTAAAGGGGCCCTCTTGGCCCTGGGCTGCCCTGTTGGCACTGAAGAGAGGCCCTCTGAGATCGGCTGGCTGCCAGGTTTCAACGAGACTACACAGGTAGGCTGGTTCAATAGTATGCTTTAGTGTTTTTTCCAAGTGCTCAGTGGATTTTTGATTTGAGAAAACAGCACAAATCTATGTGAAGTTAGGTTTTTTTGATGTACAGGCTAAATCCGTGCCCAAGCTATTTCATGGCGCCTGGGACATATTGAAAAATAATAATACATCAACATTTTCAATTTGTGTAGGCATATGGTCTGGTAGGATGGTAGTAGTTGTGTGTTTTGACTTAGCAGATGTTTGCGAGTTTGAACCCCAATGTCCACAGTCTACTTATCAGCTGAGCAAGGTGCCTCACCTCTACCTGCTAATTCATAACACATATCTAAGATTCCATGTGAGTCTCTTGAAAAAACCAAACAAACAAACATCTACATAAGTAACTAAATAGTAACGGCAGTGCCTCACGTATGTTGTCTGCATGTACTATTGTATAGATTGCACTGCATTATCATATTATAATGGTCTATTTTGTCACGAGTTTGAATAAATAAAAAAACAATGGCTAACAGTTCATAGTTTAGTTTTCAGACCAGAAAACATTCAAATTTCATATTGGTCAAAACAGGATTGTCTGTTTTTTTGTTCTGTATAGAGTGCTTGAGTCATGAACATACAGCTTTGTATAGCTCTTGTGTAACATATTATGTAACTTATGTGTCAATCCCCCTGACTGGTGCCACATAGACCGTTTCCAATAATGTTGAGCTGCACGTTGACATTGTCCTATACGGCAATTATAGCTTCCTATTATTGGTATTATTGTAACTTTTATGATGGAATAACTAAACAGCCGTAATATGGTTTAATTCATGTGTTGTTCATCAGTTGAACAATATTGCCATTAAGACCATACCATTAAGCATGATATAATTTTGGCTATTATGAATATCTTTCTCAATTCAACGTGTCTGTGATAATTTGGTCCCCATAAAATGTACCTGTTGGCTGATTCTGACCAATAGGAGAAGGGCGATTTCCCAGGGACCTATGTGGCATTTGTAGGCAGGAAGAGGATGTCCCCGCCCACTCCCAAGCCCCGCCCTCCCAGACCGCCCTCTGCCGTTTCATCCAGGGGGGACTCCGAGTGTGAGGGTGAGGAGCCCACCTGTCGTCCTAATGAACCATCTGTAATGATGTGGAGATCCTTGAGAATGACACTCGCACCGTGGCCCAGAGAGCTGTGTGCAGGCAGCTGTAGAGCAGACCACATGACCCCGTGCTCGGGACCGTTTTACGAAGCGTAACTGAACCTCCCAGATGATGGTTGTTTACTTGACAGCAGTCTGTATGCAGCGCAGATGAATCAGTTTCCTAAAGCCGTTTCCTCTCACGGCTTATTACGCACACACACATGCATACGCACGCATGCACACACACACGTACACACACACACACACACACACACACACACGTGTTTTACCAGCTGGTGATATTGTGCTGACTGAGAATCCCAACTCTGGGAACATAGGAAGGAAGTTAGATTGTCAGATTTGGATGTCACCTCAATTTAAACCAGGCATGCACAGACATGGATATGAACAATATGGAAATGTGTCTGTTTGCTTGTGTGCAGCGGGCTGTGTGTTACCAGACCTTCCAGACCTGTTTAGTCCTCCAGAAACCGCCCCTCCGCTCCTCAGCAAACTCATGGATGCCCTTGAGAGTAAAGGTACCACACAACCCACCAAACAAACCCTCTATGCACTGCCAGGGCCTATAGGCATGCAATATGCTTCATATTGAGGCCGTTACTTAGAGATGCGCTGCGGTGGAGGTTATCATCAATGACCGCCATTTCCTTGTGACGCAACACAGTTTATTAAGACATGCATATCATGTACATTCCAGGCATGTACTCTATCATCAATAGAGATAAATAGATAAAACACAACGTATTTGTGTTTTATTCAAAGGTTGGGATGTAATAACAAACATGATTATATGGAAATGTAAATAATTTGTATGATTGTGTACATAATATTTGTGTTGTATTGCTACACATAGTACATCTTAACCTAATGGATGTGAATGCTGCACAGCGAGAGCTCTTACTGTTGAACTTGAATTCCATTGCGCAAGCCGTACTGTGCGCCATTTCATTGCTTGGTCAACAACATCACGTAAACAGAGCCTCTGGTCTCACCGTGACTCAAGCCAATAGACAGCCCATCGCACACATCACAGACTGTACTTTAGATAATGTACCGTACTGTAGATATTGCACTGTAGATTGTAGATTGCCTTGTTCAATGGCAGTTTCAAAAGCCTTTGTGAACGTGCCAATTTCAATTCATTTCGGGGCCTGAACACCTTCAAACAACCACACTAAATCTTGTGTACTCTGGGAGAGGAAACTTAAAGGAGATCCTCCTTGTGACCTCCGTTGTGTTTGGTGCAGGCGTGGAGAGCCCCAGTCTGTACCAGAGCTTCACTGGAGGCAGCCTGGACACCAAGCAGCTGGCTGACACTGGTGAGTCTGGAGCATTGAACCAGATACGTAGAGGTGCACAACCTAACTGGATGGGCGTATTGTTTTTTAAGTTAAATATAGGGTCTTGAAAAGCTTTAAACTAGATACAGGTGAGCCTGACAGTGCTTAAAAGTAGTTACAGGTGAGTCTTAACAGAGCTTAAAGGCAGATACAGGTTAGTGTATATTGCATATAAACACAGCATCTGCAGGTGTTTGGAGTCTGGACTTAGCTCTTTAAGATGACGAGGTCAATGTTTTTTTACTGCAATCACGGTCAAGGGACAAGCGACAGCAAATCTGAGGGCGAGTTTGTTTTTCAGACCTTGAGCAATTGGACGTGGCGTCTCTCTGTGACGGGGTGGTGCGGTTCCTCCAGGAGCTCCCGGGGCCCGTGACCCCGCCGGCCTTGCAGATGGAGATGGTCGGCGCTGTGAAAGGTCAGTGCCAGTCGGAACCCCGAGCTGCACTCTGTTTCACAAAAAGCACTTTGATGTATAGCTAAATTTAATAGGAGCGCTTCAGCCCAAATGTGCACTGCTTGCGGTTTTGACAGTGTGTGTGTGTGTGCGCTCAATTTTGTGTTGTGCAGAGGTGAGGGAGTTGGAGGAGTGTGCCCAGGTGTTGCGGGGCCTGGCCAGCTCCCTGGCCTGTCCTGCCCAGTACGGGCTCACCCTCCTCAGCCTCGTGCGTCACCTGGCCAGGCTGTGTCTCCAGAGCGCCAGGAACCAGCTCAGCCCCCGGGGCCTGGCGGAGAGCTTCAGCCCCCTGCTGTTCAGGACGTCCTCCACCGCCTCCTGGTCAGTCGGTCACAAACGCACGCACACACGGGTTCTCTTGAAACCTGTACGTTGGTTATTGTCGGTGTGACATGTCAGCACCTCCGCTATAATCTAGTCACACACACACACACACACACACACACACACACACATACACACACACCACACTTTGATTGTTGGTCTAAATTGTCTGTGTTGTGCCCTCATCAGCTCTGAAGGGCCGGACGCGCTGGTCCAGGTTCTAGAGGTCCTGATTACCAGCGAACTCAACATGAACCAAGCAGCTCCAGGTACAGGTCTCTTGGTGCATGGCTCTCTTGTTGTGTGTTTCTCGCTTTCTGTGTTTGTCGGTCCTCCTCTGTCCATCCCTCCACCAAAGAATATGACAAATAACATAGAAGTCATGATAATTCATGTCAAGTCAAATAATGTAAATTTGCAGCCCTTAATCATAGTGACAGTGTCACAGTGTAGGCTATATGTACATGACCATCCTTCCAGCGATGGTTAGGAGTGAAATTGTTGCAATGATTGACATGCATCGCAGTATCACCAAGCAAACGACGGGACAATGTGCAGTGTGATCGAACGCTGCATTGTGATAAGGGCACGGTGTTGTTCAACAATGTGCCACAGTCATGTAGCCCTGACGCCGTGCTGATCACGTGACCTCGCATTGTTCTCCGCAGCGCGGATCAGTCGGGACCGCTAAGGGAGCCGCCCAGGCTAATAAGTTCTGTGCAGTCCTTGGGAGTCTGAAGGGCATCGAGGCTGCGGTGCATCGTGATGCACACATTATTGTCGCATCAAAGTGCAAGCTTGTGGTAAACAGCCGAGCAGCGCTGCCTGTGGTCAGGAAGTGGCTGTGATTCATTCAACATACCTGTGTTTCCACCCCACCCGCCTAACCAACAGTCGTTTTCATATTATGTGTTTTATGTATTCTGGGGGTGGTGGTGTGTTTCTGGGTTTTTTGCTGAAGCAAACCAGAGCACTTCCATTTCCCCGCGGTCTGCAGTTCACTCTCAGGCTGCTGCTTTCACACAAGCTCTGCCGTGTGTCCATGCGCCTCGCCGTGTCTCCTCACGTCGTCGGATATAAACGCTTCAGAGCGCCAGCGATGGCCGCCATGATGGGGGGGGGGGGGGGGGGGCGTATGTCCCACAACTCGGGGGCAATGAGGCTGATTTCCTCCAGGAGAGCGGAGGGAGCGAGGTGAGGAGCGGGAGGAAGGTAGTGGAAGGAAGGTAGTGGGGGGAGGCCAGTGGGGGAAGGCAGTGGGAGCAAGGTAATGAGAGGAAGGCAGTGGGGGGAAGGGAGTTGGAGAAAGTTAGTGGAGCAGCATGGAGGGGGGGAATTCCTCACCAGCGAGGAGATTAAAGGTAGTGTGGCGTTTTTTTAGGTAACGCTTTTTGAATTTGTGCAAACTTTAAAGGGGTTGTCCTTCATTGAGCTGTCGCTCTGTGAATGGCTGCAGTAGCGCGGCAAGGGAATCAGACAGCGGGAACGGTAACCTTGGGCCTCTGCCTCATTTACCATGGCGATCGGTGTTGATGACGTCGGGGTAGAGAGATGATGGATGACGACAAAGCAGCCGGAGTAATGTGACGCTGTAGAGCAGAGGGCAAAGCAGGAGCAGGAGCAGGAGGAGGAGGAGGAAGTGGAGGAAGAGGGAAGACTCTAGTGCTATTTAAACATGCATCGTTCAGGTAGGAGGGCTCTACTTCCCAACTACCTGTCCAACAAGATGGCTGCCTGTGGGATTTTTACAATGGGTTGTGTGACGTGTTGTGGCAGGGAGCTGAGCATGATCAAAGCCCGTGTGTTCTCTCTCTTTCAGTCTACGACAAAAATTAGTTTGAAATTGGAATATGTGGTGGTATTGCTTTTGTATTTCCACGTGTTGTAGTGCAACCGCTTGAGCAGTGGACAGAGAAACACGTGGATGAACGCTGTGTATTCATGGGTGCGCTGGTGTAATCCCCATCCCTCACCTCCTGGTTCTCTGATCCTTGGTGCGCGGTGCGTCTTGTCATCTCATCAACTGCACGCCTCACCCACGATTGGCTGTCTCTCTCTCTCTCTCTCTGTGCCCGTCCCGCAGCCCTGCCCCCTAAACCGGCTAAGCCGTCCACCCCGGTCCCCAGCACCTTCAACAACAGCATGGCCCTCCAGGACTCAGAGTGGTACTGGGGGGACATATCCAGGTAGCCTAGCATGCACACACACACACACACACACACACGCACACAGGGTTGCTCTCACTAGCTTTCATTCAGGTTCCCACAGACACGGCCACAAGCCAAGGCCTAGTTATTTTTTGGTAACCTTTTTCAGCTCTTTCTCAGTCATCTTCCTGTTTCCTGTTGAAAGAGAACAGCTATGTGCAGCTGTTTTCTGATAAAGACTACTGCTTCATATGCAGGCTGTGGGGGGGAAAAAAAGTTGAATTGGGGAAGAAGAAAAAAAAGCATTGAATGTCATTTGTCTGGGATTTTATGTCTCCATTGTTCTGGTTTGGAAAAACGATGTTCAACTCTGTTCCCAGAAGCGGAGCTGATGTTGCAGACTATGCAGCAGTACTCCTTATTAGAGCCTCACAGCCTCCTGATTCTCCCCCTAAACATTCTCCCACGTCACACCTTAAAGGACAATACGGGTCTGAGTGGTTAACCCTAAGACTGACTGTCCCCCCTTACCCCTGCAATGTGGGTCACCAGTATCATCGTGAAAAGGACTTCCTTTGTATCAGTTCTGCCGAAGCAGATTTAGCATTGAGTGCGCCTGACGCGTATGTAAACAATGACAGCATTCGACCTCTGGAATCTGTAATCTGTCACTCTGGAATCTGTGTGGCTGTCAGTCAGTGAGTTTGTGGACACCGTAGCACTGAAACGCCGTACAAGCACTTTACAAAAGTGTCTTGCCAGAAAGACCAAAGTGTGATGTTACTATTGTTTACGATATGGCAGATGGGTTCACGCAAAATGCTCTGAGGCAGAATCAGCACAACAAAGTGATGTTGAATAATTATATTGTAACAGTTCATATTGAAGTCAGAAGAGTTTAATTTTAGTTTAATCGTCCAGACTGGTATTAATATTTAATGGTTAACAGTTAACGGATGGCTGGGTAGAGGTTTATATACAGTTTCATTAGCATTTAATATAATATATAATATTATTATTATTAATGCATTGAAACCCATGCACATACAGGAGCACTATGTGTAGCTCATGCACATCTACCTTCACAGAGAGGAGGTCAACGAGAAGCTGAGGGACACGGCCGACGGTACATTCTTGGTCCGAGACGCCTCCACCAAGATGCATGGAGACTACACCCTCACCCTCAGGTACTAGGGCTGTCACTTTTTATTCGATATTCGAATATGCATTCGAACATGACGTGAAATATCCATAATCTAACTATAAATAAACTAATCGGTTTTTAAAGGCCAATTAGCATAGTTTTTACAGTCTATGGTTAGACGGTTTTGTATTCGATCAACTCGGCCACACGCAACACCTAAGCTCACACTGGCGTTTTTTTGCAGAGGCTTGGCGACGCGTTTCCATTCATTTCCAATGGCAGTGAGCCACGGGCGACAAAGCGAAGCGTGTGGGCTGCAAAACGCGAGGAGGGCGGGGCAAAAAATAGAAACTAGTCCTATTCTATGCAAATGATGAGCGAAAAAACGCGGCGTTTTTTTGCGAAAGCCAATCCGAGCGAAGGAGGCGTGGCGGCCGCGCAACTAGAACATAATCCAACATGGTGG
>JAOPUI010000120.1:17328596-17339921 GCA_027123135.1 Urophycis floridana | reverse complement strand
TAGCAGAGGATGGTTTCGATCCATCGACCTCTGGGTTATGGGCCCAGCACGCTTCCGCTGCGCCACTCTGCTTGGAAACACCCCAGACGGGACTCGAACCCACAATCCCTGGCTTAGGAGGCCAGTGCCTTATCCATTAGGCCACTGGGGCATGCGCGCTTCTTCCTCTTCAGAGCTGAAGCCAAATAGTGAAGGCCCACAAAAGCCTCATAAAGAATAGAATCATCCTGAATTTTTTACTTAGCTTTGTCTATAGTGTCTTTTTTTGTTATAACCAAGCTGCTGATGTCGTAAACGACTTTTTAAACAAAGATGAGTGGCTAATGGTTTCAAAAGGTTAGTTAAGGATCTCCAGCGAGGAGAATCCCTTACACAATGGAGGGAGGCAGGGGTTTGATTTTCAAATGATACTCTGACATGGCCGCAAAGTTAGAATTATTTGCTTGCAGTAGATTCTGGACTTGGATGACAGTTGAATTAGGGAATGAAAGCGTCAAAACATTAGCAGAGGATCGTTTTGATCGATCGCCCTCTGGGTTATGGGCCCAGCACGCTTCCGCTGCGCCACCCTGTTTTGCAGTACCAGGAAATGGGGTCAAACTGCCAATCTCTTGCTCATCCATGTTATTGTAAGTAGGGTTTCCAGTAACATAACAGCAGAAGGTGTCTCATGGGTGGATATTGCTCTTGACCACGATATCTGATGTGGCTGCAATGTGAGAACAATTTTGCTAGCAGAAGATGCTGGACTTGGATCTCAATTGAATTAGGAAATTAATGCATCAAAACGACCTGACAATAGCAGAGGATGGTTTCGATCCATTGACCTCTGGGTTATCAGAGGTTGGGGTACCACTAGGTACCTCTGTTAATGTGAATAAATATCTGTTATCTGTCTGAAGCAGCGTAATGTTATTTCTGGTATCTGCTAGTGTTGCCAATGAACCTAAAGTCAACTGACTGATGTCACCCAGGTGATGCTAGACTTCTGGGAAGTGAGGTCCAAAAATATACCTGCAACTACAGCTTATTGCCATAGGGATTGCCCCAGAGAATTAAACACTAATGTTCGATTTCATTAAGTTAATCTGACATTACATTTCTTTAAATTTGTCCAAAGCATGAAGATGTAACCTCAAAAGTGCAAGAATCATTTGAGTACATACAATTAATCAAATAATTGACCCAACCAAGTAAAAGACTTGCATACTCATGCATTCATACTTTCAGAAAAATAAACAATAAAGACAATACCTTCTGTAGTACATCATACACAAGGGGCAGTTTACAAGACTAGCACTCACACAGGGGATGTAGTGATCTAGCCTTGCAAATCAGCATAAATATTGTGAGGTCACTTCCAGTCATGCTTCGAGATATTTTGCCTGCAACAACAACCGTGACACGGGAAGCAAGGCCCCAAACGTCAGAGTGAAGGCCCCAGGCCTGCACTCTGCCAATTCAAGCACCACAGACAGTGATGTGGATATGGACAAAACCGGGCGGTTCCGCTTCAGGCATTTCTGCCATGGCTCAATTAGCAAAAAAAATAATGATGCTGCTTTAAAATTATTTGATGTTGGCTACTTGTGTTTACTTTGGTTGTAAAGTAAGGTCGAGGGGCAACGCCCCCCAACAGACACTGCCGGCAGCAGACTTTCCAGAGCTAATGAGCAAAGTGAACATGATCTGATTGTGTGACGGTAATGAGGGACAGCCAAAATATACAAGCGGCCAATGAGAGTCATCACCAATGGTCTTATTCGTAAAGTGGAAGTGGAATTTACGAACCACATTGTTCTGTCTGGAAGTCAAAACTTAAACTCACCTATCACAGAGATCTCCGGAGGACATTCGAATATTTTGTACTTTAGTAGGCCTACTGTAGTTTTGTTTTTGGTTTATGTAGCGTCCTTCTCTCTTGGAGACAGAAAGTGGGGAGTGTCACGACTCATGCAAGCGTTCTTGGGTTTTAGTCTCCCCCTGGTGTTCAGAATGTACTTATTTTATTTATTCCTACGTGAGTAGGTCACGAGATCATGGAACTCAAGCAAAAGGGAAAGTAAAAAGAATCGCAGTTGATTTTACATTTGTGTGTCTATTTGTGATTTTTTTCACGGGTGTCTCCTTCGATGGCATTGACGGTGAGTATTTTATTTCGGCCTATAGTTCCCCTCTCACTTTATGCATTTGTGTGTTTAGACTACTTCAAAGAATATGGGAAAGTTTGTGTCTCGTCCTATCGTCTTATACATGCCGGTACTTTATAAAATGTATTAGTATTAAAAACGCAATAATCACAAATGAATTAATTTGATCCGAGTTTTGTACAATTTAAGAGAAACTGTAGGCTATCTTGTTTACAATCCTTGTTTGTTGGAAATTTCGTGAAGTCATTAAAACTGGTGAAAATCTCATGACACAATGTTTGACTGGCTTGCTATGAGAAGGACAGCACAGGCAACTTACTTCTGGGTTATAATAAGATGTATCCACCTATGTCGGCCAATGATGTTGATTTCTCTTTAAGACTGGCGGGACCTCTATCTCTTAACGCCATTCAACACCGCCATTGTTAGGTTTAGCAGAGGGATGAGGAATAGAGATCGGGGATTCCCTTGTGAAAAATACTTCGTGAAATTGATCGACATTCAAATGTACTCTCCGCCTCGAGTTTCCACAATCTGTCGTCGTCCGAGATGATAGCATCGTCAAACCGAGACTGATTCTGTGCGTGGTGGGACACACCTGCCCGACCATCACGGCCTCAAGGAGCTGGCCACGCTCGGTCTGACGTTCAGCCTCTGGATTCTGGACCATTTAGCCGACTCTGCGAATGTGTTGTTCTCGTGTTTCAGCCTGAAACGAAGAAGAAACGAAATAACGAAGCCGGTGATCGCAGTGGGCTTTATTTCATGGGGATGTGTTCAAGGCAGGAGAGAATACAAAAAGACGTCGACATCGTTCTACAAAGGTGCAAGGCAGAAAAAGACTGCCCTTTCTCTGGTGAGTTTCATTCTCTCCTGGATCTGACGCTCCACGCAGACCCGATCACACCCGAGTGATCAACACACAGCGCTAACCAGGCCTGGCTGAAATATTAATAAAGCAACAGAATACCCTAGCTCCGCTTACATTTGTATTTCCTCAGAACGAATAGGCCATGGCATGTTTTTACGAACACAGCCTAATCGTAACACAAATGACATTGACATTGTGTACTGTCCGATTATGCCTTCAAACAATGTTTTGTAATAAGAGTGCCTTATGGTTTCATTCTAATGCAGTGAAGCCGCACAATTTTGTTGGTCTTATTTTATGTGTCTACGAGAATTGCCTCGAAACCCTTTTGTTGTTGCCATGGAAACTGTACTTGTGATCTTTTCCTAAAGCCATACGAGTTATAATCACTTTCTTTTATTTGATTTTTTTTTTTATTCTGTGTCATTATTCACCTGTTATACTCTATCCATTTTGCAGATTTTAGATACACTGACTCCACATTCACATTCATATATGCAAAAGGATCTAAAAGGTATGATATTTATAACTCCTGTCTCTTCAGTCTTTAAACAATTTTCAGTCGTTTGTATTGTTGTTTGCATGTTAGAATTTAGACAAGGCAATTTGTTATCAGAAGTGATTTCCAGGAGATGTACATTTTGACGTGCATCTCTGATTTGCAGTGTTGATGTAGCCTACATCTGGCCCAAGTAATATTTGAAATAAATAAATGTCCATAGGCTGCAGTGCATGCACTCTGTTCTAAAGTGGTATGTGTTTCAATGAATGTGTGGGTAACATTATTATTTTTTTTAGGTCTAGAGAAACACCCACATCCCATTTGCCTTTCATAAAAAGTATAATACTATAATAATAGTAATATTTTTCTGTTATCCTAGGGTTACGTATGCTGTGCATGTTTCAGATGATTATCCAGGTAAGAACTGTGTAACAGACAAAGCATGCACACTTTATTTATAACATGTAATTGGCAGAGGGAAACTGACCGCCGCCTCCTCTCTGGTTGGTTCCCAGAGAATTTGCACTGAATCAAGATTCTTCCTCTTATTTTTATTGTACCGTTCTCCAGGGTCCACCCCCCCCCCCCCCCTTATAGTGTTGGCCGGTCTGTGTGTGAGGGGGGCGTGTGAGGCGGTCATGTGTGTGGGGTGGGGGGCAGTGGGAGTTGAAGGGTTGTGGGTGAGTGGGTGTGTTTTCCATCTGCAGGACGAACATAATACAGTCTTTCCATAATAGAGTTAATTTTCCACAATGGTCATTTTAGACCTGGAACACGCAAAGTTGACTAAACCAGTGATGATAATGAATGTCATATGTTGCCTACTGTAGAGGAAAACACAAGTCTTACCGCAGATGAAATACACAATATTTTTTATTTAGGAAAAGGAAGCATATCACAAGTTACAAGTGGAAACAGTTGAAGATGTTGAGTTCACGGCGACTTTTCAGATCCATGCAATAAATGTGTTTTTAAACCTACGAAACTCGCGCTGCTTCTCCACTACGTCATGTGCAGATGCGGGTGATATAAAACTGAAACGTGTGATTGAAAACGTGCAACAGCGACCACGGTGCGACCACTGGCGTCGATGGTGAACATGCACCAGGGCTCACCCCGCCTGGTTCAAAACGTGACAGCCCATAGGTTCTTTCTTTTTATTTGCTCTTTATTCACGTGGCACCTTTTGTAATATTTTGCCCAAGACAGAACGGATGTAGCGTAGTTTTCCGTTGAGGGTTTATACAAGGAAAGGCCTACATTGTTGAGTAGGAGATAAGGTATGACATAATAATCATGGCAACAATGACGGTAGTCTTTTTAATGATAGAATTACATGAAGGAACGAATGATAACGACATACTCTGCACATATTGGGACGTGTGTTCGGCACAAGAACAAACTCAGTTAGTCTTATATACATAGCAACATTTGAGAAACATAATTGTTTGAGGGACAACACATACGATTATATGAGGATTAATTCAGTTTGATGTTCAATATTCCCCTCCTTTTGCTTAGTAATCTCAATAGCTCAATGAGATCTGATCTGTTTCAGATTAGTCTAATTTATGCCTTGGATAATGCTTCGCACATACTGTATATCCCCAAGTGGCAAACAATGACCATGATATTAGGGGAAAACACATTGAATACCAGCGATCTAATAGGGTGTAATATTGTCATATGTCCTATACAGCAAGGCCAATGATACACACCACCTAGGTGGCTTTTACTGGGCTCCTTCACACAAGGACACAGGGTAATGGTCATCGGTTTACTGTCAAGGTTGAACATAACGACACCTGATGCTCCCTGTCGCCGTGCAGGAGATCTCCCTGAGTGTGTGTGGTGATGGCCGGTTTATCCTGTGCGCATTGATCACCCCCAATGTGCACAATAGGTAAGCAGCCTCCCCCTGCCCCTTGGGCTGCTCGGTCTGACTGAGGCCGGGGCGAGGCTGCTTAAACTTTGTCATCACCCAGGATACTCTCCTTGAGAGTATCCTGAGAACAAGAAAGAACAAGTGAGAACAAGAAAAACAACTAATCTGAAAGACGTGTTTCAACAAGCAGTTTTGTTATGTGAGCAAAGTATCGTCAAACTGAAATCACTTAGGTGCGCTTCTATCCACACCTTCATTAACCTTTTGATTATATAGTTATATAGATTATATATTATGTAAATAAACGAATGCATAGGAACAAACAAATAAAAACAAGTCAAGCTTTTGACAACATCAGCCATGCTCGTACAGTAATGGTGTCTAGTGTTAGGCCTTTCGGCCGGTGTTGTACACTTTGAAAGACGTTTGTTTAAAAGCCATTCCATATATTTGGCACACTTAATATATTCTATGGAATACTGGATATACAGACTGAACACAGTTATATTTCAAATTGGTGTCATCATGACTGATCTCCCTTGCTTCCGGCGAGAGCTGCTGTCTGGCAGAGCCGTATTTAATGGCAGTTCTGTGGACCTGGGTTCGCAGAACCACAGGCTTCCCCGTGGCCTTTGTTGGCATTTCATCTTGCGTCTTTTTGATCTCGCGAGGATGGGGGCTCGTGTCCTTTTGTTTTGTGAGTTGTTTTTTCCCATGGATACAGTGGCCCCTCGCTAAAATGCAGAGTTGCGTCTGCCTTTTGTTTCTTCACTTGTGTGTTGTTGTTTTTTACAGACAACACATACGTGTCAAACTCGGATAACAACGACGATGTTTTAATCACAACAGACGCCATTCCTGTCATTTTTCATCGAATTGCATCAGGTGAGAAACCTCATAGATTTCATATTTCCGCTGTAATGGGCAGTGGACTAATTCATGTAGCACTTTAGCATGTTTTTTTTATTTTTGAAAGCAAACGTTAAACAAATGTGTCCAAAGGTGCACCATTTTAGGCACTTGGCCATTTTGAATTGCTGATGAACAAGAACCATTGAATTATCTGTGCTGAGCAAAACCATATCTTCCCTGAGTTCCCTCTACAAATCCCACTTTGGCCGACAATGTTGTACAACATATCATCCATGTCATGCATGTGATGAAGTATACTGTTAAGTCCAACCATTGATATTTGGCTTAAATCCATTGTTGCAGAGAAAACAAATATCTCTAGATTGCTATAACTATAACTTTGGTTGGAAAATGCAGGACTTCCAAATGAATCAAACTAGTAAATGTCATGCTAAATGTGTGTGTTCACAGTTTTGGTTAACAGATACAGATGATTTTATTGGAAATTATTTGTATTATCTTTCTAGCTAATAGTGCATCCTAGCACTTGCCTTATATTGCCTATATTCCTCATATATCTAATACACCTTGTGTTCACTACAAAGATTGATATAAGGAGATAAGTTTCTGTTAGAAAAATGTGTGGAACAGAAACTGTTACTGTGTGTACTAATAACAGTACGCAATTGATTTGTTACATGAAGATTGTCCTAATATGTATCAACAGAGATAAGGCCAAATATCGACCCTGCTAACAGTCTGTTTGTCAAGTCTAAACTTCAGCTTGACAAAAACCAGGTGGGATTTTAATTGTATCACCTATTCATACATCATGTTAAATGTGCACAGTACATTTTGCACTTGTTCTAATATGACAGTATAATAGATAATATTGTACAGGTGCCAACATACTTTCCAACCGCTGTCACTTAAATTTGATTGATGTGTGAATCTTGTGTTTTTGTTATTCAGTATCATTATGCCATAGAAGAAGACTCAGAGGGGGACAATGACTCTGAGGAGTTTTACTATGGAGGTCAGGTAAGGAAAAGCAGGGATGTCAATGCTACTCACTGCATTTTGTCGCACAACATAAAAATGTGATATCCGTCTGAAGCACATGTACACAGTATTTGCTCAAACATCTTGCTTAAACATCTCAGCAGTAGGGTATTAGCAACAGACAACAGGCTGTTTGTGATAACGTAATATGACATGACGTAATATGAATTCGGAAGGAAGCATAGGAAACATCCAAAGGTAGCTAGATTTGTCAAGAGTTCAAAGAAGCATCTCACGGTTCCTTGGGGAAGACTTCCAGTAAGGCTGCGTGGCACAAGGAGCAGTCTTCTAAATTGACACACGTAGAGGCGTAATTACGCAATTTGCCAATGTAACATAATCTTCATTTGACCGCTGTCTTGTTTCTTCACTTTGTTATTTAATTTAATGATTTAATTTCCAGAAGCAGAATCCGGTGACCTGCTTAAATAGAAATAAACACAGCGTAAATAGACACTGGCAGTACTTGGTCAGGCTGTCTCACTTTGTGAACCCCTTTCACAAAGTGAGTACCTAAACATGGAAGCCTCACAATTGATACACAGCCAGTAGTCCCAAGTCCTACTATAAGAGGTGTAATGGTAGGGGTGAAAACAAGCGTAGCTCATTAGGTTAATTTTGTACCCACGCCACTATGCTTGCGTCCCTAATACTAACCATTTGTCAGCTCCCGATAGATTCTATTAATTAATTTGGCCGGCCGTCGTCTCAGCAAGGAAAAGAAACACAACGCTCCTTTCTCCTGTGCGTGATCATGTTTTGACTCAGCGTGCATGGAGGGGAGAGGTTGTTCGCAGACTATTCACAGTGTCCGGTGTCAATGGGTTTGCATGCGGCAGGAGGCCACAAATCAATGCATGGGAAAGTCGTAGCGCTAACACGGAGCAGTAGTGTGCAGCCAGCCCTCACTAGGCAGCATTAGTATCAGCACATGGCTCAAAACTCCATTCACGTCACCTGTGACTGCATGCACAACATTTCCCCCTCCAAGAGAAAACTCTTAAATATGTATGACCCCAGTAAGTGAACAGATTTTTTAAGGTGCTATTATGTGTGTGTGCCGGAATAATTTGTTCAGATATGTTTCATCCTTCATCTAACTTTCTTCGTCTTCTGGTAGGTGAACTATGATGGTGAACTCCACAAGCATCCACAGCTGGAGGCAGACCTGCAGGCAGTAAAGGAATTATACGGACCCCATGCAGTGTCTCTCAGGTACAACCCTTCCTTGTTCTTCCCATTGAAAATCCAATGTTAATCGAGAGATCACAACCTGAATTCCTCAATTTTGCATACTCATTCAGTATGTTGGCGTGGCAGAGTGAGGACAGAGGTCCTTTTTGGCAGGATGGCCAGCTGATGTTAATGTCGTAAGGGTGCTGCTTTCTTAAGGTGTAATGGTGAATCATGACATGAATCATCGTGATGCAAGACTGTCGTGGAATGTCGCAATGCTAATGGCGGACGTGTGTTATTTGTGATGTCCCTCTGTTAAGTACACAAAACTACAGCTGGGTACCCTCGGAAAAAAATCTTAAATACAATTTGCGTAGGTCTTAATTATTCTTTGCGATTATGTGGAAGGGATAAATAATAAACCTCATCACAATAAACGTCAAAGGTTTATGTCTTTTGTCTGTGTGCGCTGTGCACAAATGGCATTAGCTGTGATGACCACTGTGTTGGCGCGCTAACTTCATGCATTTGCGCCATACTTAAGCTGTCAGAGAAGCAGCACTGCAGAATTCACTTTCGGTCCCTTGATTTAGTGTATTCTAATACTACGGTGGATGGCATCCTATCATTTCTGTCTTATTTGTAGGAGGTTCACCGAGTCTTTGACACCACGCGCGCACACACACACACACACTTGAGATTTAGCCAATGCATTTCTTTTGTTCTACAGGGAATATGGTGCCATTGATGATGTGGACATTGATTTGCACATTGATGTTAGCTTCCTAGACGTGAGTACATCCAGCATGAATTTGCGGGTCACACTGAATCTGTATTGGCACTCATGCCTCCTGTCAGTCCTTGCTTTTCTTCTGCTGTTCCCCTTCCTTCCTCCGCGTCCTGTGTTCTCCGCGCTGTCTCTCCTTCTCTTGGTGCGCGTGTGTGTGTGTGTGTGTGTCGTTGCAGTGGGCGTGGCAGTCCATTCATCCCCCCCCCCCCCGGCTCCCTGATTACTATTCATCCCACTCACCTGTTCCAAGCCGCACACCTGCTATCCATCTCCAGCTCCTCAACTCATCGGTCCAACGTCATTGTTTCAGCTGTGGTGTTAGATTCTTTTTAACGGAGTCTTGAATTGTGCATTCAAGTGCATCTTTTTGTGTTTCTCTTCTCTTCTCTCTTGGGTTTAACTGTGTGTTCCTGGTTCGTCCCAGGATCACCCGCCTTCCTGCTTGTTCCTCTGCCTGCCTTCTCATCTCCCTCGTCCACACGTCCATCTTAGCTCTGTCCTCTGTCATCGCCCTTTCCACCTCCTGCCTTGCCTCTCATACTCATTCCCCCTTTCCCCTTAAATAAAACCCTTTTTGTCCATCCCACTTCCATTGGCCATGTCTGCCTTTGGGTCTGCCTTCTTATCATAACACTTATACAACTGAAATACAATTTAATATTATGCACTACCATTTTATAATGCATATTAAACAAAAGTTAGCTCTGATTAGCTCCGCATTGGGATTGACCAAGCACACAACCAGCTGTGGCAATATCTGTGTATCTGTGAACATATCACTGTTTGTACTCAATTGAACCTTTTGCCATCTTTGTAATGCTTTTCACACTAATAATGATATGATTATGATTATGATGTTAGAAAATGATAGTAAATCCTGATTCCATGGTATTAAAGGGGCGTGAACCTGAAATCTAATGTCTTATATGATCGTCTACATAGTAATCATACCATTTCCTCACTGTCACTGAAATAAGACTGTAATTAAGAAAAACGCTGGAGTAAAACCCTTTAACCATAGAAGTAACACTCGACACTCAGATTCAAGCTGAAATGGGGGGGGGGGTTCTCCTACACTTTAATAACAGTCTGAGGTTGGCTATCCCTGTGTGTGTACCACAGCACTAGTATCAAGTTGCTCAGCGACGGTGAACAGTTGGCGAACAATATTTCTTGATTGTGCTATGAATGTAGCCTGATCTAACCAATTCAACAATCAAAGTGTTTACTTGCCATCTGTGTTTTTTCAACAACATAGTAGCTACCGTATGAAAGCATAACATACTGAGCGGTCGCACAATGCCAGGGATATGAGCACACACCTGCTATGTGGCTTAGGCCCATCTGGCAGTTGTTATTACTTGATTATACTTTATGCTATACTTATAAAATATATATATATATTTAAAAAGTTCAGCAATACCACTTGCAGTTTACTTCTTAAACATATTGGGGTGCCTGTACAATGAAAGTATTTGAAAGATATGTTCAAAGTCAAAGGTTTTGCATGTAGTTTCACTTACACTTTTGCCTCCATGCTGTCGTTCAGGAAGAGATTGCACTGGCATGGGATGTAGTCCGGAGAGAACCAGTCATAGTGCGGCTCCACTGTTCTCTGACTCAGTACCTAAATGGAACCGGTGAGCACTCCTCTAGAACGCTCTGGGGTCGTGTTTCTCAGTGTACATATGAACCCCTCCATCACCAAGGTAACGCTTTTGTCTTTGTTTTTACAGTCCCCACCGTTGCTGTCTTCCAGGTATCAACCAAGGATAGGTTTGGACTGGGACATCAGCTTAAAAAGTGAGAGAACATGCCCATGTATGGTTATTTTGGATGTGGTGTTCTGACGTACATTCAGATGCAATCAAGGAGTTATTGTGTCCTGACAGCCAGCGCAGTTGTTACGTGCAGAGCTACATGCACATGTGTAGTTTTGAACAAGCAAAGCAAGAAATAAGCAAGAATTGCCAAGTAGAATGAGATATTTCATCCTCCTCGTCGCCTGGCGGCCGGCCATCGGGACGGGCGTGGCCA
>JAOPUI010000120.1:17220690-17239745 GCA_027123135.1 Urophycis floridana | reverse complement strand
CCCCCCGGTCCAGACTGCTTTACTGCACAGGTACCCCCCCGGTCCAGACTGCTTTACTACACTAGTTCCCCCCCGGTCCAGACTGCTTTACTGCACACTAGTACCCCCCCGGTCCAGACTGCTTTACTGCACACTAGTGCCCCCCCGGTCCAGACCGCTTTAGTCACAGGATGTTTCGGTGCAGTTACAGTCCCAAAGGGTGTCCCACCTTTTGAGTAGAGACCCCTAAATACCATTTTGTAAAGAGAAAGGCAGGAAGACACCCCAAGGAGGAACGCACTCCTGGTGCTTCAAGTGTTTATTGGGAGACTTTGTTTCAATACGTTCCATAGTGAGTACTGTCCCATGTTATTTCTAGGTTTGGGTATCATTTAATCTAACAATAAGGAAATGAATGATGGGAAACAAACATTTCTAAGATACACCAACAATTATATGCATGATAAAATACTTAAATTATAAATAATAAATTGAGTAGAATGTTCCATACAATATACGAAATATAATGTAACAATGGTCGGTGATGGGGCGAGGGCCCCAGTAACGTGCCGTGCGGTTCCCCAGGGGTGGTGCTTGACTCTGGCGACGGTGCCAGCCACAGCGTGCCGGTGTTTGAGGGCTACAGCCTCCCGCACGCCGTCCAGCGCTTCCCCCTGGCCGGACACGACGTCACCCTGCACCTCAAGGAGGTAACGCCCACGCCGGGTCCCCTTGTGCCCGCTTATGGGCTCTGGCCGTCCTGTTTGTATTTCTGCCAATTATCCTGTATATACTGTAGATTATTTTGTAGTTTTCAGTCCACTTTTGCATCCGTTTTTTTTTATTTTTTTTTATTTATACTTACTGTCCTGTTCTTCTGCTGTGACGCCATCTGGGAATTGGCTGCTTTAACATCTTGCCTCCGAGAAGTCTGTCTGCATCCATGCAGATGATGTTACGCTAGTTGTAGATAAACCTGTTGTGTGCTCTTGCTTGCCGTTGCTATTGATGGCAATATTTATTTATCTGTTGAATTATCCCAGAAGCAATCATCTGTGGTCTGCTGGGTTAAAATGTATTTATACAGGGAAGAGGATGTACCTAGGGTGGTTGCGAGGCAACTTCTCGAACTCTCAATAAAACGGGAGCTCTATAAACGGTGCACATGACTGGAAAAAACCACACACATAATGTCCTGTAGGTTTGATCGCTAGCCGTGTCTGGCCTGTAGTCATTCTATGTTCTTTTTACATTTCACGGTTCATGACTCCAGTTGTGAGGTCATTAAAGGTATGGCTTATTGAGTGTAGTTGCATGCTGGTTATCGGTGTCCTATCTGTAACCCGCCCCCCCTGTGTGGTCTCCCCTGGAGGCCGTGGTGGAGGTCTCATGAATAATACACAGCCTCCAGCTTCAGTTACAACCAGCAGAGTTTAATGCGGCCTGGATCTCATCCGCACGGTCAACCTGGTCCACAAGACACCTTTTGAACTCTGCTAATGGCTCCACCCCTCGCCATGGGGCCGCGGACCCACCCGGCGTCCCCCGAGTTCCCCTTCAGGTTCCCCTCTGGGGGCCTCCATCTCGGTCTGCAAGGCTGCTGTTTGAGGGGCAGCCGTGACGTTGGCGGTGAAGGACCTTCAGAGTGTGCTTTGTGTGTGCGTTCCCCCCCCCCCCCCCGCAGCTCCTCCAGGAGCAGGGCGTGTGCATGCGGACCAGCGCCGAGCTGGAGATCGTGAGGGAGATGAAGGAGCGCTGCTGCCGCGTGGCCCTGGACTACGAGGCGGAGCTGACCGCCGGGGGGCCGTCGGAGGGGAGGGAGACCTGCTACACCATGCCCGACGGGCGGGTGGTCTGTCTGACCACCGAGAGGTTCAGGTCAGTGGGAGGGGAGACTGTTGCTGTGTTTGGCCCCAAAGGCATGCAGGCTTTCTTGTGCAGGATGAACCCTAACTGCCCCTTATGGCTTAAATTCACTGTAATTCGCTTTGGATGATAACATCTGCCAAATGACGAAATGGGTGGTATGTAGGTAGTAGGAAGTCAGTCATCATGCAATACAGCCAAACGGCTCTCTGACCTAACTTTACTTAAACCCACTTGTAGCTGAGCTGCTTAATGTGGTTCTTTCAGGGCGCCGGAGATTCTCTTCAGGCCCGAGCTGATTGGCCGAGATCATTATGGGATGCACGAGAGCCTTTACAAGTCAGTCCTCAGCACAGACATCGACCTGCGGAAGGAACTTTTGGGGAACATCATCCTATCAGGTAAGGCCAAGGTTTACACGTTTTAAGCTTTCAGCTTAAGTCAACCAGTTTAACCAGCAACCCCTTTGGCAAACATGCTCGCACCGCCTCGTCATGGCCGGACATAGGCCTCGTTTAACTTCCCTCTGTTGGTCCTTGAATGAATGTTTGGGTTGTCCTGGCGTCATCCTGAAAACAAACGTTCCCTCTGTCTGCAGAATCCCACCTTTTTTGTTCATTCAGAATTTCTCCCGCCGTGTTTGTTTGAGTGATTGTGTAACAAAGCAAACGTTCTTGCCGTGTCGTCTGCAAACAGAATCCTACCAAACACACCTAGCCAACCACTGGCAGGGATCAAGTCCATTATCTCTCTGTCTCTCTGTCTCTCTCTCTCTCTCTGTCTGTCTCTCTGTCTCTCTGTCTGTCCTCTCTCTCTCTCTGTCTGTCTCTCTGTCTGTCTCTCTCTCTCTCTGTCTCTGTCTCTGTCTCTCTCTGTGTCTCTCTGTCTCTGTGTGTGTGTAGGCGGTAACACTCTCCTGGCGGGCCTGCCGGAGCGTCTGCAGCGTGAGCTGGCCGCCATGGGGCCCGGGGACAGGGTGCGGGTCTCCAGCCCGGCGGGCCGCGACTCCTCGGTGTGGCGGGGGGGCGCGGCGCTGGCCAGCATGCCCTCGCCGGGGGGCTGCGCCTGGATCAGCCGCGAGGAGTACGACGAGTACGGCCCCCAGATCGTCTTCAGGAAGTGCTTCTGAGCGCCGGCCGCGCGGTGTCCGTCTCACACACGTAAAGTGCAATATGTATTTGTATATGTATGTGTTTAATATACAAATGTATTTATATTCAGATCGTCTGCCACTCTGGTGCTGTGCTCTGTCGGGGATCTGTTGTTGTTTTTTTAACTGTGTGTGTCTCAGTCACCAAGTTAGCCGTCGCTAACGCTTGCCGTAATGCGTGTTAATGAATCTCTTGCTTCATGAATGATTCCACATCTCTCGGGTCGCGGCTGAAGTCCAGTGGTAAACCTCGACCCGCGATGGAAACGTTAAGGGAGCGTTAAGACTGGAGCGTTACGGCCTTTTTAAAACCAGTTCAGCAGTTCAGGGATTGTTTGGTGAAACTCGTCCAATGATCAGATAGAGAGAACGTCATTTTCTTGAGAAACTAACAATCGTCCAAGTTAATTAATATTCAAACACAAAATACGTTTTTAAGTATTATTAATAATAAATAAAAAAGTCACATTTTCTTTGAATACGTGTTTATTCGGTGTACGTCGGTGAATGAGACCAAACGATTACATGGCGATAGTGAGGCTGATCGTCATGGCGACCAGTATCAACTGAAAGACGCGTGCTGTACGTGTGACGTCAGCGATGGCGCCGGGGCAGCTCGTGACTTGAGCATAGCGCCGCAGAACGCGCACAAACTATGAACTTTACTTGGGATTCCTGTGAATTGTCGACGCAATAAAGTTCTCGCCATTCGTACTTTTCCTCGTGTTGTTCGTGTAGTCCTGAGCCAACGCAACTGCAACGTTTTTTTTTTTCGAGTGAGTGAAAGTGCAGAGAATTGCAGTACCTGATGGGAAAGGCTGATTCTTAGTAGAAAAACTGCCAACTTGTTACAGGTATTTTTGACGACTTGATTTGGTATTGAACTGTGTGGTCTGTTATCAATGTGTGTGTTTTCTTATTATTTGTGCTTGTTTGTGTTTGTTTGTTTTGGGCTTTTACCTCAAAGTTCTTCAGCAGTATTTATTCAATCTAAATTCTGAGCTTGGCCTTTCCCTCTGTGCCAAAAAAACTTGCATTTTTGTTTTACTTGAAACTAGAGAATTCTTCACCGGTGCCTAGGGTCAACTACCTAAACGAATTAAAACACTGGCTTATTTACATGGCAGTGTTTTTATCCGGCTTTGTTTTAACTTTTTGTGTGTATTTCTGTGGAAGTATTACTTCAGCTTTGCATTTTAACTGTGTGTGTATTGCTTTGACATTTTCCTTTAACGTTTTCCATGGTGCCATATTTGATGTGTGTGTGTGAATATTTAGTACAGCCTTTGTTTTAAGTGTTGTTTTGGAGTTGTCATGTGGTTCTAAAAGCTCAGGTCCGGTGAGGAGACGAGGATTGTATGTCGGTGGGACGGGTTGACCTTGTGGGGTCGGAGAACAAACTTCAGTTCTCTGTTGGACGTGTGCTGCGTGTTCAGCAGAACCTCCTGGATGTTCTGCACAATTCACATGTGTCTTTGTTTTTTTTAAAGAATAAATATTTTATCTTGAAAATAAGTGGTGCATTTATGAATGTATTTTTATGAGCAGTGGTGAAAAGTATGCAAACCCAGATTTGCAGTCCAACTGCAACCTTACATGGCCTCAGTCCACAGCTGGTTTCAATTCACACATAAACCTTCACGGATTTCACTGGCGTCCCAAATATGCACTTTAATAACCGTTTGTACAAAATTGGTATTAGTTAGACATTCTTCCAGTTGTAGTGTGTATTAGAGCACATTAATTCTTCACCAGGCACGGAAATGGCCTATAAACCAGCAACAGCAAGGACCTAATTTTCACCATTACATATACTTGAAGCATTTAAGAGTGAACTGAGCTAGGACATGATGCTTGGTTTTCTTTTTTTTTCTTTTTATGTTTTTAATATGGATTTTGTTACCGACATGTCCAATATTCCAATATCATTAGCCGTATTGTGGACGAGGGCGCCATCTTGTGGACATAATGCAATAGTGTTTCCTTGACAACCGTCTCATCAACAAGTCGACGCTTGGTCTCCAACATCCACTCTTCCGTCTCATGAATTAAATAACACATCATTTCATGAAAGACCGTTGACATGTCTAGGGCAGAAGCAGAAAGCGTGATTAAAAACATAATCCGCGAAATCTGCCATGAATGCACAGTGAAGGGTCACGCCGCGTCCGAGACATTGGTGGCCTTCATGGTAAGTTATAGGCTAACTTTATCTTTATCGCGTTACTGGTTTGTATATGAATATATATGTACAGATGCGCCGTGGTTTGGATCGTAGGTGAAGGCTGTTGTTCTGGACCCCAAAAATGAGTTCAACGTGGACCGGACTCTGACCAAACAAGATGTGCGACGGCTGGTGGAGGTAAGGAAGTAACCGACATCCATTCAGCCTGTAAACCACAACCTCGTTCCAGGTGAACTTTATCTAATTACTATCGATTATCCATTTTAATGTGACAATTTGACGTGTTTTTTTCTCCAGCTATGTGTGGGTAAACTTACAGAGGAAGGCAGTCCTGCACTCGACACGATAAAGATGCAGGTTTACTTTGATATGAACTACACATCTCGACGTGAGTGGATCCTCGGCCTCATAACAATAGGAACAATCAGGTCACTTTGTCGTTATTCGAGTATTCAACATTATGTAGAATTATGTCCTGGAAATAGTTTACGAATGTGTGAAATTCCTTTTAAATAAAAATGTATTTATTCATACGTCTATTCTCAACATGCAGATATTGAGTGTAATTTTAATTGATTGATAATTGGCCAATACTTAGGCCTATATTGGCCGATTATGAACCAATCCCTCCTTGCTCCTTAGTTTATTGGTTATTAACCTAACTTAAACGGACCGCAGGGGAGTTCATTCAGGAGCACCAGCGGGTGCTGATGACGCGGCTCGGCCCGGTGTCCCGGGAGATCACCGACACGCGCGCCCGGACGCCGGCGGACCTGGAGGACCTTTACCGGAAGATCATTGGCTACTTGCTGCTGAGCTCCGGCGTCGGCTCGCCCAACGACGTCAACACCGTCAGGGAGGCCACAGGTAGGTTGACTGAATAAGCGTAATATACCTGCTTAAAGGTATTTAGTAGGCTACACCGAACTAAAAAATATATTATGACAATGTACTGTTGCATGGCTGTTTAGGCTGATGTGACATCTATGTGAAATATAATCCTCCAAGTCTCCTATAACAGCCAATCAGTTGTGGGCATCTCCTTGCCTTCTCTGTCTATTTCTTATTTGTATTAATCTACTTCCCTATAGTGTTCTGTCTATATCGACGATTCGACTTCCTGTCTGTATGTGTCTACTTCCTGTCCCACCCGCGTTGCAGTATGTATTTCCTCACCTGGAGCTGGGGACCGTTCTCTCTGTATCCGTCCACCTCCTCTCTAAATCTCCATACTTCCCGTCTGTCCGTGTGTACTTCCTGTTCCCAGCCGCGCTGCAGAGCGTGTTCCCTCAGCCGCATCTGGCGACCTTCATGTCTCTCTCCGGCAAGGACAAAGAGCAGCAGCTGGCCGAGCTGACGGCCATCGTCACCGGGATACGACTCTTCAACAAGTTCCTGAAGAAGGGCGGAGAGGGCGTCGACGACCGTGAGTGTGCAACGTCCTGACCACGGACACAAGACGAGCACGTCTTCAGCTGGGGGGCGGGGAGCGTTGAGCTGGTTCTGTGGACGATATTAACCAAGTTAAAGCGAGTGTCCACATTGGGGTCGTCCATGTAAAGCATGAACTAAGTGTGGAAAGAAACAGAGGCGCACCCATAGGTAGTCCCACAGGTGTACTTGGTTCACCCCTTGGTTCACGCCTTGTTGTCCTTGAGGTGTCCACTTCAATGCTAAGAACTGGCCAGAACGGACATGGGGGGGGGATGGGCCGTCTATATGATACGTGGAGATGGGCTCCAGCAGTAGAGGGAGGAAGGGCCGTCTATGTATGATATGAAATGTTTAAGGTGATGACATCATGGTTGGAAAACAGGACAAAAAGGGGCACACAGGGCGGCAGTCACTTTGCAAACCCACTCAGGCATTTACATTTACATTTACATTTACATTTGGGGCATTTAGCAGACCCTTTTATCCAAAGCGACTTACAAAGAGTACATTTGTCACAAGAAGGTGAAATGATTTCATTGCTGCTAATACAGTAAGAAAGTCACCAGAACAAGTTTCAAGCCTTTCAATTGCTAGATTAACCATTGCTAGTATACAACATCTCTGACTAATGTGTGCCAAGTTCAGGCTTTGTGTTGCTTCGCTGCGAGTGACAATAAAGTCTTGCTCATTCAGACTGCGGCCTTCCCGAACCCTCTTACTTTGGTTAAGATGTGTGCGTTAGCCGCCACAGTGTTTACTCACCACAAGCTGTTGACGCTGAGCCGCCGTGCTCCCGCCGTGCTCCGCAGTGCCCGCCATCCTGAACGAGGCGCTGCCCGCGCTCAGCGGCGCCATGGAGGCCTCGCTGGGCCGGACCCGGAGCCTGGCGTGGAGGTACACCGCGCTGCTGGAGACGCTGCTGACGGACGGCGGGGCGCCGGCCGCCGAATCAAACCCGAGCCCCGTCCTGCTCAGGCAGGCCCTGTACAACGTCCGACAGCACGAGGCCCTCCTCAGAGTCATCCTGGTGGGTTCAGGGGTGGAGTAAAGGAACGTAGCTGGAACATACCTGTGTGTTAAAGTAACTCAGTAAGTAAGAGTGTGTGAAAGTAGCGTAGTAGTGCCAGGTAAAAGTAACTAGGTCACTAAGAAAAAGTAGCCAAGCATTTATCTAAAGTAACTAAGTTTCTATGTGCACAGATAACTGATCCAGTACCTTTGCAATAACCTCCAACTGTTTTGGCCTCAAACTCTTTTTTGAGCTCATTAGAACCAAACTAAAACAGAATGTATTTCCATCTGTCTTGCAATATGACTTGTCTGTCTTGCAGGCCGACATTGCTCTGTCTGTCTGTCTTGCTGGCTGACGCTGGTCTGTCTGTCTGTCTGTGTGTCTTGCTGGCTGACGCTGGTCTGTCTGTCTGTCTGTGTGTCTTGCTGGCTGACGCTGGTCTGTCTGTCTGTGTGTCTTACAGGCTGACGCTGGTCTGTCTGTGTGTCTTGCAGGCTGACGCTGGTCTGTATGTGTGTCTGTGTCTTGCTGGCTGACGCTGGTCTGTCTGTCTGTCTGTGTTGCAGGCTGACGCTGGTCTGTATGTGTGTCTGTGTCTTGCAGGCTGACGCTGGTCTGTCTGTCTGTGTGTCTTGCAGGCTGACGCTGGTCTGTATGCGTGTCTGTGTCTTGCAGGCTGACGTGGATCTGTGTGCGAGACAGGTGGAGAGCCTGCAGAGCGACCTGCTGTCTCGCCTGCAGACCCTGACTGAGGCGGTTCAGTCAAAGACGGCCGTGCCCACCGCTGTGGTGTTCGTACGTATCTGAGATCGCCCCGCTGCTCCTCTCGCTGTAACCAGAACTCTGCAGAACCGGAGGTGGTCCCTCTGGTGTGTTCCTGCTGAAGGGTTCCGCCTCTTGGTGCACACACACACACACACACACACACACACACACTGCTATGGATCCATGGACAGGCCGCGGCCCACCATGCAACTCCCATCCTGCAGAGCAACTCATCATCCACTTGCTGAAGAGCACGGGCTTCTTGCTAAAAGCGTGAGAAGAAGATGTACATCGACCACGCATGTTGTCAGAAATACCAAAGTGCAAGGTCGTTGTGCAAATTATCATTTCCCAACATGCCTTTGTTACATTTGAGAAGAAAGCAGTCGAAATTAAATAAGTGGGTAGGTAGAATTTTTTTTTTTTTTTTTTGTATGCATGCAGTTTTTGTATGCTTTTGTATGCAGTTTTTTGTATGTTTTTTGTATGCATGCAGCTTGTCCTTGTTTCAATAACAAGGACAAGGACAAACAATTTATTTTAATAAAGAACCCAAATCATAAGTGTTATACACAAGTTAGGCAGGTGGTGTATACTGCCACCACAATTACAAGTTTTCTTATTGTTGAATGGTAACTGCATGTCATGGTCAATGCACGAGAGGGCCCTCCCACAATAGTAATAATTGCTCCTACCTACTTGGGGCCCAATAGGTTCCGGCCACCAGTAGCATCGTCAATATTTACGCCCGTGTCCCCAACGCCTTTTGAGATCCCGAGACACCGCGCCAAACTCTGTTTATTCACTGCCTGTGGGAACCGTACAGCGTTGTGGAAGCATTGAAACGGCCGGATGTGTGACAAACAACTCCCACCGAGGCACAAGGCTGACCGACATTTCTGCGCCCCCCTCCCCCCCCCCCAGCCCCACTTCACGGCGCTGGCCCGGCTGTGGTCGGGGCTCCAGGACGAGACGGTGCTGCTCAGTGATCTGGAGGCGGTGGCGCTGGGTCTGCAGCCCTTCCTGCTGGCCCAGGCCCGGCGGTTCCCCCCGGCAGAGCTGGAGCTCCTGCTGCAAGGGTCGGAGGTCAGGAGCGACGAGCAGAGACTCGCCGAGTCGGCGGGTGAGTCTGATACCTGTGACCCGGTTGTCGTCGGCGCCGGACGTGACCGGGGGTTTGGGCCCGGGAGGCAGGGTGTGCTGTTGGTCTGGTCGGTCTGTTGGGATACGCCTCACTGTGCAGTATATATCACACTGTGCTATGAGCTATGTGTATGGTCCGAGCTGTGTATATCTGTGTGAGATGAACATTTCTTGTTCATCACGTACCCTTGACTTGGTTTGAAAGTTTCCACGGTGGTGCGATTCCTGCAAGTGTGTTCCTGGTATAAGATGAGACGGCTCTTTTATTAATGCCTTGGTGGGAACTTTGGCAAAGGGCACAACCCTTGATTCTACCCATCCTCATTTCCAGGACAGCGCGTTGAGGGTACGGAGGTCAAGGGTCAGCAGTGGCTGTTCCCGGAGACGATAGGGAACTTCTCCAGGCTGCAGCTGCAGTACCGAGGCATGTGCGGCGTCAGCCTGGCCTCCAGAGACGGACTGCTGCTCCCCGGTGAGCCGAAACCCCTCTGGTCGTTACGTACCCCTCTGTAGAGGAGTGTAGAGGAGTACGTAGAGGAGTACGTAGGGCTCCTCTGCAGAGAGGGCGTCGGGGGTCGGGGGTCATGGGGGCCGGGGTGTTTTGACTCAAAGCCGAAAGGTTCTGGGAGCCCAATGTCTGCAGACCACCTGTGGGCATCCTCACGCAAGATGCCCCTTCACCCATACCAGCTCCTCAATGACATGCGTCTGAATGCACGCATTTACCAATTCATGCATTCTGAGGTTCCTTTGGACTTAATATTGCTTAATATTGCATCCATCAAAGAAACGGGTGTATCCGTCTATCCTTTAGTAATGCATGAATTGTGGTTTAAGAATAAGAGAACTCAAAATGAGTGTAACAATCGAGGGGGCGGCGTTGGCTCAGTGGGTAGAGCGGGTGGACAGAGCGGGTTGTCGGTTCGATCCCCTCGATTCCTATCCTCCAACTTGCCCGCATGTCGTAGTGTCCTTGAGCAAGACACCAAACCCCAACTTGCTCCCCGGAGCTGCTGAACACAGCAGCCCCACTGCTCCTACGTACCATAGGATGGGTTCAAAATGCAGAGAACACATTTCGTTCCCATATCTAAAAAAAAAAAAAATACCGAGAATGACCAAAATGGAATCTAGTCTAATCCAACGTGATCATTGAAAGGTAACCCCAGCATCGGCGTGCTGAGACACCAGGACAAGTACTACGTGTTCAGCTCCAGGGAGGCGGCCGAGCGGTTCTCCTCCAGCCCGGAGGAGTTCACCTCGCGGGTGGCGGAGCGGGCGCGCTGCAGCCCCGAGCTCATCCAGCTGCTGGCGCTGCACCAGCAGTTCAGCAGCGCCGCCGCCGCCGCCGCCGCCGCCGCCACGCCACACTCCCAGGTGGGTCCGCCAAGCCTTTCTCTGCGCCGACGGAGACGTGCGTCCGTGGCCGGGGCTCCTGTGTTTATACGTGGCCAGGCTTCCCCCCCCTTTGAGGCTTGAGCTGCACCCAGAAGACCCCAGCAGTGCCGTAGACCTGCGTATCAGTGGGATTCAAGATGTCCGCCGCTCATGTCGTGGAATGTGCCTCATTACAATGAAATGAGTGGACCACCAGTTTGAATCTACTTAGTCATATCATATAAACGTGTGTGTGCGTGTGTGTGTGTGTGCGTGCGTGTGCGTGTGTGTGTGTGTGTGTGTGTGTGTGTGTAGCTGGCTCCAGGGGACGCCCTACTAGTGAAGGCGGTCAGCAAGAGTGATAGCTGCACCCAGACGGACACCCACATCCTAGAGACCAACCTGGTGACCACGTACCAGTGGAACGAGTGGGAGATACGCAGGCGGGCCCTCAAACTGGTCGGTCTGTCTGTCTGTCTGTCTGTCTGTCTGTCTGTCATTTTTCACACACGTGTCTCTAGTTGAACTGAAGATAGCTAACCCACGTTCCTTGGGACCTGCTGTCGTGTAGTGTGAAGATCTTGTGTTTATTAGACCCATAATCCGGGATCAACATAATTCCCTCTTATTTTTTTTTTACACTTCTTGCCATCGACGTTCACAATAGCATTCATAACATCTTGAGAGTAAGGGAAACGTTTGTTCAGGGCATCGAGTGTCTTCACCTGTCCTCATCTCGTCTCAGGAACCCGTTTTTTCTGAAATCTTAACACAAATGTTAGACGGATGGGATGGAGGGTTTGGGTGTATAACAAAAGGCTAAAGGCTGGTTTATGCTGGGGGGGGGCGGCACGCAGAAAATGCATTTGTGAAACTGTGCCATTTTACCTTGCTGGTTTTTGAAGGCGAAAAATGGCAAACAAGGCCCTGTATTTTGTACTCCGTCAGCGGCCCCGCCCCCCTGGTGACGGTGCAGCGGGCGGTGGTGGCCTGTTTGTCAGAGGCCCACTAACCCTGTCCATTTTGACATTCACATGGGAGCAGTAATGATCCTAAAAGCTGCAATTAAGCTGACTGTCGCGTTCCGGGAAAGCGCCCGGTGCTGAAACTGCAGGCGTTGTGGCGTGCGAGCCGCTCCTATTATCCCCCAGTGGGAATACTGCCTGAAGTGTGGCAATTTCTGCCTCCTTCCCTGCTCCTTCTTTATCTCAGTCTCATCACAGCCCTCCAAGGCGTCTTTCTCTTTGGTTGAGTTTTTTTTTTTTTTTTTTTTTAATCTTTTTTTTTTTATTTCAGTTTCATAATATTTGGACAAAAACACACACTTTTGCTTAACACAGTTGTAAAAGCGAAATGTTTATTGATTTAAAGATTCACCAAATGACACGATTAAAAAGACAACAACAAAGTTTTAATACGGTCGAGCGCGTATACAGCTAGCGGTGAAGACGCACACTGCAACCACCAAAGTTCAACTTGGAAACTCATTTTTTAACCATTTTGTTTTAACAATGCACTTAATTAAATGGTACAAAGGAACTGTTTTGCATTTGATGATTCTTTATAAACCATTCAAATAGTAGAATTGGGTCTCAGTTTACAGTTTCGGTTCGGTCAACACAAGTCATATAAAACAAACAAAACACCGGTCGGTGTGTAGGGAATGACATTGAACATTCTATCTCTGTATTTCTTCATAATTCATACTTCAACCTAGTCAACACACGACCCGTGCCTTGTGTCCCAGTGTAAATACCTCCTTGCAGAACAAACACTCTCTATCAGTGCCGTAATGACCTCGGTAACATTAAAAGTAGTGTATGATCACTGAGCTAAACAGAGAGGCATTGTGCCTCCGTAATTGGTTATTGGCTATATCAATGGATACAGTAGGACCGTGACAATGCCGCGGCCCGTGGATGACAGCTGACATGGGGACAGGGGCTCCCAGGGGGGAGAGCAGTAAAAAGAAGATGTACTGTACAAACAGCAGGTGGGCAAATCTATCAAAGCCCCTTTGGCAATTGCAGACAAAAAAACGGGGGGGAAATCATTTTAATTAGCTGAGTGAATGTGATTTGCTGAATGCAAAAGGGGAACGGGCTCTTCGCGCTGCACATTAAAATTGGTCTAATTTTCTGTGCAGAAAAAGTCCCGTCTGTGCCGCCCTGGCCGCGTTCAATCATGTTAAAAGCTACGGGTGCTTAATTTGATTTACCAATATAAAATGCAAATGAGGTGATCAAGTGGAGTGGAAGCCGGCGGTGGGAGGCTCTTTTTAGCCGTCCAGTTAAATGGAAACAGACCGTGTGGACCAGGGGGAACATAAAGAATGTTTTAACATATTTTTTGATTAGCGCCACAGAAAAAAAAAATCATTATTACAGCTAATTGCTTGACATATTGCTCGACAAGGCTGAAAAGGAAGCATGTATCGCTAATACAGTGGGACACCCTCTACATCTCAGATACCAAACCTATAAACACATTTTTCTGCCCCAAATAGACCTTTTCCAAATGTGAAAGGACTAATTAAATAAATGGGAGATGGCACAACAGTCCCTTACAATAGCAAATGAGATAATGCCTATAATTAGGCCTGCGCAAGTCTATGGCCATATGCTTGGTACTCCACTTGAGCTAGACTAGGCTGCTGCAGGCACAAACCTATTCATTGTGTGGATTAAAAATCCTTTGGAAGTCGCCATCACATGTTTAGCTAACTTGCTAACTGCTTTTACACCATCCATTCCCTGATGAGTTGTGCATTGAAGTAAAAGGCAAATGTCTCTTCCACCAAACAGTTCACATTCATATTTTCCACTCACGGAAACCCGCTTGGCCCGAGATTATTCTTAAATGACGATAACTCTACTAAAAGCTACAATTTTTAAAAATACAAAGAATAATGGCTATGGTGTTAATGGTTCATAAGCTATCTCAATGATGACATTTCTCATTTATTCGGATACAGTGTTAACTGTTTTTTTGCTTTTTCTTTGTGCCTTAGAGTGCACCTGCAAAAGGTAGCTAGCGGCACTGTGCTGGAGGTAGTCACACAATGCTACACAAATGTGTACGGATATAACTGCTTCTTTGAGGTTTCCCAGAGGCAGGCACATTATTATTCATCAGCTGAGACAATGGCAAATAAAGACCTTTACCTTTCACTTGATTTTATAATTTACTGCCATCTTCAACGCAACCAGCCACTTTGAGGATATCTCTTTGACGGCTCTTTAAGGTTCAATCCAATGGGTGCTTCAGAAAATGAATTCCTTGTCAGTCGTATTAGCATTTGAATGGCCATATTTTATTAGTCCGCTCCTAATTTCTGATGACAATGGATACTAAAAACACCATGCCCCGTTGATAGTATAGTTTCAAAGGGCATCCAGATGGAGCTCGCACAGAAGTCTTGAAAGGGTCGCCCCGTGTCACATATTGACGTTTCCACCAGCGCTCGCAAGTAAGGTAACTTAAGGAGGAGAAGCCTTGCTAATTTATGACGGGGAGACAATGCGCTATAAGAGCGCATCCAAAAGAAGTACCACGTGCTCGCGTCCACGAGTACTTTCACCTGTAGATGCTCCAAAAGGAAAACGCCGGGCCATATATTCACGCGTGTTGGCTGGACGCGGTACCCGTCCAATTAAGAGGAGCACTGAGTGAACCGAGATAAGCTGAGCGCACTCTGAAGATAACAAAACTCCAACAATGGGCTAGACTGGTGAAGGGGGCACTTGTGCGTGCAGCTGTAGGCCTGCATTGTTTTCCCCACCACCCTTTGGGTCAATGCAATATTTGTCATAATAGCCGTTAGAGTTGTGTTCAAAAATGTTTTTTGAATGTATATATATATATATTTATATATATGCTGACGTTAAATAAAATGAGCAAGGGTTACAATAAATAAATCAATTAATAAATACACACATAAAACATCCTCCACCTAAAGAAATGGTGGTTACACGTTACATTTCCACACATCTACGTCATCATGCCAAGTGCAGATTAGCCTAATATCAGCTTAATCAATCCCAAATAGCTTCTTACAATCATATGAAAAAAGAGAAGTAAGAAAATGAGGAAGCATGATGAATGGCATTTAGGTGTCCTTATGATATAAACAGGAACAGCCTAACATCACTGGAAATCAATGGACATTATTATCCCTTATTAGGAAAACAAAAAGGAATTTGATGTTGACCATCCGGCTAAACATGTCAGCTTATATTGATTCAACCAAAAGGCATGTTTCGGGGTGGGTCCTTTACAGTACCAGCGGTGCTGGTGTCAGCATCAGCCAGCCTGCATTGAGAGCCCACTTCTGAAAGCAGATAGGAACCACTTACTAGACTCTAAGACTCCCTTCTCTCCACAAACGCTTTTGGCAGCGCAGTCTCTGGTGTTGCCGTTAAGAAGCCTGTTCAGGGCTTCAGATACTACTCTGAAGATTATACCAAGGTCTCATAGCCTCCTCTTGTCAGCAGCCAAGTGACACGTGCTATTAGCATTCTCAGGGCCGCAGGTTTTGGCATTCTTGTCAAAGGGCCTCGCAAATAAAGGACCTGATTCTGTACTTTTCTTTCGACTCTTTCGGCAAATCCTCTTTTCTCCACAGTTGTCTTTCAAAACAAGGAGGCTGAGCTCAGCTTTCATGGTAATCATAAAGGGGGCAGTCTCCCATTCAAGGGGTAAACAGAGTCCAGTGATCTCTCTATGGAGATGACAGCTCTTTTCTCATGCTGGGGCTCAAGAACAGCATGTTGCAGCAGCAGCAGCAGCAGTGTTGCAGACCTTTGCATAGATTTTAAAATGTACACGGCAAATGCTGTGATGACATCCAAAATGACACTTAGGATCTAAGTTTACAGCCAACGGGCCTGCAGCTGGGGGGGGGATATCAATGGAAGAGTGGTTACAATGGCGGGGTCTTTCAGCACTGTCTGCTTGTTGACAAAAAGCGATAGAAAAGCCAGTGCCGGGCTGAAGCCGTGGTCTGGGCCGATGGAGTCCTGTGCTGCCCACTGCCTTTTTAGCGGTGTGCCTGCTGCAGTTACCAGGATAACCTCATCGTTCCCTTATTTTTAAACAACTCCTAACGCTTAGGATTTTCCGGTATTCTAGTCAAACATGCAAATACTTTGTATTTGTTTCAGCTGTGTCACGAATGCGGTGAAGTCGAAAGGGGAGTATTGTGTGGAAAAGACTTGATCTTGACATTAGGAGTTAGTCTGGCAGCTTTGTGGCTCTGAAAGGAATGCAATAAAATTGTGTCATTTGATGCCACACCTGACAAAACCTTTTTTTTCCAAAGGGCTCGAGGCCCATTTAGGTATTGAATTGATCAACAATGCGTATCCTTGGATGAGCTTTGTTTGAACACAATAACGCGTAGTTGCAGTGGTTAGGCACTGCCAGAAGCATCAACAGTGTCTGAGCCACTATTAAAAGACCACAATACAAAATGATACAGAGGTCCTTTTATTGAAACAATCTAGGGTTGAAGTAACCCCCCTTGGTGCATATTTCATTGATATGTGGACAACTGACTCTGTCCTAAGAGGCAGAGGTAAACAATTTAGCATCCAAATCACTCTGATTATCGAATGACAGGCAATTCTCCAGTATTGTGCTCCATAGCCCTAGCTTAATAGAAAAACACATTACTCCAACCCATATCATTTATTTGTCACCTGTAATTTGACTTGTTGGATGAAAATATCGGTCTGTGTTCATTTGCACAACTACTCCAAGTTTAAAGTGCAAAAAGTATATGAATGTCAAATTTGAAAGCCCATTTTTGATAAGATATACAAAGTTCACAGAGCTTGAGTTTGTGTTATGTGTAGATAGGCTTATCCCCACTAAACACAATAGCTGTTATTTAAACAGAGACAATGCATGTGTTAGCAGGAGGGAGTCTACTTTACTGGGTATTATCCACCTCTGTCTGGAAATGCGTTTTAACTCCACAGAATAAATCCTGCTCTGCGTAGTGAGTGTGAGCATTGTGTCATGTTCTTACTTGTTGGAGGTACATACCAGCAGAATCAGGGACCTCATAACAGACCCATAGATGGTATATTCATCCAGGGAGCTTTAGATATTGTACAATGCTCAACTGTGCATGATGCACACTCCATTAACCATTATGCATGTATGTATAAAATGGCATTCATTTTAAAAGTCAATGGCATGCTGTTATACCAACATGTGTAAATATCTCAATACAATGAAATGAATGTGGTAATCATTGGCAATTGAAACCATACGGTGAACGGTTGTATTTAAACACAGACACTACTTACTATGGATCAATTCAGTGGATGTTTTTATCCAAAGGTACGTCAAATTACATTTTCAGCCCAACTTTGTTTGAACTAAATTGTGATTTTGATTAAGTCTCATGGTCTCATGGTTCATGTTTATGATCATGTTTATGATCACATGCCATTGCCATAGATCCGAAGGCACAAAAGACTCAATCCGAAACACAATTTAATCAAAGCAAAGTTTGCAGAGCAAAAGCTGCTGATAGCAGCATCACTGGGCTGGTGGGGGTACGGCATGTCGCCCAGGGGTATCCTAGAGGCTACCGCATGGACTGGAGTTCAAACCAAGGACATTTCACATATATAAAAGGTTGGGTGATTGTGGAGTTGGGTGAACAATTAATTGTCATTGCAATTTTCATAATGTTCATTCTCCCTCCCAACATTTGTGAATTTAAAGTGCCCTGTGTATTCCTACAACCAAAAATCATGAGCAATAATGCTAAGTCATTTCTGGTCTCAATAGCACACACTCCCACTCCTACTGAGGACTTTAGGTCACCTTCACCCAATTGAAAAGGGCGGTGACCCTTCACCTCATTTAGCATTCGGATCGATCCCGAAAGAATTCTCCTAGATTTATGAATGGCACTACTGTAGGACCTCTCGGGCTCCCAGTCTGGAGTGTTGATATCCAGAATGACAAGAATGAGGCATGGCCCATGACATCACTGGTGGCCACACACATCTAATCCACGATAAAGGTATAGATCCTGAGTCCCATTGATTTCCCCACCGCCCTGGTTCCAGTACGGAGACGATGAGGAGGCAGCCGTTACACGGATCGTGTTCGGCCGCATCACAGCCATGCGTGTGTTAGTTATTAACGTGCACTGCAGCCTCGTTCAGAAAAGCAAAAAGTAAACCCTGTTTAAAAAAAAAAAAGATGATGCGTCGTTCACTGCGAACGTCGCGGCCGCCCCACGGAGGCCCACAAAGCCCTCGCGTTGAGAGTCAACCAGCTTCTTTCCCTCGCGTTGAGAGTCAACCAGCTTCTTCCCCTCGCGTTGAGAGTCAACCAGCTTCTTTCCCTCGCGTTGAGAGTCAACCAGCTTCTTTCCATCGCGCCGCGGTCAGCGGTCAACCGCTATCAGTGTGGCGGGACGATAGAGCGAGCTCTGAGGCGGCTGCGTCTTCTCGCCTCGACCGCCCGCCGCTGTCATGCATGCGGCGCCGGGTTTCGGCGGGGGGGGGGGTCTCCGCTGCTCTCCGGACGCACGCGCGCGTCGCGGGGAAGGTCAAGGCGGCCCGCGCGGCGTATGAAGTGGCGCCCGGTCCGGGGCTATTTTTAACACTGAGATGATATCTCTGTGTCCTCCCTGACGACGAAGGGGGGATGGCCATCTACCGGTCGCACACAAAGACACAAAGACTGGTGGCTGCCGGAGGACCTCCTGGGCACCGCGGTCCCGCCACGGTTCAGGGGCTGACCTGCGACGCGTTGCAGACGGCGTGCGGAGAGTGAGAGAGCTGCGGGGGTGGGGGGGGGGGGCCGATACGTTGCGGTCGGCCAGGGGACGTTGTTTTCCTTGTGGGCTTTAGTCCCTTTTAAAATGTATACCGTCCACGTGTTCTCACAACACAACGTCATCGACGATGACACACGCGACACGGTGATGCATGCAGATCGGGTTCATCCCGCGGTACTCCATACTGCAGTGTCGGAGCAGCCAGCGGGTTATGGATGTACACTGTATCCAGAATCCACTGCCTCGTCATAACAATAATCATAATAATATCATAATATCATAATTCAAACAATATCCAATAATACTATATACATATAAAATAAAATATGTAAATTAA
>JAOPUI010000120.1:17167629-17178766 GCA_027123135.1 Urophycis floridana | reverse complement strand
AGAGAGAGAGAGAGAGAGAGAGAGAGAGAGAGAGAGAGAGAGAGAGAGAGAGAGAGAGAGAGAGAGAGAGAGAAGGTTAGCTCTGCAGTTTTCTAAATACTGGGTATGATGTGGACGGTTCCTCTCCGGCAGAGACTTCAGACTAACTGAGACTATATTTATAGTGTTTGGTCTCTTGAGATCATCAGTGAAGTGATACTCTTAATATTGTGTTCTGAAGAAAGAAAAATCGCCCTTGTCGAACACAAGTGGTTCCAAACCTGCGTGTCACGACTGTGCCTTTGGCTAGCTGTGCTATGTAATTGTGTGTGATTTGATACATAATGATAATAATGCAGAATGATAATAAGGTTACTTACTAACATAATTGGTACTATGTAGGATCTGCCTAAATCGTAATTGATTAATTGTTCCACATAATGCTTGCTCCAGTTCATGCTCCATTTCAATGCTTATTTGATTTGTCACGTTTTCATGAACCCTGCATCCATGTGGCATTTCTGTGACTGTTCTGTGAAAACGTGTATATATATATATATATCTATAACTCACTTATTCCGAGTGGCATACTCTGTCACACTGGCAGTATGCCAGTGTTACCTATTTTACCTGTTTTTTACTTTTTCTGTAAGGTGTCCTTGAGTGCGTTGAAAGGCGCCTTTGAATAAAATGCATTATTATATATTATCCCGTAGTAATAATGACCCAGTCATTTATTCCTCAGCATGCCCTACAACCTAATGCGGATGTGCCTTGTGTTTCTGGTTAGCAGGTCAGCAACACTTCTCCTACAGCGAGATAAGCCCCCGTCATGAATACCAAGTCTTACAACAAGCAAAGGTTAGTCGCTTGTCCCTCTCAGCCCGCAGGCCCCTGAATGCAGAAACAAATTGCACGGCGCGGCCACTCTTATCAGCGCCTCGCATCCAAGGTGCCGGGGACTGTGCAAACACTGAGTCCGGTGTCGCGTTTCCCCCAGGCCCCCGGGAAAGAGCCGTCTACGCCGGAGAAGAGGTGGAGGTAACGGCCCAGCCCACCGGCTTGTTTTTGGGACTCCCTTTTGTAGTCGGCGTGGCCCCCGCTGCTGTTATCCCATCTCACTTCCTTCATCCACGACTCCATCCTTTTCACTCATCGCTGCCACCGGAGGAGATTTCTCAGGGCTCATTCTCATGGCTCAGGGATGTGCAAAACACGGGGGCCTTGCTTATCGCTGCCTTTATCAGACTATTTTTTTTTCGGGGGGGGGGGGGGTTGCTGAAATTGACAAGCAGACTGCAAAGTGATGGACGTTTCCCTCTTTAAACACCGGAACAGTGAGGACGGACAGCAGGATTTCGGAACAGGACACATTCCTTGTTGAGTCCATTGTGTTTGTCCGTGAGGAATCAAGGTGCATGGCTCTGGAGGCGTTGACTCAGCGGGGCAGTCGGCCCGTTCAGGGCACCTGTTGGGACGGACCGCGCTGCGCCAGCTTATAGCTACTGAGTTAGTCAGCGTGGTGATGAGACGGGCGGTCGACATCCGTGTGAAAGGATTTAAGGAGGAACTGTGATGATAGCCTCGTGGCTGGTTGAGACAGGCACTTCTGTATGGGTTCACTCATTGCAAAAAATACACATGATTGAAATTGAATAAAAAAGAACCCACCCAACTTGTTATTAGTAGTTATAGTTATAGTCATTGGACAACGTCATTATGTAATTATTGATACATGTCATTTCAATTGTTTCGTCTTCCATTCTGTATTAATGTACCAATTTGCGTGTAATGGAGATGTGTACACACTATAAGCACTTTAAGTTCTATTTCTTGTGGCATTCTGAAGATGCAGCTCATTGTGGCTAAAGAAACATTCAAAATAGCACGACTACTACTATCAATGACGGTCAGTATGGATTCCTTAAGCCACTTTATTTCAGCCAGGTTTTCCTAAAAGAGAGGAGCGTGTGTGGCTTCAGTGTCCTGGTGGAGCTGCCTCACAGCGCCTTCACAAGGTCCCTCCTGGGGACATGATGGGTGATTGAGGAGGAGTTAACCGGCCTGGATGACCCCAATGTGTTTTCTCCTTTCTATTTTTTTACAGCTAACCTTCATTCATTTGTGTATTGCATGAGTGTATTGCATGTGTGTGTGTGTGTGTGTGTGTGTGTGTCTGTCTGTGTGTGTGTGTGTGTGCGTGTGCAAGTGTGTGTGTGCGTGTGCATGTGTGTGTGTGTGCACGTTCGAGTGTGGGTGCGTTTGTGTGTGTGTGTGTGCGTGTGCATGTGTGTGTGTGTGTGACGCAGGCCAATAGCCTATAATCCACAGCTCTTGTTTCGAGCGCTCTGCCGTTTGAGTGGCAGGTGTAGCCTCCGTGATGGGCTCAGGCAGATTGAATCCGTCAGGCAGTATTAAGCGATGTCAGAGGTGCGGGCCACCTCTGACAAAACACTACGTCTTTTTTTCCTTTTTCCTTTTTTTGTTTTTCGCACGGGATGAGGGGGGGGAGGGGCTCCTTAGAGGTGCATTCAATCAATGAAAGTAATGTGTTTGTTTTAAGACACTGGCGGGGGGGGGGGGTAGCGGAGACGAATGAGCCGTGATGTCTTTGCGTTGGGACCCTGTCCTCTGCCGCCGCCGCTCAGCGGCCATTACGGCTCTCTGGGTGAAGGGTCTCGTTTCACCCGGAGGTCCCACAACGGCCCCCCGCCTGCCCGTGCGGGCCTGATAAACTATTTCACGGGCGGGATTAACGAGCGTTGGAGAGCAAAGCATACGTCTTTCCTACTTGGTGCATCTGCGATGTGCGGTAGATACCAGTGGAGGCATTTAATTATTACTGTTAACAGTTATTGGTTGTTCACACCGGATATATTTGCCCTTGAAGAATAGGCCATAAACTTGGAATAATGATATCTCCTGAAAATAACTGAGTGGGTTAATCATGCCCTGTGTGCTGGAACTGCAATCAGCTGTAGTCCCCTTAAAATATGTGTGTGCATGTGTGTGTGTGTGTGTGTGTGTGCGTGTGTGTGCGTATTCGCATGTGCGCGCGTGCACATGGATGCACATGCTGTGATTGTCGACTTCCACTAGCTGTAATATTGTGAGTGGCTAGCGATGACTTATACAAGTTCAAGGTCTTTATTGATCAGTAAGCCTTAATCAAAGCTGGTCCTTCGTCCACCACTCCTGGTGATTAAGTCTTTGCAACACAATCAACACAGTCTCCCAGCTTGTGTTTGTAGCATACAGGATATTGTTCAGAATGTTCTGGAATGTGAAAACCTACTTTCAAGGGTAATTAGTCATTATTATATAATGCAGCGTCAGTATTTGTCTGTTTGTATGTAGGATTGTCAAATGCTCACATCTTTCTATTTGGTGTCTGAAGTGTAGCTGCAGGTTAAGGATGTTGGATGGTGGCCGAATGCATTTAAAGTTGAATGGGATCGCAATTTTGCTGAATGTTGCTGTATTCATTGTTGTTGTTGTTGTTGTTGTTGTTGTTGTGTGTGTTCTGCGTGGACCCCAGGTAGAATGGTTGACGACAGCGTTTTTGGCTAATGGGTATCCTTTACCATACAAAATAACATTAGCTTTGTTTGCTCAGTGAAAATGTATGGAATATATGTACTACGTGATATCTTGAAAGTGTTGTTTGTAAAATATTTTCATGTTTGGCTTACATGGATAAACAGGTAGCAGGTCATAATTTTTTTGCCACAATTTTGTCTTATTATGGTCCCTGCTGTGTTGGTTACCAAACAAAATCTATTAATAACTTATTCAATATCTAAATTGGGTCCATACAATTTTGAAAGCCCAAATCCGGTTTTGAAGTGGATTTGAGTCTTTATTGGACCACCACAATGTGACGGCCCTTTGAAACAATGGGATTATCTGCGCCATCGAGGCCCAGATTCTGTGGAGCTGTTGACTGTGAGACTGACACACAGTAAACGATAGCGTGATCCCAGTCAGATAGAACGCCAGTATTGTGTCACATAACCCAAGACACTAGTCCTAGACACTGCGGCAGTTTCACACACACGCAGGCATGCATACACAGAAACACAAGCGCACACACACACACACACACACACACACACACAGACACACCTGTGTGTGGTGATCGCTATCTAAACACAAATCCCCCACACTTTAAGTTAAGAAATTAAATGTTTGCATTGATTTCACACGTATCTATGTCCCAATCTCATTCAGCTATGTGGGCCACGGTGCGTGTGGATCAGATAATGCTTATGAGAAGAACTGCGGAGCGCTTACACAATACCTCCCATCATAACTGCTGTGAAACACGACCCAAGGGCCATACTGCAGACCTGAGACAGCCAGGCAAGAGACGGTGACTTAGAAATCTGTTGCGCCGCTCGCCGGAGGTAAAAGCCACCACGGGGCTCACTGGGCCTCACACGCATTAAAAAACTCTGATCCCACGGCTCCCGATAGGGGACGGGAAGTTGTTTGTGCATAACGACGCAGTTGTGGATGGCGTTGAAGGCACCTTGTGTGCATGAGTGAGGGGTATGTGTTACAGCTAAAAAACAAAACAAAACAACAACAACACAAAGAGGAGCTCATTCCGCCCGCTAACTCGCTTGCTGACAACTAAACATCGTATATGTTGACACATTTTTTTCCCACAGTTTCCAGACAAAGACAAATAAGGCGGTCTCAATGTGGGAAAATAAACACTGCCGAGAAGGAACAAGAGTTAGCGGGCTCCACGTTCTCATGCAATATCAGATGCCAGAGTTTAATATTAAGATAAGAATAATCAGGGCACCCCAGCGGCTGCAATCTAAGTCTAATGTTTGTGTTGGTGATAGATTAAATATTCTGTCATTATCTTTTGGATACAACGTGTATGGGGCTTTTGAAAACAGTGTAATCGTGTTCAACTTCAAAAGAAAACGAATGCTGATATATTATCCCGTGGTTCGTGGAACAGCATGTGACTCTGGTGTGGCAATCAAGTGGCATTTAGATTTGGGGGGAAAATAAAGGTGAGAGTTTCTATTCACAACAAACGTGTGAGCAGCACATTCTGCACACATGTTGTTTACTCTTTACCAACATCTGTCTCTACTGGCAGTCACCCTCGGAGCCTTGTGTTACAAAAGTTACACAAAGTTGATTCATAAATGCACCGTTAAACGAAAAGAGACAGACACACAGAGAGACAGAGACTCACACACAGAGACAGGGACGGAGACAGCTAGTCAGGAATAACAAGGACTAAAGAGAGGAACAAATGCCCAAACAAGCGAGCCTCCGTTCCATCATTCGACAAAACATATAAAGCAGGCGGGCTGCTTTTTTTTCCCATCTTTACCGGATTACCGTTCAAGGAATCCATTTAGGAATCCATTTTGAAACCTGTGTGTGGAATATTATGATATCAATGACCTAAGAAAGTGTAGGTGGGCGGCAGAAAAAAAAAGATTATATTGTTTCAATATTGATCCACTACGGTATTCTTAAGTTACTCCCGCGAGGAGACTGAGAGCCAAATGATCACAAAATAGTATTAAGTTCACATTTCAGAGCCATTTTAAGACCTTCTCAATCGCATTGAGCAAGTGGACGAAAATGATGCATTTATGGTTTTTAAGTGGATCTCAGAGGCCGCACTGTTACTCAACACAGTCCTTGGTCTGAGACGTCCATACGTGCATATTATATACATGCATATTCTGGGCTCGCACAGGGCTAGGATTACAGTCTTTTTATATATGTTTGACCGTGAAAAAAAGAAAAAGAAGTCATGTAACATAGCAAGATAGGTAATTAGTACCATGACAGAATAGACACCATAACTTTGTGAGTTCAGTCATGTACTGTATGTGCGCCAGCATATGATAATCATGATGATGATAACAAGAGCTGTTAGTTAACACTTGATGTCATGTGTAACACTTGATAATTACTTGGTAATGGTGTGCCTTGCTGAAAGTAGTATTACAGCCTGAAACTGCAAGAACATTGAAAATATGTAATAGTCTGTGTTTCTGATTGACTCACATGGGAATTAAACTAATATCTGATACTTATGGTGGATGCTTCAGTGATTTCAGCGAAGACATGCTCTCCTATTAAACCCCATTGCAACTACTGCAGCAATGGCAAAGTGAAATACTACACAAAACTGTAAAATAGAACCTGGGGTGGGTTGTACATCACCAAAGTTGTATAACTCCTTGTATAATTCCTTTGAATCTGAGTAACCACGCACAGTAAATTACACTTTAGAGCAGTCAACAAAACCACAACTCCTGAAGACCATACATAACATGACATAACATGAAGCTGTTCAAATGTAACATCAGTTATGATTAACCACCATACTAATATTGGAGTGAAAATTATATAAATATATGAATATAATATATAATGGCCAGCAAAACCTGAATGATCCTAACCTAGTCGCCTATGGGATCTGTATTTGAGTTTGCAGAAAAATTGAGTAATGCAGAAAAAAGGCTCTGGAAACAGACGTTTGTGCGAGTGAATCACTCAGAAACATGACTACTATGATGTTGATATTGTTTATACGTGACATGCCAATACTGTGCCAAAACAAATGACATCGATCATAGTCCCCACAACCCAAATTAAAGCTCAAATTCCGATTGGCCTGTCTTGTCTTGGATAGTTGCCAGCGACTGAATTGGATAACCCCAACCCAGAATGCTTCAGCTACCTGACATATTATAAATACCAACGAGAGGTATCGAGTATAGTAAGGTTACCGGCCACTTCACGATGGAGCGCTGAAACAAATATGGGAGAAAACACAACTGTTTCTCACAACTGTTTTCAAATCGTGCTGTGAAGAGAGATTCAAAACCACTGTGATCTCCAACCTATGTGACATAATAGCTTGTTAGTTAATGTGACCTAAAACATATGAAACACTTGTGTGTTTTGACCCCAATATGGAAAACTTATGTCGAAAATGCCTTAGGGCACAAGGATCTATCTCCATGCCACTGTGGAAAGGAGAACTTGAAATGCATATGCATGTTTACTTTAATGTTGGAGGTTGCCAACTGGCCATTTTTTTAAAAAGCCTCTCAGAAGTGTGGCCCACAAGAGATGGTAGATCATAATATGGTGAAACAGGGTGTTTTGGAGATAGGAAGGTCCTACTGCCCTGAGGCTTGGCAACCTTATTCCAGGGCCTGACTGGGACCCCCACTCTGAACATCTGCCCTCTAGGACTCCAGGAGAGGATCCGTGGTAAAGGGGCATGGTTTTCATGGAGCGATCTCAAGGCCCTCCCTGGTTGATAGGTTTAATGGCCAATGTTCCTTTCTCTTTTCAATGAATTTACATGAATTTATTGCAATGCCTTTTATTTTCAATAGTTCCAATGGCACATTTGATTATGCTTTGTGAGTCACATCTTGGAGGCTATAGCCCCCAAATTGATTATGGTGAATGTCCTTGAGCCCCGCTTTCATATAAATGAGACCCCAGGTCTTTAGCACAATCCCAAGTGTCCTTGACCCCTAGGTCACCTACTAATTACATCACTTCCTGTCGGACTAGAGACTCCAAACTAGACTAATATCAACTAATTGTTGATATTAGTAGGCCTTAAAGCACTAATTCATGTAAAAAAACAAAATCGACATCTCTAGCTCACCCCCAAGTCATTCCGTGCCCCCATGAATGATGTATACTTCCTGTATGTCTCTAACCCCCATGCTGTTAATTGAAGTCTTTTGAATATAGAATATAATAATGATATAATTATAATAGTAATATACATTTTGTCATAATTGTCTTGTTAAACAAAATGTATTCATAAAATGAACCTTTGGAGTGGATTTGTCAGCAGAAGCAATGTGAACACGAACCTCCCGGTCGCCCCTTGACCTGGACCATCGGTCTGGACCGTCCCGAACCAGCAGAAGAGAGGTCATCCCTGGGAAACTCACCATCAAAGTGTCTATTGAGTGAACATCATCACTCACATTAACACATAACACAACAGCTGAGATGACTACACGGCGTTAAGACATCAATCACCACGGCAACAATGTAAAACATTGCATTTACTAACAAAGTAGGCATCATATACTCATTACACATTGAACACAAATTCTAAACATAAAATGCACTTTTGCTATAAATGTCATCAAAACACATTTCATTGCTGAAACTGTCTTAAAATGTTTTCCTAACAATTGTCACACATTTCGATTTGGTGGACTGAAACGTTGCATACGTGACATATTACTGTTTCTTCAAGCAGTCGATAATGGCAAACGCTCATTTTGGGTCATAGTGACAAACGACCTAGTCTGTGGTTTATGATGGAGAACAGGCTGTTCAACGTGCTATTGTGAACAGAGCCTAGTACATGAGTCCAAAGTTATGTATCCTAATTGATTTAATATTACTTATTCTAATATGACAGCATGCAGGCCTTTAACATCACAGGATGGTATGAGCTCATCTGCTGTTAATTCCAGAGGAAGAGAGCGAGGCTGGTCAACATGACCAGCAAAATTGTGAGGAAACCCAGGGAGGGCATAAGCAAGAAAGCCCTGAGCAGGAAAGATGACGTCTTCACAGTTTGATATGCAGCATTGTGGCAGTCATTATAAGGTGCCAATGGCAGCTAAACATACAAAAACATAAACATACATATGTTTAGTATATATATGAAGAATTTAATCCCAAATGTGATTAAATCTATATAATGTGTCCGTGACATCACCCAGTTCTTTGCACATGACTGTTTGGAGGGTGTAGATTTGCCTTCTAAAGAGCTTGCCATTCTTTACAGCTTCGGAAACGTTCCATATTTGGCAGATGGGAGGTGGGATTTGAATGGCCGCCTTGCACCCGTCTATGGCCAAAACCCATATTCAACCCTTAATAACCTTTGAATGAAATATAAAGGTAAAATTAAGATGAAATATGGCCCTGTTGGCCGATTCTGCCGTTTGCGGTCCAGCTAAAGATCATTCCATTGTCTTCCCTATTGGCCTCCCAAAGAGTCATGACTGAAATATATTTGTTTTGTCCAGTTGTCTATATACATACATGTTAATGTACAAGTAAAGCCAAAGGCACTTTTCCACTTTTGTGGGCAATAAAGTTGTTTTGTGTTGTATCAGTGTGAGATGCAGCCTGTGTGGATGTTTATTGTTGAGCATGTGCATCAGACTGTACATAATACAGGTATAATAACCGTTAGATAATTGCCATTCAATTACTAATCATGCAGTATTTAGTAACTTACGAGTAACATATGACTTGTTTCGTCAATAGTCCTTTCATAATTTGTAACATATTCTTGAGACGTGAAATAGAAAGAAAATAAAAAAAGTTATTCTAATTTCACACTCTCCATTCCCTACCTTATTCAATTATTAGTTAATTATTAGTTCTAAGAAATGGACAATCCGTATTCCTCATGCACCAATAAGTAAAGGACAATGAATATAAAGATAATAATGAATCTTGAAAAAAAAAGTCTTGAATATAATATTACCATAAGAAAATAGAATAAAGAATGTTATCACAAGTTACATTTGACGGTTGGAAATAACATCCATAGCAACCAATCTGTTAATCACAGCAGTGGTCTGTTATTAAAAAATAAGAGCGCTGAACACCTTCATTGACTAATGAGAATTGAGTATTCTTCAAAGCCTCGTAATAATTCTGAACAAGATGAATAAGGTTGTATTCCAAAATGTGTAATACATATTTGAATATAATTTTTCATTTGTATTAAGAATGGTAATGATGCAACTTCTAAACTCAACATCCCTATCGTGTTAAAAATTAATTAGCTGACCAATACATATGCAGCGAATCTCTGATCTTTTGGTGCCTGCACACAGTGAACCTGACGTTTATATTGTGAATACGTGGTTTTCATGAATGTCTTTTGAAAGATGACAGGTCTGTTCATTGAAATATGTTCCAGACTCAGCTATTATAAAAATATTTTTCACATCCCATGTTCTTTCATTTAACAAAAAAGAAAAGATTCTCCTCATGATGATAACAATGTAGAAAACATCATGTCATAATGAAGACATATGAAATGATAAAGCTGAATTTGACAGAGAAACAACTCAACTAAAATATATACTGTGTCTGTGTCCACTGTGCACAATAATATCAAAGGAGCAAAATAATCATAGATTAAACTGTACATTTCTTAACAGACTCAAACTGCAGCTCATATATAATGATGTCCTCTGCAGTGACCTTTTCTTGTTGTCCTGGTGACAGTGTTGACACCATAAGTGTAGTGTAGAGGGATGTGCATATACAGTATATGCATGGTGGTTTTGGGTCTGCATTGAAGCCACACAACTGTATCCTCAACAGAAGTGGACATTGTGGCGCTGAAAAAAATAAATTAAAAAAACGAGTGGACAAAGGGTTTGACCTCGGCACCGTGCTCATAAATAACATCCACCGGCAGCTCAAGGCTGAGTTTGTGTACTTTGGTTGTCATTGTACTGGCCCATCTACGATGACTGCAGGTAAAGTTATTTATTACGAAATGGATTCTGGCTGTTGTTTTGTGTTGCTATTTTACCTTGATGAAAGGCTGATACAAAGTGAGGAACAATTAAAAATAGAATGTGACATATCTAAACACCAGTAAGCTTTGAGTGGCCAGGGACCAGTACTTTCCCTGCGCAGCATTTGCCTTCAATCACATTTTGCTATTTCCTGAATTTCGCATAAGGTTTGTGTAGATGGTGTTTCTATTCATCATCATGTCAATACACAACATCATCTATTAATTAAATAAATGGTGTATGAACCCTTCTAATCTAATGACATCGGGACCCACAAAAAAAAAAAAAAATGAAAATAAGAAAACTATTGTTTAGGCCTCTGTCATGTTTGACATGAAAAAAAAAAATGAATATCTCCAACTCCTTCACACAGTGTCTCCTGCTTGAGCTAATGCAGGTACCACCACTGAAATAGCTCGCTATCAATATCAAAAAAAAGATCTCTGCAGGCTGAGGTACAATGGTCAAAATACAGCTCCAGTACTACAGTGGCGCTCTAACTGATGGACTAATACAGGAGGTTATCTACATGTGGTGAGGGACACAGATGTATACCTGCAGGTATCTAA
>JAOPUI010000120.1:17101782-17135645 GCA_027123135.1 Urophycis floridana | reverse complement strand
TTACCCCCACCCATTCACCCCCGGACACCTGCACACAACCCCTCTCCCCAAGAGCCTGGACTTTAACCCCCACCCATCCTCCACCACACACCTGCTCACCACCATGCACAGCCCCACCCCCCCCACCACCACCATGCACAGCCACTTTATGAGAACACTGTCCATACGGTTTGTACACCGTTTATACACTGTTAATACACTGTCCATACTGCTCATACTGTATATAGTGCACCTTACACCTCATACTGTTTATATTGTTTGTATATACTCGCAACCCTTTTATTTTGTTTGATTTTGTATTCTTATTTTATATATTTATATTTATATTTTGCATGCATGTCTCGCACCAGGGATCGAGGGAAGCGGCATTTCGGTTTTTGTGTATGTCCTGTACATTCATGAAAACTGACAATAAAGTTGACCTGACTCGACTTGACCAATACACAAAGAGTATACATTTGACAGAGAGAGAGAGAGAGAGAGGCTTGAGTGCAGTTCACTGCAGAATGTAACTAGGAGACGAAGACCTCCTGTCTGAGCTGGAGGAGGTGTGTCCTGCTGGCCGCAGCGGTCTTGGCACACGGACAGGACTCCATGACCCCGGGACAGCGGCAGGCCCCGAGCACCGCCATCTGGAGAGGATCCACAACACAACCAACCACAGGGGGCGGGCAGGTGGTCACCGGAGGCCCATCCTAATCTGACCTCCGAAACGTGTCATCATCTCATTTCCACTTCCTCGGAGCAAGTCGGCCCAGTAGCAAATGATCCCGCAATGTGGAGCCAAACAATGGGTCAATCTGTTACCCGTGGTGTGACATCCAGCCCTCGCCTCAATACACGCTCCTTTTATTGGACGCTCCCATCCCAACCACTCTCTAATTGCCGAGTGGTCTTTCAGGGGATTACAGAGGGCTCACGCGTCTCGCACAATGCTGCTCACTTGTTTTCTGCGGACAGGCTTGTGTGTCTGCCTCGTCCCCAGCTGAGGAGGACCATTAGCCACTTCACTCATGTTTCACTTTCTTCGAAACATTAAGACTTCTCATGTAGAATGACATACGTTAGATTATGGACACTTTCAGTGATTTCATTTAGATCGTATAACAGACATAGTCTTAGTAGGAGAAATAATTGCTGAAGAGCAAAATGGAAAAAGTGCTACAGCTGTGATTAAAAGTGTGCCTCTTACAACGCACCTCAAGCACAGAGCCGTCTCTCCCGTGGCCATACGGCGGCTTGGTCCCTTCGTAAGCCTTCTGCTCTTTGGCGCTAAGCATGGAAAGAAGCTCCATGCATTGTTGATTTAAGCCTGTTAAAGAGGACACTGTGTCACATTCACATTCACTGCCAATCAGGCTGGTAAAGTCACTGCCAACCAGTCAGGTAAAGTCACTGCCAACCAGTCTGGTAAAGTCACTGCCAATAAGTCTGGTAAAGTCACTGCCAATCAGTCTGGTAAAGTCACTGCCAACCAGTCTGGTAAAGTCACTACCAATCAGTCTGGTAAAGTCACTGCCAGCCAGTCTGGTAAAGTCACTGCCAACCAGTCTGGTAAAGTCACTGCCAATCAGTCTGGTAAAGTCACTGGCAATCACACAGAACATTTTTAAATGTTGGAATTTAAACTTTCACAAACAGCGAATGCATGAACAAAAAACCAACGATCTCCAGTAATGATGAAAAATTGTTGTTTGATAATGTTATGTTTAACATTGTCAAACAATAATTTTTCATCATTACTGGATGATGGGACAGACATAACATACAAGTCACAGATGTGATGCAGGGAAAGTGTGAAGACGCATGCACCTGTGTTCTCAGCTTTCAGTTCTCTGATCTCGGCCAGCTTCTCTGCCAGACTTTTGCTTAGTGCCTTGTTTTCACTGTTCATTCTGGGAACAGGTGGGGGGGGCAAAATTAGCGGTGATATTAAAATAAAGGGGGGAAAATGCAATTGCATGTATATGAAGCAAAAATCCAACCTGTTAAATCTCTGCTCACATAACTCTTCAAATTTCTTAAACTGCACTTGATTGAAAGTTATCTCCCACTGTAAGTCATTCACCTCCTTCACAGAAATTAGGATTAGTTGACGTTCATCATTAAGGAGAAATTAATATTTACAATAGCAACCTGGCAAATGGATGAGGATGGTTGAGTGAAAAGGGACATACAATACATACAAAGCACAGATGAAGCAGACATCAGTAACACATCAGAAAACAAGCAGTGGCATGACAACAAAAGAACAAGGGATATGGAACATGAATGGAAAACACGATGCCAGTAAGACAAAAGATAAACAGAGGCTTGTCAACAGGGGGTAAAACGTATAGCACACAATGGAGAGTAAAAGCGAGAGAGCAAATGTGTCTCACCACAAACATGCCTATTTCACATGTTGCATGACTCATGTCAATTATCTAAGGCAAATATTTAGCAATTTCTAGTCAGTGTTTATAGCCATATTTTCTCCTTCAGCCTACTGAGGCTGTTGGTCAATAAGTGGATTCAAGGCCCAAATTTGCCCAAACAACACAGTACGGTAAACAGAACAACACCCTCAAGCCTTAAGAGCAGAGCAGAGAAGAACACGTACCTTCTCCAGGGCCTTGGCCCGGTCCTCACTCTTCTGGAACAGGCTCTTAGTGTGAGTGGTGGCTTTATCCAGAATAGCCTGGAACAAAGGGCAGAGGATCATGGAAATAATACTCTCATTTGCACAAAGTAAATAGAAATGAAATAGCGAATCTCTCCCTATGAACTGCTGTGCTGTGACACTCCAGGCCAACATCTTTTCCACTGAATGAGATACAGAAAAGAGACGCTACATAAAAATGTAATTGTTACAGTTTAATTACACATGTAATAAGAAATGTGATATAACTTGTAACAGCGAAAACAACCCAACAACCTACATTTTCAGTCTGCTGTGCAATCAAGAGAGACAACCACAAGAGCTCTCCACAGACAGACAGACAGACAGACAGACAGACAGACGACACCTTGGTGACATGATGTCGCCAAGGTGGCCATCATAATGTATCAGTGATGTGGAGCAGTTTGAATCCTGCCCTGTTTTATGGAAATCGCTTCTCGATCGCATAATCCTAACCCTATCCCCTCACCCCAACTGTCCCATGAGGTTACTACATGCTGATACATTGTGTAGATACATTGCAAAATGATGTAAATGTAAAGTGGAACCAAAAAAGCGAAAAACGATGATGATTCATATCTCAAATGACAAATGACCAATGATCCATAAATTGGTAAAATTTGGGTTATAGTGGTTTGTTCATATAGCATGAGAACATGTCACTCTGTATGGAATACCCTGTGGATGTTGCTAGTGTGTGCATATCATAGTATATGCACACATATTGTATATACATACACACATATATATACATACACACATACAGTATATATATGCATATAGAGATATAATTGAGCTGGGTGTCTTTTGTCTATTGGCGCGTGTGTGTGTGCGTGCGTGCGTGCGTGAGGGACAGAGACAGAGAGAGAGAGAGAGTACCTTTCCCTGCAGGATCTTCAGTGCTTCATACTTCCCCTCCAGGTAGCGGTGTGTCACCTCCAGCTCACAGCGTAGCGTCTCCAGCGTCTTCAGTTACAAGGCAAGAACAAGTCGTGTATTGTAGCGCAGCTGTGAGGTGAGGGGCAGCATCTCAAGCGAGCCTGTCGCTGAAAAGCACTGAAGTTGAAATGTTCCCCCTTTTTCAATGTCCTACCTCAGATGCCTCCTGCAGTCGCTCTCTCAGCTCTTCTTTTGAAAGGTCAACCAGGGACCCTGATAGACCCCAAAATACAAGAAATACACATCAAGCAAAGCTCCCCAAACGTTTCTCCTTTGGGCCCTCTCGCCTCAAGACTCCTGTCCTGCTCATGTTCTCCAGGCACTGGTGGCTCACAGCACCTCTGTCTGCTCTCTAAACGAACGTCATGTCACATGAACATCTCACCCCTTACAACTTGAAGCCGTCATCAGACATGTTTGCTTGGTTTTGATTAAATTGGGTATTTCATCTCTCACATGAGAACCATCATGAGTCTCTGGTGAATCAGGCAAGCAAAATTGCTGATGCAGCTTGAAGTTCTTTAAAAGTGCTGTATTTTAGTGTGAAAATATGAAAAGCATATATTGTATATAAAACGAGATGATGAATAGGAGCGTTATGGGTAAGTGCATCTTACCCAATATATTTTATTGGTCTTAAACGCAACAAAAAAAAACAAAGAAGACCAAAGGTGCTCTCTTCTCTTCTACTAAAGTGAAACATTATATAGAATAGCTTTGTAATCATGATCACACATGCAACATTCCGCAAAGAAATTGCTGCCATTAGCGGGGTTTTCATATACCTACCTGATCTCGATTTCAACGACGTAGTACACGGCATGCCGAACGACGCCAACGAGAACCCTGCGCTGCTCCCGCTGCTCTCCAGAGGGAGCTCAGTTCTGCAGAGCAGCCCGTGCTGCTGGGGCCCCTTGGGCTGGAGGCTGAGAGCCGGCCGTATGTTGTCCATGCCGTTCCCCAGGTCCCCCTCTGCCATGTTATCATCAAAGAGTCTCGCTCCGGTCGTTTCTCCGTTCACCTGCATCTGCAGTCGAAGTTGCATGTATGTTACAGCTAGTCAGTCGCACACACGCGTACAAACACGCGCGCGCACACACACACACTCGTTGAGGAGAGAGTGTAGGCTGTAGACTGTACACTGATCATACTTTCACAGTAACCACTGCAGATAGTTTCAGTTGCATATAAAATCAGCACACTTTCCCTTACTTTCAAAGGCGTCGTATTCCACTTGTTGTCAAATGTTACAGTTGTCACTGGCGACAATGGCGTTTGAGGAAGCAAAATGTATTTAGCATCTTTGCGGCACCAAAACAAAAACACAGGCTTAAGTCCCTACGCTACTGCCATGGTCGCCTTATACGATATGACCGGATTAGTTGTATTTTTAACGCGATCAGAACAGAGTTACAACGTCGGAGACGCCATTTAACACGCGCTCTGATGAATAGGCCGAGTAAATATTACCTTAAGGGGCGTGAAGTGAAACGGACGTGACACGACTGACAGCATTACAGCGATCACAGAACTTGCAAACAATGTTTTATTGTGTGCGCTACCGACTTGGTAACTTGGAAAACAAAGGGAATATGGTTAAGAAATACGACTTAACCAACAACAGGTGAAAAAGTGACGTGAAGTCACGTGAAGTTCGAACTTTTATCTAAAGGTTTTATGATCAAGTTGATCCAAGCAGTCACAGTCGAGTCTATGCTAAGCCTACTATTCAACAGATATAGGCAGCAACACAATTGCAATTACAAACATACATAAATACAATAACAATTATGACAATGCACTTTTTGAGAGAATGAAAATGAGTGCCTAGTTGCTGTGCTGAAGTTACAAGCGATAAGAAGACCGCGGTCCGGAGAAACAACGACTTGACCCAGAAAGTCACGTTTTCGGGGGTTAATCACTGTCGTATTCTTCAATGAGCAAGTCCTCCTCCTTCATGATGGCCTCTACGGTTGTGGGCTGTGGCTGGCTGGCAGGCAGCTCTACCCCTGCCTCCAGTGTTGCCGACGTGCCCTCAGTCCGGTCTCCTTCCCCCTCATTGTCTAGATCCAGTGTCCCGGGGTCCTTGTCTGTCAGGGCTTCAAGCTTTAACCTACAAAATGAAGAATGGTGACCAAAACTGTCTGGTAATAAATAACATCGGAGAAATGAGGCATGAATCCAATAAAATTGTCTATATTGAAACATGGGGGGGATTACCTGGTAGGAAACCTCCTCTTTGCAAGCTGACCTACATCCTGGATGAAGGCTATCTGTGCTGTGGGGGAAATGGGAAATGGCGGACAAAAAAGTCAACACATGGTAAACTAGTTTGAAAAATACTGTCCAAAAGTGAAGAAGCAAGACTCCATGAATAAAATGTCATGCAATTATGTCTATTTTAAGTACTGCTCGCATCTCCAAATTTGTCGAGCTAAGAGATTGTTTCCGCACTATAGGCAGACATGTCATGCATAGGTTTCAAAGGGAACAATTTGAAGCTAAAACCTATGGCATTACTTTATTTAGTGAGCCAGTGTTGTACTATATTACACTCGGGCTGATGGGACAGATATTTCTAGCGATTGTGATTGACCAATCACAGGTCTGCTGAATCACTAGCTCCACCCATTAAGCATGGTTGGAACCTGCCGTCATGTGTCGTTTGGTTTTCGCGTGCGTTCTTTCTGCAGTGATGTGTGGCCACAATGTCGACTCCCTTGTTCGGTGCCAGCGTGGCGGGGAGTCGTTACCTTGGTTTCTCATGGGGTTGGTGAGCTTCGCCAGGTAGGGCAGCAGCTCCACTTGAAGGCTGATTGGCGTCAGGCAGAAGTTGATGAAGAGAGACTGAGCGGCCAGGCAGTTTTCCCTGTGCTGCGAAGAGGAAACATCAGCACTATTAAGAGTGTGACAAAAGCCCAGGCACGTTCTATTTATGGAGCCCCACGCCCCACACATTAGGCATCCACCTTAGATGCACAAGTTTGAACGCAAATAGCTGCTTGACGAAAATAAAATTGCACACAGCAAGCGCCTATGGATCTGCTTCCTCAATAACACAAAAAAAAAACAATCAACATAAAAGTTGATAAGGGGAGGAACCTTTACCTTTTTGTTGATGAGAAACCAGTTGGGTTTGTGCAGTGGTCTGAAGCCGACTGCAGCTTGTGCAGTGTTGCAGTGAAGGAGCCCTCTAGTGGCCACAGAGGAGCCGTAGCCCGACATGACAGCGCGTGACTAGAATTGCAATGACCAGTTCTTCATTAACAGTTCTTCATCATTGCCACAGTGTTCAAATTCAAATGAGCACAACTATAGGATTGCAAACTATTCAGCTGACGTCATTGATGTCATTATCATCATTCTCTCACGTGTCTACATTCATTTCCTTGTTTTGAAGACTTACAGCCCATTCCCCGGTGAAGAAGTCTGCATCTGACAGATACTCGCTGGCCCTCGCCACGTCCTCCACCTCGGAGAAGAAGTCCAGGTAGTTCTGGTGCAGGTACAGGTTGAAGAACTCTGCAGACATGTGCGACTGCTCAACCACCAACTGCGTGCGGGAGAGACGAGACAACGGTGATGACATTGATCCGGCAAATCAGCATTTTGTCATCCACGTGGAAAAATACATTCGAGTTTCCTAGAAGAACTTCCGATTGAGCGTTTGGTTTCGACTACCTCGGGGTCTAATAACAGTGGGTGCCTTTGATGCTCAGAGAGGTGAGGGGGCAGTTTATGTTGCTCTACATCTTGGGTGCTTTCAGTAGTCTCTCCTGTTGATAAAAAAAAATAAAAATAAATAAATAAACACATTGAGGAAATCTTGATCAGGACCCATGATCAAGCTTTGGTCCCTGATCGACTTATGCATTATCGATTGACAAGTGACATTTTCGCAGGTCAGCGGAGGTCAGCATTGTCATGCTATTAACCTGCCACCTACAACAGCACATACAAAGGTGCAGTGGGTACAGTGGATACTGAACCGTGTTAAGAGACTGAAACACATACGGGAAGAGGCAGGGACACGGCATGCAAGTCTACACAACGTTGTCCTCTTCAATACAGGGGAGACTCACTCTTGCAGTGGAGGATTTTTCCGAGGGCTCGGAAGAGAAAGAGCGAGGCGTCCTTCCCCCCGATGCACTGCTCGGCCTTGACCCCGCCCCTCTCCTTGGACCGCTTCTTTCCCTGCGTCGATTTGGACGCCGCCTTGACCGCCGCCAACATGGTGACGCATTTGTCCTTTTTTGTGAGTGACAGTCCCCTTTCTGGAGAGGGCAGACCCATTAGGTTACACGCATAGGAACAGAGCTCAGAAGATGACGACGCCACACACACGCACGCACGCACACAACCGCAGGCACGCAAGCACACATTTAACTTGGGTATTGGGTTCAACAGGTGTGATCCTCAGGGAATCACAGCTGTGACCCTGGGAATCCAGTCAGAAACTGCCTTCCTGCCTCCCAGTGTGTGGCTTCTTGAACGCAGCTCTTACACTCTCCAATACGTCTCCGTATCTCCGCAGCTTCCCATTATTCAAGTGAAGGCCAATATCAACATCATTTTGCCGAACCCTGCGGATCAAAATCCTGACGCCTCGCCCGCCCAGAAAAGGCCCCGATTCAGCGTGTTGCCACGTCACCTGGAAAGCAGGAAAACTGCAGGCTGTTGACAGCGCTGCGCACGTCTCCCGAGCTTCCCGAGCAAAGGCTGTCCAGCGTCGCCTTGTCAGGGACACAGACCCTCCCCCTACTCTGTTGGAGTAAACACAGGGAGAGACAAAGAGTGTTAACATGCACATAATATGTACACTGCAGTACACACACACACACACACACACACACAATTAAATATGCATTCAAATGAGTACTTTTCCTTGCACCTTCGCTGCCTCCAAAGTTGCGATGCGAAGTAGAACCTTGCTCATAGTCGTAGGTGCCACGGGGTTAAAGCTGTGAACAGAGTGAGGGTTGGTTTTACAATGTCTCTCCTTCTCTCTCATCACTGCATCGTATTGTGTTGAATCAACTTGTTTCAGCTGTGTTTCAGCAGCTTTAAATGCATTTTGCATGCATGTGCACGTGCATGTGCTCTAACCTAATGTTGCATATGGACAGCTCTTCCTGGATTTCTTTAGGAAACAGCAGGCGAGAGTTGCTGTCACCACTCAGGTTTTCTGACACGATAAAAACCAGCGGGCACCTCCTTGTCTTCACAAAATTCCTAAAAAAAGACAGAAGAAGGTCACAATTCATTTTCAAACACATACTGTCTTTGATAGCATTTCTGAAACCCACCACACCTGAATAATCGTCTGTGCAGCACAATTGTGTACCTGAACAACTATGGCTCTATTGTACATGCAGCCTCTGCGCCCAAGAGTAACAAAGTAAAACTCGGGACAGTGTCTCCAAAGGACACTGTTGACCAATCTTAGGGATCGTCCTTCAAATGTCAAACCTTGCTTTGAACGTGAAAAAAACAAAAAGTTTGACGAGGCCACACACACACACAAACACACACAGACACACAACATGGCAACTCATTACTGAGGCATGACATTCATTTGTTGCCTCTAAAGCATCGCGGTGACCAGGCTAGTTATGTGGCTCTGTGTGGCCACAGAGCAGCATTACTCACCTCAGGATATCATGCAGAATGCCCGGCTGCCTATAGAAATTATTTGGGAGATCCTAGAAGTAGACAAGAGTAGAAACAGTAGCTCAAAAGCATGTCACTCTACAGTGGGCATCTGCAGTGGGCATCTTTGATTTTCCTTCCATGCTGGAGCAGGCCTCATCCAACATCTTATTGCACAGTATGACTGCAAGTGATGCTGCACATTTGATAACAAACAACTCTGAACTCGACCTTGCTAAATGGAGCGGAAGGTGTGAGGGGTCGCTTTGCGTCGACGCATCTGCTAAGTCACTGAGCGGCGCAGCAGTGACGGTGACCCACCTCCACGAGGATGAGCTTCCGGGCCGCGGAGCCCTGATCTCCCACCATCTGCAGGCAGTTGTACTTGTTGGCCCGGAGGAGGAACTCCTGGAACAGGCCAGTCTGTGAGGCGCCCAGGAAGCCATTGAACCGCGATGCTGATGGTGACGTGTTGAGGAGAAATTTGGGAGGATGCACATCGATATCAATATGAATATGCTTCCGCTCCGTCCATTTGTATTGTTTGGAGACATAAACACTTTTAGAAGTTTGTCAACTGTACTGTTATTTTACTAATATTTTGAGAAAACTATAAATTAAATAATTTCCTCGATTTAAAAAAAACCTGCCTACACTGCTCACCAGGCTCAAATGTGTGTCGATAGGCTTCCGGGTCCGCTCTGTATTCTGGGAGGTTGGACGGGTTGGTCCATTCCTGGAGTCTGAAGCCAAGCTCTTCGGCTAGGACTTGGACTGTAGCGCTCTTCCCGCAACCCGAGGGACCGGTCAGCAGAGCAATACTGCCCCCCTATGGACACGGAGGAAACCCAGGCTATTCATTACAGTCTTTAGCAAGATTTCTACAATCATTCCTGATGGATGGCTGGAGCAGAGCTATTTACAGGGTGAGCTACACCACTCCTGTTGACCGTGATGTGACAGGAAAACAACTGCATACCATGCTTGAGCACCTGGGGCAGAGCCGTCGTCTACACAGGTCTGATGTTAAACCTTTACAAACACTAACATTGGTGTCTGAACAGGACATTTTAGCTTGTCTTTCCACAGACCATGGTGAAAGATATGTTTACCAGCACTGGTCGAGTCTGTGTTATCATATCCCTCCTCAAGGAGGGATACAATGATGGGAAGATGATCCCATCGTTTGAGTCATCAGTACTCTTCTGAATCCGAGATAAATTGTCGGCCATATCACATTTGTTATGGTTTCGCCATCAGACTTTACAATGTTACTTTAAAGTATGTCTTTGGTTGATATTTAATACAGCTACTTAATACATTTACAATGTGATACTGATATTTCAGCAAATCTTATCTTGACTTCTCTACTAAGATTAAATTGTATACCCGAGGCATATTTAAAGAAATGACAAAGGTTACAGGTTACATTCCGTTGTGGTGGTCATTCTTCCATTCTCTAAACACTTTAAACACATTTGAAACCTTGGATGTTTTGAGGTCTGTGTGACTCCTGATCCAGTTCTCCACCTCCTCGATCTTCTTCTTATGCACAGCAAGCTCAGCCTGCGCAAACACATGGTCGTGAAACAGTGACAAAGAGGCAACAGACACATGTAAGCAGCAGGCAAAGTCACATCATGCCAATCATATTTGTATAGCCCTTCATCACAGTGAAAGTCCCAAACAGCTTCCCTGAACCACATTTGCTGCCTCCCTCCCACCTAGCCCTCTAACAAGCAAACGGTGAGATACTTGATGATATGAATGTGTTATAATGTGTACATAGTACAGGTAAATTATTTAAGTTGTTCACCTGTGAGCGTGGAGCATGTGCATCTACCCATGGCACATTCGGGTCGGTCTGATGTGGCTCTTGGACAATGGACAAGGATGAGGATCGAAGTGCTGAATTGTTGGTCTCACCCTTTTTCTTCCTAGGCCACTTGCCAAGTTTTCCCTTGTTTTCAGGGGACTTTCCCGACAATAGATTACTAAATGAAGGTTCCACCCAACAGTTAGCCTGAATGGAATAGAGTTGATTAGGTCATATATCGTTGTTGATCGGGAACACGATCAAATATTTTGATAAGTAGGCCAGGGGAATATTTCAGCAGTACTATACAAAACTAGATTTTGTTTGGGTTATGGGGGGGCTTTTTGATGTTGGATTATTCGTAATCATAATACTGCTAACAATATAGATGCAAAATATCGCCCGTCTCTTCTATCAAGAATCAAAATATACGTATGAAACTTACTATATTTGACGTTACCTTTCCGCCGACAGAACGCTTGGACATTGTCATCTGTGATGCTTTGCATTGGCCTGGGTGCTGCAGGTCTGGTCCAGCTGCAGATGTATCACATCGACATTGATTTCAGTGTCCAATGAAGAGAAAGGGAAAACTCCAATTAAAGCGGATGCGAGTTGCGGTACATAGTCTCGAATAAACCCCACAAAGAGTGTGGTAAGCTTAATATATAGCACTTGCAACGAAATTTGCAGCTTTCGGTACTGTGTTGATTTCCACTCCAAAAACTTTATTCTGCAAGCTTAACAGAATGTGTTGACAAATCAAAAACACTTAATCTTCAATGATGTATTGGTTTAACGATATAAACATACCTTCTCGATATGCAATACGCGTTGTATTCACGTTTGAGAGGCTTTCAACGCTCGACTACATTCGATATTTCAACTAATTAGCGTGCATGCGAGTGACTGTTTCTCTTTAAACCCGAGTGGGAGTTGAGACGTTGCGGCGCACACTAGTGACGCAGGCGCGTTTCCTGTTGTGCTGGAGCACGCCGAGCGACGCAGCACGCATGCATCTGGCCCAACGCCTGTGTGAGCCACTACATGATATATGTGCGTTTAACCGTTATAACAATCTAGCCGATCACGGATAAAGAAAGACTCACACACAACACAACTTCTCGACCACCCGAAACCTTTCTTCAAGGAGCCCAGCCGCTACCTCGCCCCACGAGTCAAGTTGAAGCAATGAAAATAATGAAGCGGCCAAACATTCTGCTTACAGGTGAATAAACTAAAGTGAGTGAAGTTTAGCTAATTAACGTTTTAAAGTGTTCAGTCCAGTCAAAGTGTGCTCTTGTTACAGGCACGCCGGGAGTCGGAAAGACAACCTTAGGAAAAGAGCTTGCTACACGAACGGGCCTTACGTACATCAACATAGGAGACCTGGCACAAGAAGGTAACTTTTTTATTCAGGAATAATCGTGTTGTTCATGTTTGTTGACGTTTTGAGGATTCCATTGAAGTGCTTTAGTTTGCTGCATGGGTTATGTTAAATACATCCACGTGGTTTTATGACATGTATTCTACATCTGATTGACAGGTTTGATTTCTGCCCAATATTGTCATTTGCGATGCACTATATTACAGGTGTCAAACTCGGGCCTCGCGGTGTAGTGATATTTGGCCCACGAGATCATATCAAATGTGTATTAAAGCTGGCCCGCCAGTATATAGCACATACACCGCTAATACTACAAATCCCAGAATGCTTTATTAGTGCGTTGGCGCATCAGCTGAGACCGCCAAGTGCCCCCTCCTTCTCTGTTGACCATCATTAGCATCCATACTACAAGTTACCTCGGACAAACGTCATCCACCCCTCCCCAAAAATGGCCAAACAAAAGATGGGAAACGGGAGCTTTCAATAACGGTGGGCGGCAGAAGGCTGATGTGTGTTTCATTTCAAATGTATTTTCTCATGTGTTTATAATATTACGCTTTGCTTGTTCCAGATTCAATGTTTATGCAAAACTAAAGTTTGTTTCCATATGAAAAGGTTCAACATTATATATCTGGAGAGAATGGAAAACATGCACAATTGCAGTAAAATTTTCAATAAATATTGAGTTTGGCCCGTGACTTCGTCCCAGTTTTTATCATTGTGAATTTTAGTTTGACACCCCTGCACTATACCATCCAAAAATGTCACACCCTCTGTAAGAGAAAGTAATCCATCAGTAACACTGCTTGTGAAGTATGTAATTAGACTTGAATAGATGTAAAATAACAAAGTAGAATGTGTTTGTAGTGCTGCCTATATCTAAGTAATGTGTCCATTTCATGCTTTGTGAAATGATCCTTGCCTTTTACAGCCCATCTGAAAGGTGTCATTCTCACACAGACACCATCAGCATCTTATTTTGTCTGCTGCACCTGCGGTTCCCTCAGGTCATTCTTGTTTTTCCTTTTTCTCTAGGGCAGCTCTTTGATGGTTTTGATGATGACTACCAGTGCCCTGTTTTGGATGAGGACAGAGTGAGTAAAAGTCAATATATAAAACTCCTTGCAGGAATATTATATTTTAATTAATTGATCTTAATCAACATACATTATTTGTCCACATTTGTTGAACTAGCTAATTAGTTTTTCAGGTATATATTGCAATGAGCTACAAATAGCAAAATGGCCTCTACCTCCATTTTGTGCTTGCATCTCTAGACTTGGCAAATGGCTGACAATTTGTAACATGAATATATGGCTTAGAATACTGATGTTGTTTTGCTGATGTTTTGTCAGGTTGTGGATGAGCTTGAGGACAAAATGGTGGATGGTGGCGTCATAGTGGACTATCATGGGTGTGACTTCTTTCCAGAGCGCTGGTTTCATATTGTGTTTGTCCTTCGCACAGACAACACAAACCTCTACAGCCGTCTAGAGACAAGGTAACTGGACCATGAAGATGTTTTAAAAGGAAATACATGTGTGTTAAATGTGCTGTGTGTATGCTTTGTGAGTTGTAACAAGAGCAAGTGCCAAAGAGTAAGATTTTAAAAAGCCTCAACTCGCAGCACCTTTTTTGAATGCAGTAGATACTAGTGTCTGAATGTGCTCCTGAATTCACCTTCTAGAATAAATAAAGTATTATCTGATCTCACAAGTCTACAGAAGACTTGTGAGATCAGATAATAAAAAAATAAATAAACGATGATATGCCATTCTACTCACATGCTATGTTTTCCCATTTGATAGGGGCTACACGGGAAAGAAACTGCAGGACAACGTGCAATGTGAGATCTTCCAGACCATTTATGAGGAGGCCATGGAGGCTTACAAGGAGGACATTGTTCACCAGCTACCAAGCAATAAGCCAGAGGACCTTGAGAGCAACATGGAACGTATAATCGAGTGGATGGACCTGTGGATAAAAAACAACAACTAGAGGAAGTACACAGCGGCTCTTATGATTGGTCGTCCTCTTTGGGCCTCACAGATACGGCAGGATATGGACATCACAATGTGGATTATTTGCAGAAGACAAACATTAATGGGAAATTAGGAAGCACACATGACTTTTTTCTTTCTTTTTGAATAAAATAAATAAATACTTAAATAATGAATAAATAGTTTCATTTTTCATTTTTCAAGTGCTGCAAAATAAGGGCTATAAAGGGCTATTTAGTTCTGCAATGTATATATTAGCATATTCAAATGTCCTTGTCGGTGCCATTCTAGTGCAGAACTTCATGTAAATCAGGGTGACAGTTATTTAGAGCAAATGCAGCCTCTTTACCGGTCCCTGTATCATTGCAACCTCTGCCCAGGATCCCACTATTTGATGGCTATGATTAGCAGAAAATCATCATTATCATGTCCTGTATTACCCCCTCCCGACGCTTCACAATCATTTTCGATAATAGCTTTTGTTAAATGACTAGACGTGTGTTTTAGAATTATGATGTTCAAACCACAGTCACATCGACCACCTCTATAATTGGAATCCCATCGCGCAGCATGAGCTCCGGTAACGGTCAAGTCAGGTGAAATGTTATGTGCCTTAAAGTGTGAGACAGTTTAGCTCTACTGCACTCTCGCTATCCAACTTAAAGCATAGATGACTTAAAGCACATACTCTAGGTATCCGGAAGTTAAAATCATAGGCTATATATTATTGTTATTGTTATCATTGTGTTATTTATTTATTGATTTATTATTATAAAATAATAATTACAAATAATAAGTATCTTTGAATTATTTACATTTGGAATCATGTTTGATGTTATGTGAGTATTTTGTTGAGTAGAACCTGGCCTGGCCTAGTAGCATTACTGTGTGTTGTTACACAGGTGAATAAAAAAAGCAACAATACAGGTTGTACCGGCCAGGCGGCAGATGGGCGGCCCCTGCCTTCCTGTGCTTCAGGCTGATTGTTCCTGTCGCCAGTTGTCTTCACCAAAAACTCGCTTTTCACACAAAAGGGAGCGGGGGGTCACGTGAGTCTGTCGACTTGCCACTGGAGGAATTGCTTGCCAAGAGATCAGAACAGGTGGTGAAGAGGTAGAGGTGCATACGCAACGATATGACTTTGTACTGTTAACATTGCGTTTGAAAGAGAGCTCGATCATATTTAGGTAGGTATCTACGCCTAACATTTTCAGATTGCTTGCATTGTGAATTGTTCAGGTAACACGGAACACTTTTGTCGATGGTCGAGTTGATGTTTTGTGTGCGTACGGTTGATGAAGATTTGAATACCCGGTCGTTTTCGTCATTGCATATTAGTTGCAGACTTGAGACCATGACGAAGACTTTTTATAGACCACCGTTTGTATTGTTTTCAAGACAGCTGAAGTACAAACGCATGGGGTTATGGGGTGATATTGCAGTGTAAAACTATTGTCACCTGTCACATGTTTTGTTTTGGCATTTGTCTGTTCACTTGGCTGAGGGCAAACTTTGTTATTGACATCCTTTTAACTGTGTCGTTGACAATGCCACAATTTGTCTTAACAAGGTACCAGTGCAGCTATTTTAAAAGATCAATTGACACATTGAATTCTAATTTCTTGATTGAAACTGTTTGGATGTTGTTCTTAATCTTCCAGTTGCCGCTTTCTCTCATCTCAGAGGAGAGGAAAAACAAGAGCTTGCCAATGTATTCGGGAGCGAATGGCTTTGGCTCCCGTGTTGACTATGTGAGGGAGAGCCCCTACTACGATGAAGTCCCCATGGGCTCCCTGTGGCGGGACGAGGAGCCCGCGCGAGCCCTGCACGGCGCCGTCAGCTCAGACCCCCTGCCCCCGCCCCCCTTGCCCGAGGCGCCCGCGGTGGGCGGCGGCCCCGGCAGCGTGGGGGACCCCCTGGACCCCGACAGCCACGCCATGGACATCAAGCCCGTGCACCGCTTCGTCCCCGACTCCGTGAAGAACTTTTTCCGCACCAGCGGTCGGAGCATCACCCAGGGCTGGTCCCTCCCCCCTCCGCCTCCCCCGGAGCCGGACCCCCTTGACCCCTCGTGGAGGAGGGACAGCAACTTCACCACGCCGGGCATCCGCTGCTCCCCTCCGCACTCCCCGCCCCCGTCCCCGTCCCTCCCCGGCTCCTACTCGGACCGCTACGGCGGCAGCTACGCCTCCCGCAAGGAGCGCGACGGCCTGCTGCTCGGCGCCGAGGCCCTGGGCTCGGTGTCGGAGGCGCGCACCAACAGCTCGGCCATGACCTACAGCGAGCGCGTGGAGGACTACCACCTGCGCTACGCCTACATGAAGTCCTGGGCGGGCCTGCTGCGCATCCTGGGCTGCGTGGAGCTGCTGCTGGGCGCGGCCGTGTTCGCCTGCGTGTGCGCCTACGTGCACAAGGACAACGAGTGGTTCAACATGTTCGGCTACTCGCAGCCGCAGCTCTACGGGGGCCTGGGCGGGGGGGCGGCGGCGGCCGGGGGCTACGGGCAAGGCGGCGCTCAGTACACGGGCCCCAAGACGCCCTTCATCCTGGTGGTGGCCGGCCTGGCGTGGATCGTCACCGTGATCCTCCTGGTGCTGGGGATGACCCTGTACTACCGCGCCATCCTGCTGGACTCGTCCTGGTGGCCGCTGACGGAGTGCATCATCAACCTGGCGCTGGCCGTGCTCTACTTGGCAGCGGGCGTGGTGTACGTGCGGGACACCACCCGCGGGGGACTGTGCAGCTTCCCGGTGTTCAACAACGGCGTGAACGGGGCGTTCTGCCGCACCGAGGCGGGCCAGACGGCGGCCATGGTCTTCCTGTTCCTCACCATGGTGCTCTACTTCATCGGCGCCGGCGTGTGCCTGAAGCTGTGGAGGCACGAGGCGGCCCGGCTGAGGAAAGCGGCGCTCGACCAAGAGGTGAACAACGGGAGCAGTGGGTCAGAGACGCTCGCCGTCACATAGGACTGTTCGGGTCGACCATGTCGGTCTTTCTCATTACAGTTTTGTTGTAATTGTACCTTTTTTTTTTTTTTTTTGTCTTCCTCAGATGGAAACCATTACGTCATCCTTGCCTTTGTCCATTGTAAGTTCTGGTGGACGACGCGGCTCGTTGTCAAATCTTTTACAAACATGGTACTGGTAACACGAACCCGAACCTACAACCTCGACCTGCGTCCCAACAGCTCAACGGAGGTTCTCATGCGTCGGGGGCGACGCCCCTCCCGACCTTCCTCCCAGACGATGCTCACAGTCACGCTGACTCCCGGGCCGCTCTGCCCAGGCCCATGGAGCCAGAGGTCCTGCAGGGTCACATCCCAGCAGGACACATCCCCAGACCCGTCATCATCGCCGACTATGTGGCGTGAGCACTTGACTTTGATTGCTCTCACGCATACCTTTTTTAAACTGATAGCAATGAGGCATGTCATAGATTAACACGACTGTAATTAACTGAAATGAACTGTATGAAGCACAAACTATAGCAGACTAATAATGGAGGGTGGTTCATAGGGTGATCATGTCGTGTCGATGGTCATTATACACCAATGAGCTAACCGTGTTTGGGTTTTTCACCACAGGAAGTATCCTCCTATCCAGTCGGAGGAACAGCGGGATCAGTACAAGGCTGTTTTTAACGACCAATATGCAGAGTACAAGGAGCTGCATGCTGAGGTGCAGGCAATGGCCAAGAAGTTTGAGGAGATGGATGAGCTGATGTCCAACTTGCCGCCTCGCCCCTCTAGTCAAATGGTCTGTCTGTCTGTCTGTCTGTCTGTCTGTCTGTCTGTCTGTCTGTCTGTCTGTCTGTCTGTCTGTCTGTCTGTTGTGTTTATCACAGAAACCGACAATAGTAACCCAAAATAAAATCTCTCTTTCAGGAAAAAGACCGCATTGATGGCATTATACTGGAATACCATAAGAAGAAAGCGGTGAGTATACAACCTTTACTTAATTTAAGGGTTATGACCGTCATTATTTAATTTTTTTAACTTTATTGCCAATATCAAACATTACAGGCAATTTTAACAGTACAATACACTGTCATTATTTGAATAAGCAAAATCAGTCTCACTGAAATTAACCGGCTGTACATCAGACTTTTTTTTATACAAACATAAATTAAACATACGGCAGTTCCCATCGGTGTAAGTGAGTGTCCGGAGATGACCGTGTAGACAGACCATTGATATGATATTCTTTTCATTTTTATTTTAGGACCCAACATTTTTGGAGAAGCGAGATCGCTGTGAATATCTGAAGAACAAACTGGCTCACATCAAGCACAAGATTCAGGAGTACAACCAGGCCCACGGCGCAGGCAGCTGAATGCATGCTCCACGCCTTCCAAATGCATGCATGCATACATAGTGTATATATTTTACATAGATCATTTTTTTTCTAGTTACAAAAGTCACAATTATTCTTCTGTACGTTCAGTTCTTTGCAACTTAATTATAGAAAAGAAACCTTTCAAGCTATTGAACATGTTTGGTGTAATTAGATTTTTCCTGTAATTGTATTCTGATTGCTTTTGAGTTTAATAATAGCCCAATTTATTGGATTCTTTTTAAAGCCCTGTAACTTAAAATACTTTTTTTTATATAATTGAAATGACTGTTGCATTGTATTTTTTATTTTAATACTTTCATATTTTAAATCCATCCACGTGCCCATTGTTTCCTAGAGATGCTAAGCAGTAGCCTTCATTAGATGTGAAGGCATGAAATGCAGCCGCTGCGTCCATGATGGTGGTTAAGCCATTACGGTGGTAAGGAAGGACCTGAACCATTAAAGAAAGTATTATTGACATGACCTACAGTATATGTGTCTAAAATAGATCCTTGTTGTTCATGTGATCACGATTTTTTAGAAACAATTACATTTCTGCTATGTGTTTAATTAAACAATTATGTACTGATACACATATCATCTATATCAATATTTGTATATATATTAGTTATATAAGTTTTTGAGTATTAGCAATTTATAAGCCTATCAGCGCTTTTGTCAGGGCATGACAATTAGGATTTGGCCCATCTTGACAAAGACCTAATGCTCGTATGTTTTGGGCGTTTAGTTTGGGTGGCCCAGCTCTGCTCCAGTGTAGCGACAGACGTGTCCGCTGGTACAGAACCCAGTCAACGGGTTTTTCCTGACCGAACCCCGACACGGTGGCGCTCATCGATCGCAGCATTATCCTCTTATTGGTTGAGAGAGACCATAGAACACAATCACTTTACCACCCGCCTCGGCTGCCGAACCCACCTTTAGCCCATTCCGAACACTGACCATCGGATAGTTGTTTTGTGTGTGTGTGTGTCTTTTGTGATACTGGTCCTGTGACCCGAAGAAATGTTGTCAAGCTTGCCACTCCTAGGAGATTCCTGAGGCGATTCACCACTGTTCCAACTATTTCAACACTTTGACGATCTCACTTTGGCTGCCGCCCTAGACTGCTGTAAAAAAGATGCATGTGTTAATCAGCTTACTATTAAATAAGTTGTACAAAGACGTTTATGAGAAAATGTAGGCCTATGTGTCTCCCTTGACCTCTTTTATTGTATGTTATATCGCCATGCGCTCAACCATAAGTTCAAGCGACTATACGCAACTAGAGTTCGTACAGTTTTACGGGAATCTCGGACCCAACCAGTCATATGTTGCAGAAAAACAATGGATATTAATCTGAAGTCAAGATTTGTGACAATACCGGTTAGGTGACTTGGGGCAGGACACCTGCAGGTAGGGCTGAGCGTGGATGCGCTCTTCGCCAATAAGAATGCAAAGGTGTGTCCCACCATCACCTGGTGGCCCCTCCCCCAGAAGGACCACATCCATTCTGCTCGCCAAATATCTACTGAAACGCAAGCCCAGCGACTACATTTCGATCACGTTGGCGGTGCGCATAATATTGACAAAGTAGATCGGTCCTAGAATTCGACTGGATTGCATTGGACAAATATTATCTTTTCTTCATTCAGCAGTCTACTGCATGAGTTGCAACCGGTAGGCTCCATTATCTGTGAATGCACCACTGGGTGTAATCTCTTGTTTCTGTGTGTGTTTTAGCAATTGTAGGTCATTTCGGGCTACATTTCGGTGGTCTGTTGATGTCGAATTATTAGGCCACCAATCTACCTCTCCATCTAGCAAATGTATGATGTAGGCCTGCGGGTAAATGATGAATGTTTAATGATGAATGTTTGCAATGTTAACCGTCCTCAACAACCCAATTGTTGTCTAACTTCATGCTTTGTGTAGTTTCTCCCACCTTCGTTTTCAAGTTTTTTTTTTTAGTTTTTTTTACTTGGCCTATAAATTGGAAACCACCTGACCACGATTTCATTGTTGAAACTATTACGTAGGGCCCGTCGAAAACGACAACAAAGAGAGTTGCTCTCATTGTCCCTGTGTTTGTAGGCCTATGTGTTTTTAAACGTGCGTATTAATTCGCAGGTGAATACAAATGCCGTCTAAGAAAGTCAGCCCACCCCCATACCAGCCGGACGGCCATCGACAGTAAGTTCACCTGCTTCTGTTTCTACCACCATCGCGTTCTCATTATCATACATCCCATATATTTAATGAATACTGTAATGTACTGTATGTATGTTAATCTATACAACGTGTGTACCATGTTCTCTTGGCGCTTACGCCTGAGTGGCCACACAATAACTAGTTGAGGCCACACCCGAAATAAATAAATAAATAAATACACAGTACTTGAAACATCGAGAGTTGGCGCCTCAGCGCTCGCTCCTGACGCCTGATGCCCCTTCCTCCTTGCAGCCATGGCAGCAGACACAAGCACAGCGAGCGCCACTCCCAGCCGGTGCTGTCCCACTACCCCGATTCGGACTACCTCCACTACTACCGCTGGGGCTCGCCGCCGGGCGTCATCAAGATCTTGGGCATCATCATCGTCATCATGTGCGTGGCCATCTTCGCCTGCGTGGCGTCCACGCTGGCCTACGACTACCAGATGAGCCTGGCGGGCGGCGGCATGGGCGGCCTGGTGCCGGGTTTGGGCGGCTCCTACGGCGGCGTGGGCTCCTACGGCGCCGGCTCCTACGGCGGCGTGGGCTCCTACGGCGGAAGCTCCTACGGCGGCGCCGGCTCCTACGGCGGCTCCTACGGCGGCTCCTACGGCAGCCAGTACATGGACCCCCGGGCGGGGAAGAGCTTCATGATCGCCATGGCGGCCATCACCTTCATCGCCGTGCTCGTCATCTTCGTGCTGGTGGTGTCCCGCCAGGCGTCCTCGCGCACGCACAAGTTCTTCCTGGCCGCCATCATCGTCTGCGCCATCCTGGCCTTCATGATGCTCATCGCCACCATCGTGTACCTGGTGGCCGTGAATCCCAGCGCCCAGTCCTCCGGCTCCATGGTCTACAGCCAAATCCAGCAGTTGTGCGCCCAGTACCAGAACCAGAACCAGGCCCAGGGGATCTTCCTCAACCAGTACCTCTACTCCTACTGCGTGGTGGAGCCGCAGGAGGTAGGGTGTTCTGAGTTTATTTCCCCCCCAGGGGGTGCTCCCCATGCCCCTCTTCCTCAATGGAAATATCATCATTCTCTTGCTTTGGGTCCTTTTTTTTTTGGTTCTTTTCAAAACCAGTTGTCTCCTTGGAGGACAGGACTCCCTTTAGCTGACGACGCACTGATTACCCTTTTCCACTGTTGACATTGCTGACCGTCTCTCTTGAGCAGACTAGGTCAAACGCTTAACCTCCGGCACGTCGAGTTGGTGTTTCTTTTTGTATCAAATGAATTGAATCGATACTCTGTTTTCGCCTGGTTCTGTCTGACACTAGTGTTTCTAACGCTGCTTTCTTTCTTCACCACTTTCCTCACCACCCTGGGCCATTAGCCTGCCTGTTGGGGCTGTTAACATTATGCTCGCTCGCACTCTGTTCCTCACGACCGCCAACCCCACCAGCATGGCACTTCAACCGTCGCCCTTGTCTCCACCTCTCCTCTTCCAGGCCATAGCCATCGTCCTGGGCTTCCTGGTGGTGGTTGCCCTCATCATCATGCTGGTGTTTGCCGTCAAGACCCGCTCCCAGATCAGGCGCCGGGGCCGGGACCGTATCCTTTGGGAGGAAGTGAAGAGCCTGAAGGATGGCTTCCCCAACAGCATCGGTGAATGGGTGAGTACAGCCTCCCCTGCTCTGGGGCTGCTGGAGGGATAGCAGGCGGGGGCCAAGTAAATAAAATAAAAATAAAATAAAAATATTTTTTATCTTGTGTGTACATTTACATATATATGTACACATAAAATCACAATTTCCATGTGTACACTTGAAAAGAAAAATGCATGTTTAGTAATCATTAGTGTGTTTTGCCTTTGACTCGCACAGAACCTCGATGTACACCACTGTTTAACATGCGGCAGGTTATAAAGGGGCAAGCAATAATTATGAATGAATGTGAAATGATATTTTGAGTGTTGTGGGTATGATGATGTTTGATTTTGAGGAGGGCTGAAACCAAATGGTGATGATGTTCACACTGTTGGCTAGGGGGGGGGGGGGGGGTGAACAACACAAGCATGTTGAAACTACAAAAACCCACCCGGCCACCCATTCGACGTTTAAGAAATGTTAGTCTTGGCCCCTTAGGGTATTTTAAAGGGTATTTTATTTTGCCAAACTACCTTTGGGACATGTTTTTTTTTAGTAACCAACAAGTCGGCTTTGTTTTTAAGGCAAGAGCTTCCTGTACTTTGTCATCACAGTATCGGTAGCATTCTGGTATGTGGTTAGAAAGTTGTGGAACCGGTCGGTCCTGGACAAGAACTCTCAATCAGTTTGTTGACAATGCAGACATGACTGGTTTCCATTCCCAAAATGGACTACACTTTATCTCAATTAGAAGCAAAGGCACACTTCTTTTTTCTAAAACATTTACTGAATGCTACTTTCTGATTTTAAAATGTGTACATGTATTTATTTGTCAATCTAATGGCTAAATCCACTACATTCTTTCCACTATGTGACACTGCTGTTATTAAACTAAAGAAATTCTTTACTTAAAAAATGTCCATGAGCTTTTAAATTGTATTGCAATTTTCATCATTCAACCGTTACATTCAACTTCTGTGCAGAATAATAGAATAATACACATGTATGGATTGTCCATTTAAAATTGTTGTGTAGTATTTTTTTTGTGCACATGTTCAATGAAAACTCGTTCCATCATACAACACACATTTCTACCGATTCAGATACAGTTTCCAGTGTTCCACAGTACAATGTAGACACAAAATGGTGGCTATAGTATAGCTGCACTCCTACAGTGATACCAGAAGTCTCGGTGTCAACATCTATTTGCATGTGGAGGGGGCTGTGGGTGGGGGCAGGGGGAGAAACCTGCTCACAAGGGGTCACTCGAGGAACGTTGTTCATGTTGGGTGTGGTGGTTGTAATCCATATGTTGTGTTATTGGATGCTCTTGTTCTGAAACCCACCCATTCACTCCCCGTCCCTCCTCCTCTCGTGATGAGTGGCCTCTTTGTTATTGGTCTACACTTGGCATCGCAGTGTTGAGTGTTGTATGTTTGGAAGTGATCCTGGTGATTGTTTATGGCCAGCGTCTTGGAAGGTCGGCTCCCGAGTCTGAACAACCCTGTTTTCAGGTAGCGGTTCTAGAGGACAGAGGAGGTCTGTATACCTGTTGGCTGGGGGTAGGGCCATGGTGTAATGGTAATACAGATGCCCTAAGATGGGTGAAAAAAATGTCGGAATGCAAAAGCACATTGAATTCCAGTGTCTTATCTAAACATCCAAACAAAAAGATGATTCGCGCAACCAATTCAAAAAATGTAGAGAATCTGTAAGGTGAACTGTAATTCTAAGGATGCCTTCCTCACAACGTCTATGGGCTAATCCTCAGACAAGCAATCGATGTGCTTAATGCCATAGGCTGGAATACCCCATTGGTTACCTCCTGCAGGTGTTGTAGGCTATAGGCGCTTGTGGGATCAGGAGTGGACTCCAGAGGTTTGGTGCATCTTTGGTGTCAAATTACATTTCTGAAGAACCCTTGTGATTGGCTGCAGACTGTATGCTTTGGTAGCTCCAGTTCCGTTTGTATTGTTGTTTTCATGAAGGGTTGGCTTGGAAAACCTGATTTAATGTACGCATGTAGAGTGGTCAATTCCAGAATTGCGCAGTGAAGGTGACAAACAGTATGTATTACAAAGATGTATTTATTTGGACGATGCTACAATATGATGTGTGTGGCGGACCACAGAACCAATAAACCTGTTAAAGCCACTCTTCCTTGACCCGCTGTCCTTGATCAGTTGTATCATCACGCCATCGACTGTCACATGGTTACGGCAAAAAGCACACTTGTTAACTTGTCGTCTTGGTGTCTAGGTGAACAATGTGTCTGGGGAACCAGAGGTCTTGCTGAACGCCCCTAACGATGCAGTTGGGGGTTCTAGGAACTACCTGGACCGTTCGGATTACAACAAGCCCATATACCTGCCTGGGTAAGGTTCTCCACTGTGTCACAGTAAACACAAGGGCGGGTCGTACTGCTTTCCAAGTTAAAATCGTATGCAAGACAAGCTTGTTATTGACTTATAGGATCGAGGTTATTCAGACCCTGAAGCTCATGTTCAAATTAAGAATTCAGATCAGATGACTGCTTGATGCCAGTAATTGCTTTTGGTTTTGTTTTTGTAAACCTTTCATTCAGCCTTCATCACAATTTGTCTAGCTACTAAAGTCCTTTTTTTAAGTGAACTGTAGTCCTTTCCTTTTAAAGAGTCCCTCAACACGAAGAAGAGAGGACCAGTGGTCTTAGTGGTTATTCTCAGTATTTTTTAGATATGGAAACAACATTTGTTCACTGCATTTGATCCATCCTATGGTACATAGGAGCAGTGGGCTGCTATGTTCAGCACCCGGGGAGTTGGGGGTTCAGTGTGTACAGTGTAACATACAAACGATCAAAAAGGTTTTCCTGTGTTCCTCCTGATGTGTGTACTCTGTGTGTGGCGTATTTACAGAGACTCAGACCTCACCAGCTCCCTGGGTGGCCTGAAGGACTATGGGGAGGCAGACTCTGGGGACGAACTGGAGGAGGAGGACTTCAGCATGTAAGTAGATGAAAAAATAGGTTGGGCTGAATGTGAGAACTACATGTTGACATCAAGAGAAATGTCAGGAGTCTGTTATGGAGTTTGCTCCCATCCACTGAACTAACTGAGACGCCTCTGGCCGGCGGAGTGTCAGCAGACACTGAGAACCAAAAGCGTTTCTCTGTCTTTGTGCCATTTATTTTATTTGGTGCCACTCCCAGAATGCAAGCAGGCTGTGGCCAACTCCTGCCTCTGTGTAGGAATGCACCTGTGTTTGTGTGTGTCGATCAGACCGAACTGCCGCTGTGCGTCACTGCGTGAAAGGTCTTGAAATACGCGAGACACTGAAAGGAAAGCACGGTGATCGACTTTCACCCTGTCGCTTTTGGAACAACGTCACCAAGCGCTGCCCTGCAGCTTCATATAAATGTGATGCCGAAGAAATGGAGAACAATGTTTTCTGTTAATATTCACAAGTGGTGGTCAAAATAGAGTTGTTATCGGGGCAAACGGGGGCGTTACGTTACACAAGTTTACTGTCACTACTGCAAAAGTTCAACCTTTTATTTGCATTATGAGACTAAGTTATCAATTGCCATGTTGTGATTTACCCACTGGCGATCTGGCAATTGTCAATTGTGTGTAAATCCCAGAGGGCCTGACACTTATGCCCAATAAACAGGATTGACCAACAAAATATGTAACGATGCAACATGCCTGGAAATCACAATTGATTGACATTCATTTGTTAGTTGTGATTTTCTCAATTTTCTGGATTTTGATATGGCGGCAGTCAAATCCTTTTCTATTGTCCCTTTCACATATGCAGTCTTAATCAGCACAGTTCTGGAAGATTTCCACCATGGAGTCACGTGTGAATGGGAACAGGGATCGATATTCCGGGAAATCTGCACTGGCTTTTGGCCTACTCAGGGCCTAGTAACATCTCCGGATCACTGCCTGTACAGCTGTATTTGAATGTGTTGGGGGTCACGGCTCTGTTTAGTCACATGGGGGTTCCCTCTGACGTGAGATGCATTCATGTAGACCGAGCCAAACTGACTTGGCTGAGGATGTATTTAGATCCGCCACTGTTTAACTTAAAGCACCAGCGCTTTTCAGTGATGACGGATGACAATGTCGATGCAGCTTCCTTTCTATGCAAACATGCTCCTTTTTTTCAGGAATGGCTGGAAACTGGGCAGGTTCTGAAATAAGGGAGCTCTTCTCAGTCCTCTAGTTTTGTCTGGCATCCGTAAGTGATGCATTACCGCCACCTGCTGTACCTATTGATGGATCTAGCTTGTTAGAATAGTGCAAACCATTACTGGTGCCTGAAAGGTTAACCCAGTGAGTAATGTGTGAAAGGGGCTTCGATAGAAAAAAAAAAACCCTGTTCATTATTTTCCCACAACATGTGGATGTACTGGTCTCTATGGAAAGGTGGTACGTGTCTCAATGAGTCACATCATTTTGATCACTGGTCTTTGACTTCTTCTTTATCAGGGAATTCCCTCCCATCATGGATGAGCAGGAGCGCTTGGAGTACAAACGGCAGTTTGACAAGGACCACCAAGAATACAAGGCTTTGCAGGCTGATCTGGATGACCTAAATATGGGTCTCGCTGACCTGGACAAGGAGTTGGACCAACTCGTGGAAGGAAGCCCTCAGTTCCTGGTACAGTTCACATGACATGGAATATTACAGTAATATTAGTTACACACACACACACACACACACACACATACACACACTAACAAAGTGTGCGTGTGTCAAGCAGCATGTATATTATTTCTATGGGGGATTTCTTAAAAAAAAGTTCTCCCTAATCACTCAACATTACTCGACAAATAACACTCAAATTAACGTTGTACGTAATTTAACCAATCATGGTTGACTGAACGTAACGTTAAGACATTATGGATCTACGGATGGCTGGTTGGTTCACAATCAAAATCCTTAAATCAAATCAAGTGAATTCATGTCGCCGTTGGTTGGTTAGTTATGTACTGATTGATGATCTAATTTAAGTTTTTTTTTGTTTAAACCCAGGATGCCATGGATGAATACAACAGGCTGAAGAACAAAAAAAAGGCAAGGACATATACTCCTACTTTATGCTATACTATACTGTACGCTCCTATATATACTATACTATGCCATAAATGCATTATCCTGTCAACCTGTTTCACTTCCAAACAGAACAAACAGAATGTCTTGTTGTTTGCTTGTTGCTTGATGTTGTTTTCAGTGGCACACATTTTGATTGTTTCTGTTCTTCTCTCTAGTCTGCAGATTACCAAATCAAAAAGAAGAGGTGCAAGTATCTCAAGGCCAAACTGTCTCACATCAAACACAAAGTCAGCGAGTATGACCGTCGGCCATGATGGGACTGACCGCTTCACCTCAAGTTTTAAGAAGAATCCAGGCTCCCATTTTAAGGATTTTTATTTTTGATTGAATGTTTTTACTTGCCTTATTGCTTTTAAAACGTAAACATTCGTGATTTTTAAAAGACGAGGATGAAGTTCCACTCTTGTTTTTTTATGTTTTTATTTTGAATGAAGTGCAAGAGATCTTGTATTGATTTGTAATGACTAAGCAGTACCAGTTCTGTGACTTGGATTTGTATACTTATTGGTAGTGAACAGAAGGATTTTATTTTCTTGATGCATACATTTGCATTGTTTTTATTTTTTTACTGAATCAAACACAGCGATATGTTGTGTGTTGATACGTTGTTTTTGCAACTTTTGTGTCGATCAATCAGGGTTTCGAACGAATCAGGTATTTGTGTTCATATTTTTTACATATAGACATCATGTTCCAAAGCCAAAAACCTTTTTTCTCTAGTTGACAGTTTTATTTAAGTGTTTTTTATATAAATCATTTAAATACAATATTCTGAAATGTCTGATGATTGCACTTCATGTGACGCTATCACTAAAATGTAATGTCACACACAAACACACACATATATATATATTCAATAAATGTCTATTTAGTTATTTGTTATCTCAAATTTGTTTTTTTTATTTGAATTGTGTATGTTTGTGGAAATATGAGGAAGGATAACCAAAACAAAGACAATGGCACAAGGTCAACATATCCAGGTACCAAGCACTTGACTTGACTTGATTTGACTTGACAACAGCTAAAGGATATGGTCCGTTTGGTTCATATCTATTTTATACAGACTGGTTCATATATTAATTGATAAAATAATCGAAAACGTAAACGACCGGTAGAGGGCACAATTGTAAAACTAGGATCGAAGCACACGAAGAAGAAGGCAGACTGATCTACAACGGGTGTTGAGGGAAAACACGAGTGTTTCTGAAACGTAGGGGTAAGTTTACTATTTAAAATGCTACATTTTTACGAAATCTAGTTTAGATCTGGTGGGTCTAGATTATCCTGCGGATGTACTTTAATTTACTTTATGCGGGAGCAAGGCTTATGAGGCTGCTTACCGATGAGCAACTGCTTGATTGTATTGAAGGCTGTAACAGTTGTAATGCACCCAACAAATTATGTTTCTATGTTTTGATATTCAGCTCGAGGTCGCTCGTTTATCTTACACTTGCAATGAAAATGGGGAGAAACCGGAATTGTCCTTGATTTTATTCATTTTCAAATAACATGTCCAAAATACTAACTTTTTGTCTTGGCCGCTGCAGTCTGGATACAGATACAGATACAGATTTAGATACAGATACTGTAAGTCTGTGTTAATTATTATATTTTAAGTGAAGCAGCTTTGCCACCATGTCAGCTGCTCCACTCTTTGTCATAACACAAACCTGCGGTTGCTCTCTAGATTCGTACCACATTCAACTGACAGGAAAGATCATGGATGAAGAACCAGAGAGAGCGAAACGTTGGGAAGGAGGCTATGAAAGGACATGGTAGGACAGTCCAGACATCCTCTCACTTGTATCAAACCTAGAACTTCTGTGGCTTTGGTCACCAACTGTTCCTGTTGTTGACCCACAGGGAAGTGCTGAAAGAGGATGAATTCGGGTCTCTCAAAGCCACTGTGGAGGAAATATTGTTTCAGTCCAAAAGGAAAAGGTATGGAAGCACGTCATCATTTGCCATATACTACCGGAACAGAAACGAAACGAATTGCCTCACAGATTTGAGGAAATTGACGAATTGATCTTCAATCTTTTTGTTCTTTTTAATCGACCTAGAGCACTGGAGAGCCATGGACAAGTGCGGCTTGGGATGGTTAGTAGTGCTGGTGCTATGTTTTAACTGTGTGTGTGTGTGTGTGTGTGTGTGTGTGTGTGTGTGTGTGTGTGTGTACCAGTACCACCCTGGAATTTTAATAACAATTTGTATATTGGATGTGCTATCGTCAGAAGTGAGGGGACACAGAGTCTAAGAGCCTAAAATCATTGAACATAAGAATACAGAATAATCAAATTTAGCTTTCAGTAGAGAAGTGTTTACTACAATGAATATGGAATAAAGTAATATATGTGAACTACCCTTTCATTCATTGTCGTAGATGCGACATCTTTATGTTGTGATTGACTGTTCAAGAACTATGGAAGACATGGACTTGAAGCCAAATCGCCTCAAGGCTACTCTGAAGGTAGGTTGGGTTGAGGTTAGCTAGATGAGGCCATGAAATTCAATGTCAATGTTCTCATACGTTTTACTAGATATATCCATTTATGTTTCCTCTCCAGCTGATGGAAGCATTTGTGGAGGAGTATTTTGATCAAAATCCCATCAGCCAGGTTAGGAACAACAATGAAAAATGTGTCCCTTTTTAATGTGTCCCCGAATTACCTGTGTGTGTGAATTACAACCTCAAAGCCTTCTGGTTACCATCATTTAGGTGGGCCTCATTACCACAAAGAACAAAAGAGCAGAGAAGCTGACCGACCTTGCAGGTGTGAGATGAAAGCCGAATCATTATTGATCCTGACCATTTGTCTCTTTGGTGTGCTTAGAGCTAACACCCAAACTCCTCTGTGTGATCTGTGTCCCGGCTCCACCATCAGGGAATCCAAAGAAGCACGTGGCCGCCCTGACGAAGGCGAGGGACACGACTTGCATCGGTGAACCATCTCTATACAACGCTCTCACCCTGGCCCTGCAGACGCTCAAGTATGTTGTGCTGGTCCAGTCTGCTATATCGTGTGAAGAAGGAAATGAGAGCATATGGAAAAATGTTGTTTATTTTCGATATATTGTGTTTTGGGAATCTGCTTCCACCGTATGCATCATTTAATCATCCAATTGCAGTGCATTCAGAAGGTATTCAGACCCCTTCACTTTTCTTTTCACATTTTGTTATGTTGCAGTCTTATGATTAGATAATTTCAATTATTTTTCCCCCTCATCAATCTACACTCAATACCATGATCACAAAGCAAAAACAGGATACTTGTGTCAATATGATATTTCAATTTTTCTTTTTTTATACATTTGCTAAAAATTCAAAAAAAATCTGTTTTCACTTTGTCTTTATGGGGTATTGAGTTTAGATTGAAGAGGGAAAAGTTTTATTGAAACTATTTTAGCATAAGGCTGCAAAATAACAAAATATGAAAAACATTAAGTGGCGTGAATACTTTCTGAATGCACTCTATCTGCCAATAATATCAAAGCAGGTGAATCGAGCCACAGCAGGTGATTAGAAGTATTGCTCTCATGGCTACCAATCAATGTGTAAATTGTGTCATAAATTATCGATAGTTTATATTCATCAGCGATCTCACAAGTGGGGTCCCAGACCCCAAGGTTGGGAAACAACAGGCTAACGTCCGGTACATTAACCATACATGACATGTGTACATGACCGTGTGTGTTTGAAGGCACATGCCTGGACACACCAGCCGGGAGATTGTGATCATCTTCAGCAGCCTCACCACGTGTGATCCATCCAACATCTATGATCTGATTAAGGTGAGGCTGTAGCTGGCTGTTACAGTAACACAAACATACTGTGCTGATTTGAAACCCTTTCACTTCCCTTTAACTACCCTTGATACTTTCATGATCATTGGAAGATGGAAGATGCCAATCATATCATCTCTCTAGTACTTTCAGTGAAACAACGAACAGGAAAACCACAATGGTGTGGTATAAAGAAAACAACAGGGAAGGGGAATTGATTGTGGCGCTAGAAGCCAAACGTATTGACAAAATGAAGCAATACGCGCATTCACCATGATATCGGGACTCATTGTTTACCATGACACCAAAATGTCATTTACAAGTTATGGAAGGGATCATTAATGAGTTGAGTCTATTTTTCCCACGTTCATCCGAGTCTAAACCAATCTGCAGAATAAGGGTACATCAACCTATCCTTCCATGTGAAGTCACAACCAACCCACCAAAAGAAAACGGATTGGACTCTGAAGGGCTTGAACTGCTGAGCCCACAGTGCGCTGCTGTTGCTTCCCCCCCCCAGAGCCTGAAAGCGCTGAAGATCCGCGTGTCCGTGATCGGCCTGTCGGCGGAGGTGCGCGTGTGCACGGTGCTGACGCGGGAGACGGGGGGAACGTACCACGTCTGCCTGGACGAGAGCCACTTCCGGGAGCTGCTGATGTTCCACGTCAAGCCCCCGCCGGCCAACGCCCAGTCGGAGTGTTCCCTGATACGCATGGGTCAGTGGGCCCCGCGGGGCCCGGCGGCCAACGCCTCGGCCCCGCCAGGGAGATGACGTTTTAGGTTGGGTCATTGAAAGGGTAAAGGGGGCATTTAGCAGACACTTTTGTCCAAAGCGACTTACAATCGGTGCATTTGTGGGGTTCGACATGGGGGACAGATGGAGGTGGGGGTATCAAGGGGAATCGAACCGCCGACCCCACGGTGAGTGGGCGACCCGCTCTGTCCACCCACTCTATCGCAAAGCGACTTGCGTTCAAAGTGTATGGAAGCACGTGATGCAGATCTACGCAAAAGGTTTACGTTGCTGCGGACTATAGTTGAACGCAGCCCATTGGGGCTTTGAGGAATGACTGGAACGTGCTGCAGGTACCCCTGCATCCAGATTTGCAGAAGAGAATGGCGAGACAATGTGTTCAACCAAAGCATTGTGTCTGTGCAGGTTTCCCACAGCACACCATTGCCTCGCTGTGTGACCAGGACTCCAAGCCGTCCTTCAGCATGTCGTAAGTGAGCAGTCCAGTTTGAAGACCCGATGAAATGACTCGTTTTTTTCCACAGTCATAATATTATTCAGCCATTTATGACACACATGCAATAGAGAGATAACCGTCATAATTAATGTTGTGTAAATCCTGCAGTAGGATGACAGCACTTTTGTGCTCTCAAATAATTCCTCCATGTCCAAGTCCCAATATGGAACCTGGATATTAATGTCATTTCAGAGTTCAGAGTTATTAAGAGATGGGGAAACAATTGACAGAAGAGGGCAAGATATTGAAAATAAACAAACCCAAAAAAGTCTGCATCAGGGAAGAGATCCCCTGATTGTGCAGCAATGACCTGGAAACAGTCTAAACACTACATTGTCTCATACCGTAGATCCACCAGATCAAATATTCTCACAGAACATTTCACTCACTAATAATTGGCAGAAGGTTATGTCACTTCTAACAAAAGCCACTCCAACAGTAGCTCCTGCATGTTAGCTACAGCACCTTGAAGTCTGATGCATGTGGTGTGCTCTGCGGTGCCCCCAGCCACCTGGACAGCGGCAGTGAGGTGGGTCTCTCTCTGGGAGGATACTTCTGCCCTCAGTGCCACGCCAAGCACACAGAGCTGCCGGTGGAGTGTAAAATATGTGGTATGTACGCCTATGCGATTATGTCTTGGAGGGAATAAAACTACAGAAAATATGTACCGAACATATGAGTAGCCTAGTATACAAAGGAAATAACATTTACATTTAAAACCAATGTATAAATAAAGAAAAGGGAAAATATGAATGCATGATTTCTTTTGTGTTTCTATACACCTGCACATACGTTTTACATATGTTTTACATATGCAAAACGGCTGTGATTGTTTTGTCATTGGACGTGGGCGTGTCCCGTGTCGGCAGGTTTGACGCTGGTCTCCGCCCCTCACCTGGCCCGCTCCTTCCACCACCTGTTCCCCCTGGAGCCCTTCTCAGAGACGCCCCTGGAGCAGCACCCCGCAGAGAGGTCTGAGAGCAACACGCATCCTCCTCTTGTCCCTGCCGCCGTTACTAAACTCCGTGACTGCCGTTCGTATGGGCAGGCGGGGCAGTGAACTCCCTGAAGCATAGCCTACTCCACAAAAAATAGTTCCTCAGTAAATCATTGTTCTAAGCTTCTTTTTAATAATGTGATTGTCAC
>JAOPUI010000120.1:17091291-17101333 GCA_027123135.1 Urophycis floridana | reverse complement strand
TTCTCCAGATTCAAATTACTTTGTTAATCCTGCGTGAAATTGTTTTTGCTACAATTACTCTGCTCAAGATTAGACTTTACAGAAAGAAGTTAAAATAAGTACAAAATTGAAGTTTAAATAGCTAAAGAGATGATTTGGTAGCCTAACATTTTTTTAATCTTTCATCAGATCGCAAATATCTACCATTCAATGTAGAAATTGTAATCCCATAATTTTTTAATTGAAAAATTTTCAACAATTCCAATGGTGCTTGTAGTCAAATTAACAAATTAATAAGTCAAAGAGTAAAAAACAGAACATATTGCATTGAGTCATTGTGCATCCACCTGTTAGCAGCCAAAAAATTCACATTCCCCTCAAAGCGATATTGCGTAACTTCAAATGACTCTGCCAGCTCTATGGAGATATGGTTATCAGGTAAGATGTTTCTTCTTGGAACATACAAAACAAATATGCCAATGTAGCCTACACCTGGTTTTGGACAGATAAAGTATGCAATTCCATGTGCACCTCCATTTAATGTGGTTTGAACCGAGCAGAAAGAGCAGGAGAGCAAGACTTTGAATCTATTGTGCACCTATGATTGACAGTAAAGATGGATTCCCCACACTTTCACCAGACATGTGCCAGGAGTCCTCTAAAATCTAAACTGTCTGATGTTGATGCAGATGCAATGACGAAACAGTTTATATGCAGCAGGAATAGAACCCAGAACCTTTTGAGCAGAACCTCAGATCCCCATCCTCAACGTCCGACTTACAATGAATTCTTCATCCCTCACAGAAACATGGTTGCCTTCACCTCACTTTCCCTCATCCTGCTGGTCCTGGGCCCACTGTCTGCTGTCCAAGGCCAGCTGAGGCTGTTCAACATCCGGGCAAGGGACCTGCCGTCAGATATATTTGGAATCGCCGATGGCTACGTGGAGGTGTCCTGTGGTCCCGCTTACCTCGGCCAAACGTCTGTTCAGTCAAACAACGCCAACCCCTGGTGGGAAGAGGAATTCGTCTACTTCAAGGCCCAGCCCAACGATGTGCTGAGACTGACGGTCCACGACAGTGACGTCCTCCTCGACGACCTCCTCGGGACCTGCCAGCGGCCCATCAAAGTGGGCACTCACACACACGACTGCTACTTGAAGAAAGGCACCCTCAACTACTCCTACACTCTGGATGGAGACATCGGGCAGGCCGATGTGTGATTGTCATGCCATCGAGCTTTCAAAATAAAACGCATGATTTTGAAAAGCAAGGTGTTCACTTGTGGTTGTCCTTAGCTCAACACATACTTGACAAGCTGAAATCACTGCTCTGTAGCCACTTGGTGTGTTAAATACACATTTGACAATTACAGTTGTTGGCAATTTATTTATAATCCTGTCAATTGGATAACTTCCATTTATTTTTCTTTATTTAAGTTACTAAACTATAAAATTCAGAATTTGATGCAAAATGACAATGCAATCAAGTTTGCAAGTGTAGACTACACTATGATGTACAATTTGCAACAATAGTGTACACTATAAATGTTTATTTAATTCAACTGTGGGAATTAGTAGTTGTTTTTACAAACAGCAACATTTTCAAAGTAAATACATGCAGATATTAAGTATTCACAATAAACCTTTAATGAAAAAATATGATACATTTGACATACAACATATAGCATTATAATAACAAAGACAATAACCAGAATACAAAATGGTGTACATTATATCATATCGCTTTATCACTAGTGATAGTGACAGTGATGGACCATACACATAGAATGCAATAGGTGCATGAAGGTGCAGCTCTTTTAACAAGCCCAGACTTTGTGAATGTGCTGCCTTGACAGAAAGCATGGAAATAGACACGTTTCTGATTCTGTTGTAGCTATGCTCAAAATATCCGACTTACCTACCTGTCCTACAGAAACAGCTGAATAAATATTCAAGAGAACACAAATACAGGTGTATTATCCATCCTTATTCTTCGTTTGCGGAGTGAACATTCACCCCCTATTCTTACCAGGAAGCTGTGACTTATGTGAGTTGATTCGATTTGTCATTATTTATTTTGCACATATACTTATTGTATTCTATCCTGTTTTATTTTATCATGCAAAGTTGAGATCACCCGGGCTGCAAAAATTTCACTACTGGTAATTATGTGCATTGTTATTTGGTATGTGACCATAAACTTACATATCACATTTCGCCCAACCTTCATAACCCAGCAGTCGGCACTATGGTTGGCACCAGCCACAATAACCGACTGACCCTTCAGGCCCAATTACAGTTGAGTACCCCCCTCCCAACCAAAACCTGCATTTATTTGTATTCCCAGTGTGCATTTGTGGCGCCTGATGAGAGGCGGGGGGGAGTGTGGGACCAGAAAACATAAGGTTGTCACGAATAGAGCAGTTTGGAGAAGTCCATGTCCATCTTGAAGATGACGGAGAACTCTTTGGAGAGCAGCTGGTGCAGCGTGACGCCGTCGCGTGAGTACGCCCAGCGAGCGCCGGTCCAGTCGTAGCGCTTGGGTCCGCTGCGCACATGAACATGAACATGAACATGAACACGCATGAACATGCATGAACATGAATGAACACGCGTTGAAAGGACAGTGCAGACATTTGAATAAACAGAGGGAGTTTTGCTGAGTGAAACAGAACACAAATGTAGTATTTCAAGTAAGGCAAGCATTTTTGAAGGCGTACACATCGGGTCATACCTGGTGGGAGACGAGAGCCAGATCTGTTTGTTAGGAGTCTGTTTGTTGATGACGTACGTCCCCTGGTCACCCAGTTTCACGGTCAGCACACCACTCTGGAGGAGATGGGATAAAACCACCCGTTTCAGGATCGTTGTAACAGTAGGCGCGCATTGAACCTCAACTGCACGCGCCACAACGACCAGACTCTAAAGTAATGAGAAACTTTGGGATTCTGTCGTGATGGCTGTCAATCAGGCCTGGACGGCGATTGGCTGAGTTTTAAGGTTGCAGCTTTAAGTCCCATACTGTCCCGCTGAACCGGCCTTAGGAGGACCAACATCAGGACTTACGGAGAACTGAACGTCGTACTGGGCTCCGGTGAAGGGCTCATCCGACAGGTCCTCGAAGAAATCCACTAACGCGTCCAGAGTTTCGTCAGCCAACTTCTCATACAGAGCCTCGGATAACTCACTGTGAAAGCAAAATGATCTGAATTAAACAAGGTGACGAGTGAAAGGACAGTGAATTGGCCCTATATAAATAACATTTTATTGAAATTGAACTGAATGATTTAAAAGTCTTCTTGCCAATTCAAGCCATCGAGATAAACAAAACAAAACAGTTTGAAAATTGGTGTAGTCGTGTAAATTATACCTTTTTTGCACAAGGGACTCTGCTTCAAATGTTGGAGATGTCACATGCAACATTCTCTTCCACACATCTCCATGAACTCTGTTAACAAATGACTGACATATATTGTTCATTATGGGTAAAAAAAAATATTACCAATAGTAAAACACAAAGTTTGCATTCTCCTTCAGTGTTGAATAGGATCACCAAGTGACCCTGCTGAAAGTATGTTTAGTGTCATATACTGTCAGTCACTTGACAGTATGCAACACAAATACATCATGTCAGTATTACATAGAGCCATGCATCCCTGCATTTCCCCTAGGGGATCAATAAAGTTTTTTATCTATCTATCCATCAACCCAGTGACAAAGTGTATTACGATTGTTGGGTCACATACACAGTATACCTTATCTTACCAAATATGTTGCATATATGTGTGTGTGTGTGTGTGTGTGTGTGTGTGTGTGTGTGTGTGTGTGTGTGTGTGTGTGAATATGACAGTGGTCAACTTGTCCGCTGTTTATTACAACTTATTTTCAGCTGCCCTTTATATCTGCTAAACTATGGTAAACAGTCTGCATTGTTGGAATGAACCTACCAAAACTCTTGAGTTTATTGAAGAACAAGTGTAATTCAACTCTCAACCCTCTCTCTACTCAATCTACTAGCATTGAAATATAATCGTATTATTTGACAAACATCACTTTTGCATGCAAATCAAATTGTTAACCCTTCAAAATTATGGAGATGTGGGCCTCATATTACAGCATTATACTTAATTAAATAACATCACGTCACCCGTTATGAAACCTTATAGAAAAAGGCCCATAGCAGACACTGACACCAGTATGCTAGTAGGTTGAGTAAAGAGGCAAATCACATTTGTTCTAAACTTGACAACTCCAAAAAAAAATGATGATAATAATAATAATTTAATCATTTAAACTGGCTCCATCCGTACATCTCTCATCTATATGATGATCGTAAGTGACACCAACACTTAAGTGCGTCAATTCCTGCTGTGCAGCCTGCTGGCCGGAGGTAGATAGACGCAGCGAAAACAAGTGAACACGTACATTTTATTTTTTTGTAGAAACTAGACTGGACACATTATGTTACCAGTGGATGAAACAATTACATTGTTACGTGTTGAGGACGTGTTAAAACAATATAACACACACGTTAACAAAATGATGTAATAATCCTGAGCAGGTAGTTGACTCACTTCCATTAAGCGCTGAGAACTCCGCCATGCAGGACTCCGCATGGGTTCATTCAGAGGACGAATACACGTACAGCCCGCTAGTGTATTGTACTGAAATAAAATAAATTGGGTGTGTTAAGACGGTAATCGTGCGACTATCTGGTGGTCAGCAATAATCATCAATGACCACGCCAACCGGCCGATATGATGCAGATCATGCCCTACACAGAACCTTCTCAACAAGTTACCTGATGTCTCTGCACAACCATGTCTGCTATTTCTGTCCGCATTATCTGTTTGCTGATACGATGAGCAATAAGCAATCGCTTACTTGGAAACCTAAACATATTGTGTGATTAACTTAATACATATATCGTAGTTCAATTGTATACGAGACGATTGGTCGAGTCTTCCCAAACCTAAACGGAAGAAGAATCAAGTATTATTGTTTTCGTTAGTGTTGCAATCGGAATACAATACCAATATATGGTGTCTACCGCCGCCTACAGTACCGGAGTGCCAATGCACAGTTGTACTCTAAACTTCTTACCTGTACTTCCTTTAGAAAACAAGACAATAAATGCTTCTGCTCTCGTCAAAACCATCTCTAAACACCACCCCAGCCAAATCTCAACGTCGCCACACCATATGGAAATATTCATTTCCATAGGGCATGAATATGGTCAATATTGTATTTACTTGTTGCATCCCCTGTGAATGGAATCCTACATAGAACCGTATTATTACATCTATTTTTTATTCTGGTTCTCTGGTTATGAAATAAATGGCAAAGGGTAAAGGGGCGTTTAGCAGACGCTTTTGTCCAAAACGACTTAGAATCAATTTAAGACATAGTTGTGCTACAATAATAATAAGTTTCTGTTTCTGGTCTACAGCCAATTTTGAACTCCCTGTAAACACAATGTTTTGCCCTTGGATCAAGTTTAGGTTAATTTGAATTAAAAAAAACAACAACAACAACAACAACAACAACAACAAAAGAATAAAGTGATGCACAGATACATTTGTATTGTGCAAATGCACACGGACAATACATGTTAATAAATACATAAAAAATAGGACACCGTCTATGATCAGAGTATACACCCATCCATGTTTTATTTCCTGGAGTTGCCTTTACATAATTTGTCCAAAATGTGGAAGATAATAATAAGAAAAATATAACAAACAAATACAAATAATGTGTTCCAATGTGAAATTGAATACCTTTAGTTCCTTGTAGTTGTAATGTGTACACATGAAGACAGACCAACAAATACCAACTAATGTAGTGATCCATCTATCACTGCATTAACACTATCACTGTTGTTTGTTCTTCAGATAAACACAAATTACAAGTGGTATGGGGGTAATAAATGCAAACATGTTCTATATGTACAATTATTTGTTATAAGATTCTTTATTTTAGACAAATTTATTGTGAGGCTCTACTTACATTTCTGCTGACTGTAACATATATATACAGTGTATATATAGGCCCTGTAAATTTGGTCTCTTATGGGTTGACATACCAAAGGTAAGCAAAGCAAATATTGCATCGTTTACTTCTGACCTCTGAGCTAAACATACAGAGTATATGTCCTACCCTTTTTTTAGTTTGGTTGTCATAATACCCAACTCAAGGCAGGTAAAGAATTCATTATTCATGGACCTTCCGAGGGCTCTCCTGAGAGAAAGCCAATCGGAACGCAGTGCCACTGGTGAGACATGCTCAGCTCGCAGCTGATTGGCTTGCAGCTCCTCTGGTGAGGGCGGACCCATCCTAAGATCATCATCAGAGTTTGTGACGTCAGAACATGTGTCACAAGCTTGCGAGAGTCCACTGGGCAGCACAGTGAAGGCACACCTAAGTCAAGGGGAGCGACTCAAAGCTGCTCTGTAATCTAATTTGAGTCCAACTTTCACTAATCCAGATCATCCATGACCAGCTAGCAGTTACATTACACCTTTTATCTGCCTGCGTTACCCGAGCCACCAGAGGCTGGTGGCTCTGGTGACCAGAGTAAGAGAAGACCAGAGTAAGAGAAGACCAGAGTAAGAGAAGACCAGAGTAAGAGAAGACCAGAATCCTGTGTAGCTCAGGAACACAGCCTTCTCTTGGTTTTCTCTGTTTGTCACATCAAATAAATCTTTAGGGTCATGTGGTCCACTTTAAAAGTAAACAATGTATGTATATATTTGACTTTTACAATACTTCTCCTGTCAATTTTAGTCCTGGTCTACAGTGTATATGACATGTAAATGACAATTTGTAAACAAAAAAAAATGAAGGCATTGTAGTCAAGTGCTTGTGTTTATTACAAAATAAAATTTTAAAAAAGCTTTGTGATAATGAAATGAACACAGTCAAACGTGTTGCATTAAATCCACTTGTACATCGAACCTGTCCTCAACATTCATCCACAACTGGTAAAAGCCAAGCCATTCGACAGTTCAATGCCACATCGCGTAAGAACAACTGCCAAAGCTGTCTTCAAATGAACTGTTCCTTCTCAACTGAAAGAGCAGCGTTTTATGCAAAACCAACCAGCGAGTGGACTAACAAAAGGATGTCGTTTTTTTCCATTCTTTCAAGTTGTAAGTAGGTTAAGTATGCACAGCTCGGGCCCTCAGGGCGGTGACTCCGGGACAGCCACTTTTAAGCATGTATGCAAGTACGTTGAGGAGTACTGTTGTGTGAACAATAAAATCCTTTTTAAATATTAAAAAGGTTCAAAGTTGTTCGACGACCCCAGACTCGCCGTGACGGTCCCGTGTGGAAACATCAGCGTTGTTTGCTGGAAAAAAAAACAAAACCCCCCCCAGAGCGCCGACGACGTGGACAAGCGATGACAGCGTTCTGCACGTTCTCACGAGGCGTTCTTTGTGCATGTTCCTGGGGTCTGCTGCAAGTTCACCTTGGATCTGCCAAGAAAAAAACAACAAACAAGCATGCTCGTAAAAAAAAAAGGCTCCCAGAGAAAAGGACACCATCCTGCCTGATGGGATCCCAGGGAGGTCTGCTTACCTGTTGTGTGTCATGTGGCTCTTCACCAAGTGGCCGGCGGACAGCGCAGCCATGAGCGACAGCTCTCCTGCCAGGACGGTGGCACACACCACTCTGGCCAGCTGCCGGGCGTTGTCCCCTGGACACTCCTGACACGCTCCCTGTACGCCCAGCATCTAGAGCCAAGCATTGTGGTCATTTAGGTGGATGTGTAATAGTATAGTAAGTAGTAGAGTACAGTAGCAGAGTAAGCCTTTGATGTCCCCCGAGGGGGCAATTCGGATCGCAGGCAAGTTAATGAGAGTGAAGAGATGGATGGATGGATAGTCATAGATAGATCATAGAGTGTGGCAATGTACCTTGAGGCAGGCTTGCTGAGGGGGCAAGTTAGTCCCGCCTCCTACGGTTCCCAGTTCAATGGAGGGCATGGTGCAGCTGATGTACAAGTCCTCGCCCATGGGTCCTGACGGCTCCATCAGGGTGATGCAGTTACTGCTGCCCACAGACTGAGCTGGGTCCTAGGGGTTATAGTAAAAGGCATGTATTATTTCATTCATTCATCACCTTCATCATTTATTCATTTTTTTCTTTTATATACAATAGGGTACGACTAATATGAGAAATTCAGGGCCGATATAGATATTTTATTGATCATGATCCATTATTAATCATTATCATTATCGACCCATTACGGACAAAACGGTGTCTGTGAAATGTCAACTTGCAACATTTCCATCAGTAGACAATCATGGCGAACAAGGACCTTCACCCTCACGGCCCTCGGTGGGCCGGTGTGTACCTGTCCACAGGCGATGTAGATGGCAGCCACCAGGTTAGCGGCGTGTGCGTTGTAGCCCCCGATGCTGCCCGCCATGGCCGAGCCCACCAGGTTCTTGTTGATGTTCACATCCACCAGGGACGCGGTCGTGGTCTTCAGAACCTGAAGTCAAACATCATCATGGAGTCAGTGACACACATTCCTTTTAGATGTTTGTGGAGATGTTTGCCATCTGCTTGAGGTGGTGAGTCTGTTCCGGGTGGGGGGGGGCTGCTCCTACCTCTCGCACTACTTTAGCAGGAATGGTGGCCTCGCAGACGGCCGACTTGCCCCGCCCTTCGATCCAGTTGATGGCTGCGGGCTTCTTGTCGGTGCAGTAGTTTCCGCTGACAGCTAGAACCTGCACTTCGGGGAACTCCTCCTGGAGTCTAGACAGAGCCTGCTCGGTTCCCTGCAGAACACGGACAGAGACATGTTTTTGTTTTTGTTTTTTTCATTTCTGGCATGCAAACACAAACGATGAGCAGGTAAAATGCTATACTGTATTCAGAACTTAATAATACATACAGTACATCTTAAAGCTAAAAGCAGAAAATTAGCCCAAGTAGCCCAACTCTAAATGGCATGCAGTCTCTACAGTCCAATTATAGCTCCTAAAAATTCACCACCTTTAAATCACTAAATTATTACAGAAATACAGACACTGAAACTAACCTTAGAGATCATGTTCATGCCCATGGCGTCCCCTGTCATTGACTGAAACCGGATGTAAAGGTTTCTCCCAGCCAGACAGATCTGCAGCCTCTGGAGGCGGGCGAACCTACACAAATAGAAGGTGTGAGTCAGTAAAATTATCTCTCCAAGTTTCCATGCGACACAATGAGTATCACAATGTATTTTAGTTTTGGTCTTCCCACCGGACGGTGTTAAGATAGTGGCCCAGTGTACACCCTTACCTGCTGGTACTGTCGAAGACCTCTTTGATGGCTTGGAAACCCTCTTCACTCTCCAGCCAGGCCTTGACCTGAGCAGCATGGCACGCCGAGGGCAGCCTGACCACGGGCCCCCGGGTCATGCCGTCGGCCAGAATACGGCTGCTGGCACCACCGCCCAACTGTGAACCACAAACGTCAAAAAAATAAATAAAATCATTTTGTGAGATCGTTGCGCTACGTGCGACTTTTTTTTGCCACCAAGTGAAGCTAACGCTCGTAGGGGTTGATGCTGCTGAGGTAGAGGTGGACATCACTCACGGCAATGGCTCGGCACCCGCGGTTGGTGCTGGCGACCAGGCAGCCCTCGGTGGTCGCCATGGGGACCTGGAACTGCTTTCCGTCCAGGTGAAGCGGTCCGGCCACACCCACTGGCACGGGCATGTAGCCAATCACATTCTCACAACAGGTGCCTATCACCTGTCATCACAGAACGTAGGGATAAGCTGACACGAAAAAAACTAAACTGATCCTCAGGATTCATTCTTGCAACTGAGAGTATTGGTTGGAGATTGAGGGTGGGTGGCGGTCGTACTCAAATCAAACACACAAAATGAATTGACAATTGAAACAGTTTTTTTTCTTCTTCTCATTGTTAGGACAATTCTGTGCTCTGGCGTCGTCACAAAAAGGTGGACTGCGCCCCGGGGGGGGGGGGGGGGGCGGGGGGCGGGGGGGGGGGGGGGGGGGGGGGCGGGGGGGGGGGGGCGGGGGCCGGGGCGGGGCGGCGGG
>JAOPUI010000120.1:17059670-17071322 GCA_027123135.1 Urophycis floridana | reverse complement strand
TCATAAGAAGGTGAAACATTTCATTGCTGCTAATACAGTAAGAAAGTCACCAGAACAAGTTTCAAGCATTTCAATTGGTAGATTAACCATTGCTATCAATAGTGTATATGTGTGGTCCATTTGCCATTTATAATTTTCATCCTATAAAAGATCCTTAAACAAATTACACATTTCTACATACTTTACATACAGTATGTAAACTATGTGGACGAGTTTTTCTCAAAATGTAAAGGTACTGTCTAAAATCTCCCTTAGACTCCATGAGTACAGTGAATAAGACAGGTGTCTGTGATGGTCACTCATCAGATGTTTCAAAACACACCAAGGTACTTTGCATTCCATGCCAAATAACACGCATCCCAAGCATTTCCCAACCTCCTGTTCCCTCTCATTCTCGCTGCATCCAAAGCAAAACCACATGCACGCAATTACTCCGGTACATATACACCACACGTTATGGTGAGATCGAATCCCCCTCGCTGACTCGTCTGTTCTCGGTCACATGGCCTGAGACTTCCATTCCACTTGTCTTTACCGGGTTCATTTTCAGGTTGCATTAATCTTTCAGTGTAGAGCTTCAAAATCTAGTGATCCGGTGGCATGGCCAATGTACAAACACACCAGGAACAGAACCATCTTGTATTGTGTTGCTAATGAGTGGTTCATTAATGTACCCTTAAGTAAAGAGCTAACAAAATGACTCAAATTTACTTTAGCCCAATGTTCCCTGTAATTATACATTAAGCATTTTTTTGTATTTTTACTGTAAAACCAACAAGCTGTCAAACAACACGTTTTGTTGAGGCTGAACAAATTCTATGTGCTAGCTTGTAGTGGTTCTTTATGATTTCTGACCTGTCATGCATCTTTATAATTTTTCATCAAATCAAATGTAATATGACAGAGGACCCACATTATCATTAATCTCAAAATGTGTGTTGTTGAGGCTTTGGGCAACTAGTCCAAGCAGCCCTCTCTCTGACTCTTCAGACCCTCCTTGTGGCTCCATAGGTAATGACAGGCGGTTTGTAGGGCAAGATAGTATGCTATTCAGTTGTGGCCAAGGTTTTGTGGGATAAAAGAAAATCTAGATTTAGTACTGATTCTGAGGGCATTTGGTCTTGTAGCACTTTCTATATTTGGAATCAATGTGTGTCTCTCTCTACAGTCGGTTGTCATCATGTGAACCTCACCACAGGTCTTATCACACTGACCAAAGTGCTAGTCTCATTGTTTACCGTTGTGGCAGGTGTGAGCACACACTGATCTTGGGTAGGATCAGCACCGGGAAGTAATTTTGACAAGGGATGTTTTATTGAAGCCAGGAGAGATGCTTACAACAGTTTGATCACCCGGACCCATGTTGTCCTTTAATGGTACATGTAAGATAAAATGTTGTGACATTCAGTGTGATTTGGTTACACTTCGTACTAAATGAACAAAATCTCAACAAAGACTGTCAAGGGCTGCATTTATCAAGTTCCGACATTTCCCGCCTGCCAGTAGGACACTTCTCGGACGGTATTGGCCATACATTATTAAGAAGTGCACTTTGGGGGCCCCAGCCCACATAGAAAATGTTTAATAACTTGATGAGAGGAAACTGTAGCACAGGACCATGTGTGTAAAAGTCCACTGCTCAACAAAGGTTATATAGTGCATACCTGCAAATCAGTCACTTTTGCGTATCTTTGGTGACATACGTCTCAAAGATAGCAGCTGACTCACTTAAGTGTCTTGCGGTACTGCAAATATTATGGAAACTGGTTTGAGGTAAATATTTGTTTGCTAACTGATAACTCGTTGCTCAAGTAACACAGTAAAGTACTGTGTGTGTGTCGTGGTAAATAAATTCTTCCTAATGTTACCCCAGTAAATCATCCCCAACCTGTTTCTAATGGAAAGCTTGGTTTTAGATTGTAAAGTCTTATGATTAGGGTTTTGTATTATCTGTAATGTAGCACAATGTCAACTGTGATTCTTTCATAACACTGAAACCAGGAACCTAAATCTTTTTCCGATGCCCCCAAAAATATATAGAAATTATTACATTAAAATTGCTAACTATCAGCTCAAAATGATGACTCAAGGGTTAACTAAGAAAAACTTTAGTCAAATTATTTGCAACATATAACAGTAAAACCTTGTGTTTTTTATCAGATGACCTCACACCAACTGCCCCTCTCTAGTAACTTATTGAACCCAGCGAAGTTAACTGCTGCCATTGAGTTGACTGTGACTGACGACGCTACTTCTACAGAAGAAAGTCCAAGTACAGGTCTGTGTTCATCTTGTGTTCATCCTGCTGCACCACTACAGTACCTGCACCATCATATCTTAGTCGTAACATCCTCAGTGCTATACCAATAGATAAAGACTGGAGCCACTGAAGCATGTTTTTCCTTGTCAATAATTAATAAGTCTGCCCTGTCCATCTCCCACCTGGCGTGGCTCTGAATATGTGAATAGACTTTTCTAAAACATTTATAATGAAGTTGCATATCATGCTAAATGTATACCACTGCTCTTCCTACAGTCATGCCTATGATGAATCTTCCAATGGAAATTAAAACTATCCATTTGATAGGCGATGAGGAATTATTGCCAAATGGAACAATGGATCTGAACTGGGGAAATATTTTACAGAATTGGGATTAATTTGCTAATGATGACATTACAGCATGATGTGTTTATGTAATTACTGTTATTTAATTCGCATGTGCCTAAATTCGTGTTCTTTTGACATTAAGCTGTTCCACACTTAACACATTTCATTGCCAAACAACATAATATTAAAATAAAAGTATTTGCTGTGTTTATTACTGTCACTTATTCACTTAACAATCATTAAACACGCTTGTTTGTATATATAATATCTATTAATGGAACCACTCTGAACTACCTTAACAAAATACATCAGTGTGTGTACATAACTGAATTCGGTCCGTAGGCCTGTTTATTTTCGAGCGGTGGGCCGGCGGAGCAGTGGGCGGAGGTAGACCTGCTTGCTCTCTGTTTAAATATTCCCCAACTCGCTGGTGACTGCGCGCCTTGTTTGCGTGCATGTGTCGGGTCGCGCTGCTGCTGCTGCTGCTGCTGCTTGCTTCCTTTGGCTTCCAACCATTGGCCCACGGAAGAGAAGTTAATGTTGGACTAATGTTCTGGGTCGCTAAATTAATGCAAAGCCTTGGTAAGTCGTTTTTTTGTGTCTCGCGTTACGGAAAGTAGTAGCCTTATACGGTGTATGTAATTATGGTTTATTTCCTTATCAGATGATTCACGCGATACTTTCTCATCACTTTCCAAGATACAATTTAGGCAAACGTAGTCGTTATGTGTCAAATGTTATCCACAGCCACGGGTTGTCTTTCACTTCACAATTCACAAAGCAAACTTTGACTTTCATATTGAAGTTAGAATCTTCCGGGTCATTTAAAAATTGAATTCATATTTCAGCTTTCTCAGTTATGGGGCGGTAGAAGACTAATGGCACGCTACGGAAGCACAGAGACCGACCTACATGGCAAGATGCTTCCACTCCTGGCTTCTTCTACAGCTGTCGAATTTCTATTTCCCTGGAAGTATCACAGTGTTGTTTATAGTCCTCGATGGTGCACCCGTCAATAGTGTCAACTCGTTGGCCACCATTGGGGTAAAGAAGATGAGAAGTATATGCATTGAATTGCATAACAAAAAAAACAAACATGAAAAGGTAAGATAATAATACATATAAATATGCCTAAGTATGTATAACCAATATATGAAGTTGTTTGTAATAAGCAATAGGCTCTATAGCCATTTGCTAACTGAAATAAAGAATGACAACCGTTTGAAAAAATAACAGTGCTGCTACTGGGGTAAGAAGAGGAAACAACTCTTCTATAGCTTAACAAATAACACACTCACATTGTTGTGAGTAGCTGGTCCAACTTCAAGCCAATAATGTGGAGCTTGTAAAGAGAATAAGCCATGGTCCATCCAGCCCTTAAAGGCAAGCATTTAACAATCCCAGTTTTGTTTCATGATAAGAGCATATTCTGGTGAATTAATTCATTTTCGTTTTTTATTTCCGTTGCTAGATTGAGGGACTCCAGCAATGGCTATATGCCTGGTTGATTTGATCATTAGCTAAAAGCTTTTGAAAAAGCATTTGATGCTATGTGAGCCTATACCTAATGAAGTAGCGTGTAGATAATTGATAGTTCTAAGAAGCAATACCAAGAAGCAGCACACTGAGCTCAATTACAGGGTAAATACTATCTTAAAGCATTTGACTTATAGACTGATGCTCTAGTCTGCATCAAAACAGGGTTTGATAAGTGTATATGTCAATAAGCAGACTATTTAAAGTTGATTAATGTTAATCAATTCCTTAGAAAAGGGAACACCTCAAATATGTACAGATGTTTTTGTTTTTGTTTTTTTGTTGTTGGGTCCTGTTGATAAGATCTGGCTAGTCTAAAAGATCTACCAATCTGACTTTGCTCTTAGGTTTGGTTCATATTGGTGTTAACAGAACACAAACTCAGCAGTAGTAAACAGTGAAAGGGATAAAGATTTCAAATATAACCCCTCTGACAGCTTTTTCTGGCCAGTTTCTGTTCTAGCCTGTACAGGAAACAGGAAACAAGGCTTTGTTTTTGGCAAGTTTTAGTTTCTCTCACACCCTTTTCTCATCTGTCCCTATGAGACAAGCTGTATGACAATAGGCCTGTTCCGGGATAGACCTCTTGCACATGGAAGTAGTTTTGTTTTTATTTGCATGTTATAATATTATTACCAATATCATTGCACTTGCTAAACATGATATCATATTTATGTCAATTAATTAAGTCAAAGGTATTCAATTACTCAAAACATATGCCTTATGACTGTAGTAGATTATCAAAAAAATGTTCAACCCACAGGACAAAATAATGGAATAAGGAATATGTTGTATTTAACAATCAGTGACAAGGTTCTATACACAAAGTTATGTACAAAGTCAAGTCCATGGTTGCCTTTCTCTGCCTAACTAATAATAGTACAGAATAATGGTATACAAGACCTAGAATACACCTACTGACTAACTGATTTTTTTTTTCTATATTTCAGAATGACATTTCGATGTGCGGCCTTACATACGTTGAGACACAGATGCTTTCTGTTTTCTTCCTCCCTTCTGTTGCTGTGTTTACTTAAGCTGGTTTACATCAACGTGAGAGTGAAGAACAGCTTCTATCTTGAGCCCTATGGATTTACTGCCAGCTCTTCCAGATTCTGGGCCCATGGGCACAACATCAACTGCACTCGTATATACAGATTGGAACCTGTGGAGATAGGCAAATCTTTAGAGGTACGAAGGAAAGTCAATGTGGACACGGAAGATGGCAGGGTTGTCTCTTTGACTGCAGACTGCCATAGGTTTATCAAGACAAGATACAATGACATCCCAGTGCTAGATGAGGAATTGAAATTTCCACTGGCATATTCGCTTGTTGTTCACAAGAATGCGCCCATGGTAGAGCGCATCCTTCGAGCGATATATGCCCCTCACAACATCTACTGCATTCACTATGACAAAAAGTCTACGACCGCTTTTAAAAAAGCCATGGAAAACATGGCTGATTGCTTACCCAACGTGTTCATTGCATCCAAAATTGAGTCCGTCGAGTATGCCCACATCACCAGGCTCAATGCAGACCTTAATTGCATCTCTGACATGTTGGAGTCTAATGTGAAATGGGAGTATGTCATCAACTTGTGTGGCCAGGATTTTCCCCTCAAGTCTAACTACGAACTTGTTATAGACCTCAAGGCCCTCAATGGGAGCAACATGCTGGAGTCTAGTCGTCCCAGTGAGCTGAAGAAGCAGCGCTTCCTCTTTCAGCATGAGCTCCAGAACATGGCCTATGAGTATCACAAGCTTCCGGTGAAAACCTCAAGAGCTAAAGATGCGGCTCCTCACGCTATTGAGGTGTTTATTGGAAGTGCATACTTTGTGCTGACACGGGACTTTGTGACTTTTGTGAGCACTAGCCAGGTGGCCAAGGACTTTCTGGCCTGGTCTGCCGACACATACTCACCAGATGAGCACTTCTGGGCCACGTTGGTGCGGGTCCCAGGGGTGCCAGGCCACATACTGAGGTCTCATACCGATATCACGGACCTGCAGAGCAAGACGCGGTTAGTGAAATGGAACTATCTGGAAGGATCACTGTATCCACCTTGCACTGGCACCCATATGCGTAGTGTTTGCATCTACGGCGCTGCAGAGCTCCACTGGCTGCTGAACTATGGGCATTGGTTTGCCAACAAGTTTGATCTCAAAGTGGATCCAATCGTAATTCATTGCTTGGAAGAGAAGCTGAATGAAAAACGAAAACACAGAGGAAATGTGCTGGTGTAAAGGTCACCATGGAATTGCACAGTGAGATGGCATTTTATTTAGCATAGATCTCGTTCTTTTTTCTAACTGCTGTCATTGAAAATTGAATTAATTTAAATGGAACACATTTTATGTGCAATACCAAAGACCCATATGTTTGTATTTCTACCGATATAATCAAATGAATCATGTAGTGGGGTGTGTTTTGGTCTTTTTTTACAGAATATATTTCAAATAAATATTTGCTCATATTGTTTGTGAATTGTTTATGGTTTATTTTAAGTAATTTCAGCCCCGGCATGTTCTTATCATCCACAAAGTATTATTGAGTATGTAACTAGCATGCACGCTAGTTGTGTCATACTCACTGACTATTATGTACTAAATTGTTTACTAAATGATTTTCAGACCAAAAACTTTTACTGAAATATTTCTGAATCCAGTCATTAGATGGTCAGACAAGTAAGTGTGTCGGTCTGGAAACGGTGCTGGAGGCAGACTAAATGTGTAGCAGACCAGCAACGTATCAAGCACCCCACATTGTCCCCACATCTTTGTCAACACAAAAATGTCTTCATAAAAGATATGGTTGGTTGCCAAAAACAAACAATAATGCAGCTGGTCACATTGTTTAGCTTTTGAAAGGGCTAACAATCTTTCAGGTTTCAGTTTACCAAACTTTTTACTTTTTGTCATGTAACAGTTTTTTATTTCTTTCTTTTTTTTTACGGGAATAACATTGTCAACATAGGCCTACTTAACAAGTAGCTGGTTATAGCAGTAAACTGAACTAAGAGTAAACAATTTTTGGACATTTCAATGGCATTGTCAAAAAAACACTCACTCACTGTTTTTTATGGGCAGTTTAAAGGCTGTTGAGGACACCTGAAATTTGAATACGAAGCATTTCCCCCTACCTCCATTCACCCCCTTTCTGTATCTGCAGGTAGACAACGGACAATAACCATCATTCTTCCTCTCTGGCTAGGTATTTTGGAAAGCTCCCAAGTTTAGCTGGGGGAGGGGGTTCCAGCCCCATTCATATCATGGCTGTAGTAACAGAGATGCAGTGTCATCTGGCTGAGCTCTAAGTCCCGTTGACCCCCAACAACATTGCAGAGTCGCATCATATTACCATGTTAGTCTATACTGTCAAGTTCATCACATATAGGCCTACAATTTCAAATACAAGTCCCTCACTTCTTTACGGCTCATTAAGGCTTGCAAAGGCGCATTTCCTTGTAATTAGCTAACGTTATAGTTTATTTGTCCAACATATACTTTCCATCCCAACAAAATCATCTGCATTCTATCTAGCATTATTAACATGTTATACTTTCAGAGCAAAATTTTAAACAGAAGTAAAATCTTGTCATACAGGTCCATAGTGTATTTATACCACATGTTGAATTAAGACCAGAGACACACAGGGGAAGGAAAATCACGTAACGTCAGCAACCTTGATAATACATGGTAAAAGGTTAATTATGTTAACATAAGACTTTCAAGGTAAACTCTGCCATCTGCACTTTTAAATATTAACATCACAGAAATCATGAACACTTCTTGGTCGTAGACATAACTTTTGAAGGGTATTAGCTAGAAAGCGCTGAGGTAAGCAATTATCCCTTTTCTGAGGTTCTGAGCTCCTTTATGTAGTTACAGACATGTTTGCATTAACTTAAAACTTGCACAGACTTTATAACTGATGTCATTTGAGAGGAAACAAATCTGTATTAGCCAAGAGTTCTCATAATAGAGGCCTTGTGTATGCAGGAGGTCTTTTCTATGCAGACATGCAGGGCTTCAAAATACAACTTGCAACCTGGTATAAGGAACATACTGAAACCATACTCAAAAAATTGGAACTTCAATTTTGTGAATGGTATGAGCAGGACAATAGGCAACAGAATTCATTGATACCATGTCAAAGATGCAGAAGTAACAGAACCATTTCTCAGTGTACATTTTTGAGAGAGACCCACTTCAACATCTTTAAAGGTTTACCTAAAATAAGGTATTTCAGGACCCAACCATAGCCCAATCATCAAATTAATCCATGCAGTACATATTGTAACTTACCTAACCTACGTACCTAATACATATTACAATAATTGTATTTTAATAATAATTGAAAAAAATATATGATTAAGATTGTTTTTACGTAAATAGATTGGCAGACATACAGACTTCAGTACGTTAACCCCCCCCCCCCCATATAAAGAACATAAAGCTGGGGAAGCTGCACTGTACAATGACAGTTTAAGTAAATGCATCTTAATCCAAACAAACATGGCTTTATGTAGAACTGACTGTAGGCCTTTACCTGGAGTGATTGGAGTTGTTGATCAGACCATACTTAATCATATTATGTATGTAAGGATGGCTTGGTCAAATTTTAAGTATAGCCCGATATAAAAGGGGTAGTTATTAAAGAGATATAACTGACACATTCAACATTCAGTTTAGTTTTAGTCATTTCCTTGCCCTCACCCGACTACAACAGAGATTACATTATGAAATACAAAAAGCTAAATGTTGAATGGCGTATGGAAAACTTCTATAAAGGGGAACTAACTATCACTTAGGGGAACTTCTGCTTTTCATTTCACTTTTCATTTACAGTTAAAGTTCTCATCATAGAAATCCAATTCAATCCACTTTTGAGTGTATACTGTATTTGAGTGTATACAGCATTTGTAACTCTTCAGGCAAAATCTTCTCCTTCTACCTTCCATTGCTGCATGGCTTAAAAGTATTAAGTGCCAATTTTTTCTAAATTTGCATTTGTGGTAACAAGCGTTATCTCAAAATGGCAAACTCTCCCTTCATACCTGACTGTGAAGGCAATGTTACCCTATTTATTGGGTGACTTTGTGAATCTCCAAACTCTTGGACGAGAGGAATAAAGATGGGTTACAGGAGTTATAATTAAGGACTTATTTATCCCCACATAGAAGTTCACGACCACTTCATAACAAGTTCACAACACTTAACCACTTAGCCGCTCTTCAGCGTGCGAAGAAACATATAAATGTCCCACCAAGGAGTAGGTTAAAGGGGTAGTTTGAAACTCTGGACATTAGAGATTAGTAGAGTCAAGTTTATTGTCATTGTGCAGAGTACAAGTACAGAGACAATGAAATGTAGTTGGTGTACTTGAGTAGTGCAATATTGGGTTTTTAAAGTGGCAAGTAATTAAAGTAACAGTCAACAGTAAATAACATTAAACAGATTGTGCAAGTGGAGGTAGAAATATATACAGTATATCAACATATTTTTCTGTATGTTGTTTTTATTTGGGAGACTGCAACAAAAGTCTACGCACATTGGTGCAAGATGGGTAAGCAGTACGCGCGCTGTCTCGCTCGTTGTCTGTCGAGTGAAACACTGCACGGAAGGTTCAGACACAATTCGGAGACAATTCAGAATGAGTTATATGCAATGTATGTTGGGGAACACGTGTTGCTTCTGGTAATTTGATGTTAGCAGGTGTGTTGTCATGCTGAATGTGCAATTTTTTTCAGAGACAGTACATTTTTCTTTCCAGTACGGCGTACCCCCTCCAAATCTTTTAGTGGTAAGCTGTACTGGCCAGTACCAGCTTACTTTCACCCCTGCTGGTGACAGCCTCCACCTCATCTTCGTGTCGTTGAGGGACAGGTTGTTGTCGGTGCACCATGCAGCTTGGCACTGTGCCTCCTCCCTGTACGCTGACTCATCGTTGTTGATGATGAGGCTTATCACTGTTCTGTCGTCTGCAAACTTAACGATGATGTTTGAACCATGTCTCGGTGTGCAGTCGTGGGTGAAGAGGGAGTACAGGAGAGGGCTCAGCACACAGCCCTGCGGCACGCCAGTGTTCAGGGTGAGGGTATCGGCGGTGTGACTGTTAATCCTAACAGTCTGCGATGACATCCAGTTCCTGCGATGATATCCAGATATACAGTTCCGGAGGGAGGGGTCAATGTTCAGATCACGGAGTTTGGTGATCAGTTTGGAGGGGTCAATGGTATTGAATGCTGAACTGAAGTCAATGAACAGCATTCTTACATATGTGTGACTTTTGTTTCAAGTTTCAAGTTTCTTTATTGTCAGTTAGCCATGTAACAGTACATTACACAGAGAACTGAAATTCCGTTTCTACTAACTCCAGATGTGCAGTGTTAAGAACAACTTGACAACTAGCATTAAACTAAGTTAAACATAAGACTGAACTAAACTAAACTAAGTTAAACTTAAGACAACACTAAACATAAAGTGCAGATAAATATCTACAGAATAAGCAACTAACAACTTAAAGACAATAGTGAGCCTACAGTTTTTCAGACTATCACAGTGTTCCGGAATGTAATATTTGAGGTATGTTACGGAGTGAAATAATAATAATAATAATAATACAAGAGTAGTAATAATAATAATACAAGAGTATAATAATAATACAAGATTAATAATAATAATACAAGAGTAATAATAATAATACAAGAGTATTCGATTTTACAAGGTGCGATCAAGGCACAACAAACATCACTGCAGCGGGCATCCCCCCCGGCCCACCCGGACCTACCACTGGACGGGCTGCAGGTTGTGCAGGAAGGGCCGGAAGCCGCAGCTACACTCAAACACCATGGTGCCGAAGCTCCAGTAGTCCACGGTGACGGTGTAGGGCTTGGTCTCAAACAGCTCCGGGGCCTACGAGCCGAGGAGACAAGAGGCTGGTAAACTTTTGCTGTATGACCCCCCCAAGAAGAAACTATTGAATATTACAGCACTTCCAATTGTATACATTTTTATAAAAACTACACCTAATTATTATTATTTGTTATTAATTATTAATAGAAAAAGAAAGTATCCAGTGAAGACTATGAATGCGAGAAAGGCAGCGGTGATGATATAAGTAAAAGGGGGCATTGAGCAGACGCTCATGTAATGCTAATGTGAATGCTACTGTAAATGCTAATGCAAAGCGTGTTACCAAGTACTGCAGAGTGCCAACAAAGGAGGTGCAGAGGCTGCCCTGGTCCAGGTCTTTGGCGTAGCCCAGGTCGATGATTTTGTGAACAAGCTGTGGAACGAAAAGTGCGTACAACACGAGTCATCATAACCGTGATCAATAAACGCACGCACGCACGCACACACGAAATACAAACAACAGGGTAATGAGTATGTGTACCTTGCCAGCCACCTCTTGCAGCACGATGTTTTCAGGCTTCAGGTCTCGGTGTATGATCTTATTCTCGTGCAGATACTGGATGCCCGACCCTGGGAGGACAAAGCGGGGGGGG
>JAOPUI010000120.1:16993258-17003263 GCA_027123135.1 Urophycis floridana | reverse complement strand
ACCGACCTGACTTAAGAGCTCGTATTTAATCTAATTTATTGTTTATTGTGTATTGACTTTAGCCAGGCTCTTACTGCTCATCTATCCCCTGTACTGCTGGTCACTGTGAATTTCTCCTAAGGGGGATTAATAAAGGAATATCTTATATCTTATCTTATCTTATCTTAACTCTATTTTTTTTGCAATATGTCTGCTACAAAATATCCAAAGGCAGTGGGCTGCCACACTCCACCTATGTGACTTTTACTGGGCTCCTTCAGAACAAGGACACAGGCTGGTGACGTTGCGAACCAGTTGGTTTGATTAAGTTTGTTTGACGTTGATACATGAGCTGGTGAGCCATTTTTCCATGCAGGATATCCCATGGAAAGTGTGTGGTGATGGCTGTGCACAAAATGTATCTGTTTATCCCTATATCTGTTGATCCATATACTCTCTGTCTGAATTCTCTTCAGTGATGAAATTGGCATCATTCCTTGTCCAGAACCACGCTACAACCGCAGCCCTATTGTGTTGATTGAGACCAAGCTGGGCTTGGAGAGTTGGTGTGTGAAGTTCCTGCTTCCTTCCCTCCACAGAAAGCTGTTACTCTACCGACAGCGCAAGAACTATTTGGATAGAGAAGGTAAATGAAATTCTACAAGCTAGTTTTAAGTCATATACTTGCTGGTGTGAATTTAACATGGCAGCTGGGATTCTGAAGGACATGTATCATTGAAAGTAGCCTAATCATTTGATTTGGCTGTATGTAACAGACAACGTTAAGTCTGAAATTGTCAGCCAAAGGACACAATTTACAATTCTAGCATGGATCTGAGGTACTATCAAAAAACATGGTACTTCGGCGTTCAAAAACAAAGTGTAGCTTCAGTCGTTATTGTGCTCTTTACAGAATATTGATGACAAATACCAGTTGCATCTGGTTGAGTAAACAGAACAGTTCAGGAAAGTAGACCCGTGATTGGATCTTCTAGTATTCTTTTCCGGTGCAGTCCTAGCTGCCAGTCAGCACCACAGGACTTTCTCATTGTTAATGTTATAGTTTTTGTTGTTGATTATGCGTGGATCTCTGCATCAGTACTTGCATCATTTGCAAGTGGCATTCTTTAAGATTAACAGTGCCTCATATTTTGATCTGTGCATAATTAACTATACATTTTACTCCATTATAAGACAAAAAAGTTAACTGGAAGATAGACAATTACAAACATTTTAAATGTTGTGATTTATAAGATTAAAACGTATGGGTCCCTGTCAGTTCCTAATTGATATACCGCTTGTTCTAAGTGAAAAGAATCTGCGTGTGTTGTCTCTCCCCAGCCCTTGTGGATGTTACTGTTACATTGCTGTTACTCAACCCAGACTTTACCACTGCTTGGAATATCAGGTATGAATGACCAGTTGTCAGTTTATTGAGTGTACAGCGTACACTGGCACGCTTTTTATTTATTGTATTCACGTCTACAATGACATGCCCAAAATCAACCATTATAGCTCCATGATGAAATTTACTTCAACCTAAACGCAATTCGGGAGAGATGACGACACGCAAACACTAGCTAGGAGGAATCTATGCGACTGCCAGACTGCAACTCTGCCAAACTGGATGATAAATAAGTGAAGCACAACAATTCGCACAGATTCCAAAAAATGTCTGGATCAAAGCCCTCTGCCAAATCTGTGACCTTGCTGTAACATTTCTATTCCGCTGAATCTCTTAATTAGTGGCACATAGCGGTTCCAAAATGTATTCTTTTTTCTATTATTTGTTGATTACCGTGGCAAAAACAAATAAAAACGCTAGATTTTCAGAAGACTGAAAAAGCCTACTGCGGCTAAACCTTTTTCTAAATATAGTGAGAGGCTTTTGTAAACAATTCGTTATACTGCATAACGGATGCCTTGGGTGTTGCAGAAAGGAGCTGCTCCAATGTGGTGTACTAAACCCAGAGAAGGACCTCTACCTTGGCAAGCTTGCCCTTACAAGGTTTCCAAAGAGCCCAGAGACGTGGATCCACAGGTATGAAAGAACACAATGAAAAGATGTTGGAATACATACATTTCAAATTGCACTGTTTATTTTAGATTATATATTAAAATGCCTTTTTTTTCTTGTAAACTGGCTGGGTTTTAGGCATATAAACTTGTCAGCTTTCAGTGAAATTCACTGTCTTTGATCCAAAATAGGTAATCTATGTTATTTGTGTAGATCCAATGAGTTTTGTGGGGGGCTCGGTGTGCAGATGCTGGCCAGACACACAGATTTGTGCTGCTACCTGGGTTTCAGACCAGGACGAAAACAATTAGTTGTGTGACATCTGCATAGCTGTGGTAGGAAAAGCCATGTGAGTGAATGACTGAACCCAGTGACCAAGGGTGTACAGAGAGACGAGGATCGGATCCAGAACAGATCCCTGAGGGACCCCAGTAGTGAGAACACAAGGTCAAATTCTTTTCAGGTTACCCTGCAAGTGCGATCCTTTGGGTAGAATGTGAACAGGGAAGTGCAGAGCCTGAAAGTCCCAATTTCTGAAGCAGAGGATCTGGTGGTTTCATGGCAAAGCCTTCTCCAGATGGTCCAGCAGAATGACTGGTGGCAAGGGAAGCTGTTTGAGCAGTGTGAAGTTTCTCTGTGATTGCAAGGAGGGCATGAGAGGTCCAGAAGGTTATTCTAGTGAATTGATGCCTGAGTGAAATAATGCATTATTACTCAGGAGATGATTCACCTTGATGTCTATTCTGACTGAAAACTCGTGGTCACCTGTTAAAATGATCTTGAATAAAGATTTTGGTCGACTGCACAATGCAAGTGAGCTACAGCGCCAACATTACTTGACAGAAGAGAGCTACTGTAAAATACAACTCATTGTTTACTAGGCATGGCCTTGACACAAACTACTAAAGTGTCTGTATTTGTATGAAAATAAAAGGCTATTCCCACTCAACCCGCTAATAATACAAAAATAAGTCATACCAAAATCAGCATGGAGAAACAACCTGCTTGTTAGTTACACACTGAATCTGCATTATGGATATTAAAAAAAAAAAGAAATACAAAATGTAAATGAATTTTAACATTTTTAATACAATCTTCCTTTTTTCAGACGCTGGGTGCTTCTGCAGATCCTTCAGCAGTGTTACACACAGAAGGGCTGCAGGAAGGAGCCAGGTGAAGGCTACCTCTGCCATTCTGAAGCAACAGGAAGCAGCCAGAATCTCTGCACACACCAAGCGAAACTTCTTCAGCAAGAGATGACCGTGTGTTCTGAGGCGGCCGGCCGCTACCCCAGCAATTATAACGCCTGGTCCCACCGTATCTGGGTACTGCAACACATAGCGAAGGATAATGTTGAGGTACATGGAGCTCTTTTTTTTCTTGTTTCTTGTTTTTTTTCTTGTTTTCTTGTCTTGTTTTGTCAATTTCACAAATGTATTTAAAGTAAAATATAGGCTTAATCAAACGTGGCACGTGTTGTTCACCCCATGGCCCTCTTTTTAGCCACGGACGCTGATGGCGTGGTTTACTGTTACTGATTATTATTATTATTATATTATTATTATTGCCGCGCCAGAGTTGAGATAGGGAAGCAAAAAAAATGGGAATATTGAACATTCATCATCGTGGATATAGAGGTGTGTGTACGACAGGCAATATAAACTACATACGATCAGTGTGTTGGTGTGTCATCGCCTCCGGTCCAGCACCTAATCGGTTAAAGACACCCCTTCAAGCGGGTCGCCCTGTCGCTGCTGCGCTGGGCCGACGCGGCAAGCCAGCGCATGTGAATGGACAAGGTCCACGCTATTTACTTATACCCCTAATTCATGCTAATTAAGGCAAGGCAAGGAGCAGTTTTATTTGTACAGCGCATTTCATACACAATGGCAACTCAATGTGCTGAGCATGTATCTCCCACAAAGGGTGAGCATGTATCTCCCACAATTCAAATCTTCGATTGAAATACATTAAGTCAGCCTCCCCTTCAATAGCCAAATGGCCGTGTGTGACAGCAGTACGTCGGCAGGAGGAGGGCGCTAAATGAAGTTTTACCACAGTTACTGACTTCTAGAAAGAAAAGCTAGACGTTATACAATGGGGGTTTTTTTTGAGGAGCTGGCACTTTGACTTTGTCGTCTTATTGTCTGTCGTGCAATTTGCTGTGTCATGTTTTGCTTTCAATTAATGTCCTTGTTGTTTGATTGATAACCAGTTGCGCTAGCCAATCATTATCTTTTTATTTATTTTTTTTCATCACACGTTCTAGACCGTTACTCTAGAAACATACACTATATCAACCAAAAAAAAAGCTTTGCCAGCATTTTGAAAACATTAGAAATTATCCAAAAAAAGTTACATTCAAACTGCGCCCACTGCTGCGTCGTGCCTGGCGCTGGGGAAAATTATTATGGTACTCGGTGGTGCATTTTCTGCTATATAGAATGGTTCCACATTTGTTCTGTATGCTGAAATGCAACATAAACATGCATAGAATGATTGGTAAAGCACTTCTAGTGTCTTCATCGATGCAGTTGTTGTCATGATGCGGTGTAAGACCGGCCACTGTTTCATCATGTATTAAATTATTTACGGTATATATTTTATTATATATATATATATAAGGCTAATGGACTATATTTTCTGTCAGATTGAATGCAGATGACTGGTTTCATCAAGAAGTGTAGCGTTGGGCTTAAAGAAAGATTATTCAACCACATCTCTATTCCCCACTTCCTGCAGGTTTTCCTGGAGGAGTTCTCTTCCATGCGTCTATGGGTATCTATGCATGTTTCCGACCACAGCGGCTTCCATTATCGGCAGTTCCTGCTTCAGGCCCTTTTAACGGCGCTCTGCAAACCCCAAGAATCCCCTTCGGCCTCCGCTCTCCATCAGCAAGGCATCGCAACGTGCGGCGAGAGTGCCCGGCTCAAGGACACGAGGGCGCGGCCATTCGGGCTGGAAGAATCAAGTAAAGAGTGGCAGCCGGGCGCGGTGACGATACCCCAGCTGTTTGACCTGGAGCTGGAGTTCTGCTCAGAGCTGATCCAGTCCTTCCCGGGCCATGAGTCCCTATGGTGTCACAGGTGAGAGCACCAGAACACACCATGCGGTTGCTGGAGTAGCGGGTTTCATTCATAATCAACAACGTGTTCGATCTGGGTGAGATATTCTCTACTAAGAGTCTGCATGGATGAGTCAATATTGATGCAACGTCTGACATTTCCTCACCCCAGGAGGCAGGTGGTCTTCTTGTGGTACCAGTGGAGACGGGACCATCCGGATACCGCCTGCGGCGTCGACGAAAGCGACGCGTCTCGTCGTCGTGTTTCTAAGGACAACGGACAAGCGTGCGCCGGCAGCGCAGAGCCGAGCGTAAACGGACTGCCGGGCGCCGGCGGCGGCAGCGGCGGCGACGCCATGGAGGTGGACGGGCTGGCGGACCAGGGTCTCACCAGGACGGGCCTCCTGGCGTCCTCACAGGCCGAGCACGGCTTCGTTTCCAGTCTACTGGACGACTGCTGCAACTCGGAGCAGAGACGCTTTGCCCTCGCGTACAAGAAGTGGTTGGAGACCGTCATCCGTCAGTAGTCCCGAAATACCGTTAACACAGCTCCCTCCAGGTTCTTTGAAATATATCTTTAGACACAGATTAAATGTACTCTTTACTTTTGGTGCTGACCTCTTTCAATATAATGGTAAATAAAGTGATGACCCTGAATTGGTCTTTTCTTTTCTATTTCTAGTCAAAGGTGCCTGTCACTTTTCCACCATCATACCGTACTGGAACCCCACCATCATGCTTTATTATGTATTTGCCACTTCCAACAAAACCAATGGCGGGTTGTTGATCTTGGTCTGCACTAGGAACTAAGTGTACCAATAATGCCACATGGGTGGAGCTATGCAAAACCATCCATCATCAGAAGTCCTATGTTTAAAATATGACACAACCACTGTTTTTAAACACCATAACAATATTAGTTCACACAAGAGAAAGTTCCTCCCATGGATGAATAAAGTATGTGTCTTCTGTTTAAAAAGCTCACATTGTCAGTCTTTCATGTGATGATGATAATAATAAAAAGCTTTTTAAACATGAAATGAAATGGTGCTCATTGAGAGAATGAACTTCAGGTGACAGCAGTGTGAGTAAAAGGGTGTGAGTGTAAAACGAGTGGCAGAATTATCATTCAACTTTGAGGGGAGAAATTTAGTCAGTGTAACTTGGCCATGACCATTTAGTCTGGAAGAGAACCATATTTGTTTGTATTTCCATTTTCTGGAATTTCATTATCTCCTGTGATTGTAGATTATGGTAAACAGACGATATGTCCAGATTGTCCTCCAACACTTCAGAGAATCTGAACTGAAGTACAACAACAGAAATGACAGTTCAGGAAAACACATGGATAGCAGCGAGTACCACTGCTCTGCTGCATTTCCCTTTATCTAATCTATCAAGCCTGGCAGATGTGGAGGCTAAGACAGGTGAGTCACCTCTGGGGGGGAGAAGTTAGGGTGGGGTGTCTGAGGCAACAGCTGAACGACTCGCAACACGAAAATTCAATTAAATTTAAATTACATTTTATTTATATAGCGTCGATGCATAACAGAAATAACAGCGGTTATCTCAAGACATGTTCCATATTGAGCAGGTCCAGTCCAAGACTCTTCACGATGTTATTTAGAGACCCAACGATTCCCACCATGAGCAAGCACTTTTCATTATGAATTCAGCCTCCTCCACTCTGCCAGCTCAGCCAGCAGGGGGGTCACAGAGTTTGTCCTTGTGCACTGGGTCAGTGGGAGGAGGCTCAGCTCCAGGCTGCTCACATAGAGGCACGGCCTGTCAGCCGAGTTTACATTGGCCTCCATTGACCTCTGAAAATTAGAATAGATTACAAAGATTGGATTAAAATACTGATTTGGAAGTTATAGGCGTGTCCATTTTGTCATCATGTTGTTTAACGTAAGTCAGAGATATAGTTACATAATCTTGAAACAAAAACAAAACAGGAGTTATTGAGAATGTGACTCAAAGTTGTTTTGAGTCATATTTAGCAACATGCATTTAACAATTAGTGGAGAAGTTTCACCAAACACTTTCACCACTTTAAGCCTACACTTCCTATGTCCCCATTAGCAAGCTCTAGGGAGTTGAGTTGCAGTTGCTGAAGTGAACCACAATAAGACGATTTATAGAGAAGAATCCCTTGGATGGACTGCCTAGCAGATTGGCACGTTTCAACTCTCTCGGTCAGATCATTCTTAAATAGCTGATGTAGAAAAGGGACACAGTGCTGTGTTATTTACATACATACATGTCCTTGTTTTTTCATTCTTCTGAGCAGTGCAATAGTAACAGAAATAACAATTGTGGTATTTGGAATAATACTTCTAATACCACATGGAATAATACTTTACCAATTCCACCACCAATCACTGTGTTCATACACTCACACAGAAACTGCATAGCTTAATGTCTTTGAGATTTTCTTTATTGTATGAATAAGATAAGGAACTCAGTAGTGGGAATACTCCTATTATGAGGACCTGGTAATAGGTCACAAGCCCAGCAACATAACGCTTAAAAGTCAGATGCTCGTCTATCCAGGAACCCAAATACTTTTACGCCTCCACTCTTCATTCTATTCTTTGTGGTGTGTATTAAGATAACCATAAAAGCTGATGTCAGTTCACCAAGGTGATCTCAAGTGTGGCGGTAGAAAAAGCTCTCACTTTCTTCAGTATCCTTTCCCAATGTCATTGATGTCATGGTCAGCAGCAGCAGAGCTCCCTGTACAGATCCCTCTGGCAGGCCCTTCTGGACAGACATCAGAAGTTATGCAATCAGATTGCACCCGTTGCTTTCTAGCTGTCGGATAGCATCTGAAAAGAAATGGCTGGCTGGAACAAACCAATATTGGCTAGCCTTTTCAATAGATATCATGGTTTCATAGACCTAACCCTGAGGTCAATGAAAAGAGCTTCACAGTTTGGCTTCAAACATGATTGTCATTCCTATACGTGTACAGCTGCTGCGGTGATGCCGTGTTTCTTCCTAAAACCTGATTAAAACTGATTAAATGTTTTTAGCAAAAGCCTTTTTTTCTGATTTGCCACAAGGCTCTCTAAAATCCAAGCTAGGACTGCCACATTATTTATCGTCTGGTAGTTGTTCATGAGAATATGAGCAGATTTCCAATCACTACATCCCACTATATCTACTATATAGTCATCCATGAGGTTATTGGACCTCAAGAGTTGCAAGTAAAAAAACAAAACAAAGTATGTTTCATACCTAACCCTAAGAAAAGTCAAGTTGGGTGCCTGTGGTGTAACATAATGCCTGGTATATCTGTCCTCTGGTACTGACGGAGCAATGGTGGTGGCTGAATAGACTTAGTTCCTGTCCTGCAGGACTTCTGCTGGATTTAAAAACTTCAAAGCATTGAAACGCTTACCTTTAGATTTATGATTACATATGAAGATGGAATCCAGACCATTCATAAACGTAATCCAGGACTACTTCAGATTTGAGCACACATTTATTTGCACAGTTGATAAAATACAGTATATACATCTCCATAGCCTGGTGTGTATTGCTATAGTCAAGGCAAGCCAATGGAAGTCGGCTGTTAGCCTTTATGGATTTGGTCGCATTTTCTTTGAGTCACTGGATTCTCTCCGCTTCCCTCTCTTCTTCCTGCCCTCTTCTTCTCTGAACTGGTTCCTGTTGAAGATACACAAACCGTTAGTCCCAAATGAACAGGAGACCCAGTGCAACATGACATCATCTACATCTTAGAATTATCAATACGATCCAGGGGTCTGCAAATACAAAAGTGATTTCAGTCAACAACGAATATTAAAATATTCACGCCCATAGCTAAATGCCAATGGTTTATGTCTATATCTGTCTGACAAGTATCCATTGAAATGTATACACCTTTTCAAACTAGTCATTACATTACATTAGACACTCCATTAGATTAGATATCACATCGTTTTAGATATTCTATTAAATTACATATGATATTGCCTAGAGATATGAGATACATTAGACATGATCAGATGTTATGATTAGATATCAGCATCTGAGACATGATATTAGATAGACACTACGTTATATTGGCCAGGAGGATCTCACTTGGACTGCAAGCGCCTCCCACTGTTCCACACGCGGCCAAACGACGGCAGCCAGTCGGCGCTGGTCTGCGAGCTGTGGTCAAAGTTCGCCCCAACTCTGTTGGGAGGAAGCTTCTTCAGCTTCAACTGCTCCTCTGGAAACAGAAAAAAAACACACACACAGGCTTACACAAACTCTCCTGGAAACACAAGCCAAGTCTTACAGAAACTCCGGGCAGTGTGGCAGTGCGGCCCGGGCATTGGGGTTCGCAGAGCCGGGGAGGCAAACAGGGACCGTTCCCGGATGGGGTAAGGATGAGTCAGGGTAGCACGATCCAGGTTGATGGTTCCTTACTGTGTTTGAGGAAGTCTTGGAGGCTTGGGCCGACCTCAGATCCTTCTGAGCCCTCCTTTAGTGGGTCACCTTGAAGCCATGGGGGTACGGCCCCTATATAGACAGTAGACACACCACAATATATATACTGATATCTTTATATTTCTGCACATGTGTCTGGCCTCCCTCCCAGGTCAAGACAGATGTTCAGCAGACCGGGACCAGGTCGGGCTAATCACAACCGTTTATCTAATGTGTGGCTGGTTTAATACGATGACTGTACAGAGGAGCGTCCCATGGGTTCAAGATGGCTGCCACTGAAGTGTCACACTTTCCGGTGGCTTGACTGGTTGTAGGTTTATACAATTGCATTTGTATCTTCCCCAGTTGATAAAACCTCTTGAAATCTAAATGAATTCAGGTTCATGAGGTTCCAGACCATTACCCATTTGTGGTCTAGCGCGCGCATGCGCGCGCGCACACACACACACACACACACACACACACACACACACACACACACACACACACACACACACACACA
>JAOPUI010000120.1:16911026-16937102 GCA_027123135.1 Urophycis floridana | reverse complement strand
CCGTTTCTGAAAAGCATCGTTTTCAGCGTCGGAATTCTCCGTTCTAATGTGGACGGAAGGGCTAAACGGATAAATATGTATGCGTTTCTGGATTTACCCGGGTTAATGTAGACAGGGCCTAAAAAGAGTAAGAGTATATGCTACATCGAAGAGAGAATGCTGCTCATTGAAACACAATCAAATCAAATCTATTTAAATTTAAATTTATTTATTTAAAATTAAAAAAATGTAAGCTGTTCATTTCAGCTGAAATCATATAGTACATATTGTTTTGTCGTCACCCAGCAGTTGTTGAATGTAGATATTTTAACTCTGTTAACAAACCCAAGCTGCATATGAAATACTTTCTGTGTAGAACTCTGAACATAAGGCACTCTGTATGTATGTCCTATCTATGGAACATTATGTCGTACCCACAAGTCACTATAACACCACATATTTTTTGTGTTCGGTGTTATTTTTAACTTTACATCGACTTTCCGTAACTGTGGGATAAACATTGAACCTAACAGTCAGGTATTGACTGCTGCAGTGACACCAAGCAGTGCACCTTAAATGCTCTTCAGCTGGCTGGTTGCTGTGGCAACCATATGGAGGCCGGCTGCTCTCCACACAACCGTGACGGGCCGCACGCATAAATCAACTGTACACTAACAGTAACAGTCAACAGTAACTGTTCTTCAGGACCAGGACAGCCTGCCCCGTGGACCTGAACCCATACCCAACATTGCCGATAGATTCTCATAAACCATTCCTGCCACATTTTACTTTTGCCATGTAAGTTGAGATGTGTGTTTGTAGCTGTAGTTCTGAGTGCATTTCAATGTGTTTGTGAACTCCTCCGCCTGCTGCTGTGGATTAACTACAAACACACCTGCTTCACATCAGACTGATGCTAACGTTCCAAGTTTCTGAATATATTTGTTATCGTAGGATAGGTTAATGAATGGATTTAATCTGTACAAAAAGAGGTTAATACATGGACTTACTCTGTACACAGAGAGGCTAATGAATGGACTTACTCTGTACACAGAGGCTAATGAATGGTTTTACTCTGTAGATGGAGAGGTCAATGAATTTACTTACTCTGTACATAGAGAGGTCGATACGCAAGTAATTGTGGAGCTGGTCAAGGATCTTCACGAAACGATCTCTCTGTTTTAGAGAGACAGAAAGAGACAGACACACCCACACATATACACAAACACACATAGAAAGATGAAGATAGAGGAGAGAGGACCTTAGGTCCCAACCTGACATAACACAACATGTGTTATCCAGAACATCACAGAAAAGTTATGACGGTTTGAAGGGTTTTTAAGAAACCTGCCCAATCAAAAACACTGAGAGCAACCAAATGTCATTTTATAATCCTACCCATTCGACTATGAATATATGTGTGTTCTTCTGTCTGTATGTCTGTGTGTATGTGTTTGTGTGTGTCAAGTTCTCACCCCAAAGTTGGAGGCCATGAAGCGGTCTTGTGCACTGGCGTTGGTGGAGGCAGTCGGCTGGGCAAAGTATGCATTGATGTTAGCTAGCAGGGTGCTCATCACCGCTGGAAGCCCAGACAGCATGTACTTTGAGGATAGGCAGGAAAACTGACTGAGGGAGAGAGAGACAAAGAGGGAGACAATGAATTCACATGACATTGTGAGACAGACACGTTGAAAGGCATTAATTTTCGTTGCAATTTGTTTGTGTATTGAATTTCCTTGAAAATCATCAAGAATGCATCTCGATGAAGACATCTAGTTTTATTGGCCTGTTTTCAGTCTGGACTTATTTCAACACCCAGGAACAATATGACCTTGAATAACTCCAGCCTAGTTTTAACACCCTGGATCAACCCCATCCTATTTATAACACCCTAGAGCCATCTGACCTGGAACAACCAACTGCCAGTCTTATTAGGTTCATTCTTACACCACGGCATGGCAGATAGATTAGGATAGTTTACATTAGGTTAGGTTTAGACGTAGTCTTATTCCATGTTGTGATACATTCTGACAAATGTACTCTTTGTAAGTCACCTTGGATAAAATCATCTGCTAAATTCCCTAAATGTAAATGTAAATGACAGAGGGTTGGTTAGGATTCCTCGTGTCTATAAGGGTTCAATTAGTTAGGGTTATACTAACATCACTGCTTGATAGAGGAAAGGACGAGTTTTCATGTAAGTTAAACCCTAGTCGCCTCAGAAACAAAAACAACCACCTTGCAGCTTGGCAGGGGTCAGGGGTCAGGGGTCAGCCCGGGGTTCTTACGTCATGGCTTGGTAGATGGACTCGATGCCGTAGCGCATGGCGAACTCGTCCACAATGTCCTGCTGCAGCTCGTCGAAGTACACCTTCCAGGCGTCGTCGCCACGGGCGACCGGGACCTTCACCACGCCGCCCCCCTCCACGTAGGTGGAGTACTCGAATATGCTCTACGTGAACCCGGGTGAAGAACATTCCCCCGTGGATGAGAACATACCGGTGGTTCCACTGGTTCCACATAAGCTTTGTTGAAAAAACTCCATTGATGAAGGTTAAGGGTTCGGATTTTGTCTTTTGGTTGTTACTCATCGTTTACCCCCTAATAGTGAAGACTTGATGGATGGAAAGCATTGTCACAGGGTAGACATTCTGGCGTGTGTGTCTATGTGTCTAATGTATGGTTAGGGAAAGGTAACGGTGGTGGTAGTACCTGGGGTAAACAGAGGCGTACTGTACATACGTTGTGTAGACTGTAGACAGGCGTGCTGTACGTACCTCGTGTAAACAGGTGTACTGCACATGGTAGGAAGCCATTTTCCCCTCCCCCTCAACCTCCATGCTGATCTGCAGACGGATCGCCCCGGACACGGCTGAGCGGTCTGTCCTCTTCTCTGTGTGGAGACGGCAGTTGATCATGGTTACTACATGGTTACTACATGATTACTACATGGGTACTACATGGTTACTACACAGTTACTATGTGGTTACTATATGGCTGCTACATGTTGCTACATGTTACTACATGGTTACTACACGGTAACTACTCCACATTTGACGATTCCAATATTCAATCAGAAAGACAAGTTAGTCAACGTTTCCTTTTATAGTTGGCATCGTGTCGGGAAAACTGCACACAGGGAACAGTGGGACGTTCCATTGGGAGGACAGGGGAGCAGAATGAGTTTGAATGAAATTGCAATTTGCTTTGCTATGTTTTGCTTTCAAGAAATGTCTTTGTTGTTTGTTTGAAATGTGTAATGGCAGTGGCACTGTCCAATGCAGTTTCTTTGAGACCGTTATTCTCTACATGGATACATCAGGGGAAAAAACTGTTAAGTTTGGCAGCATTATGAAACCATTATTAGCCTCAACAGTAGCTGTCAAATCATACCACTTGCGCTTACGAAAAGGATTCTCTCCTTAGGTACTCAAGTGCATTCTCGCTAAATTGAATCGGTGCCATATTTGTTCTATACACATCATCAGTCATCATTATCAGTCCAACGCTTCAACATTGTCTTTACCAATGATCGGATGGAGAAATTGTGCGTATTCAGAAAGAACTGAGCTCTCTGTCTCCACAGGCACCAGCCACTGTTTGAGTGGTCGGTATGAATTACCGGGATTTTATGCTACACTTAATGATAGTGAATTAGGCTGATAGCAGCCGAGGCAGATGTCTTCATATTGTGAAGGGTTAGGGGTTAGGGGTTAGCCCTACCACCTACCCAGGTTGTACCAGATGTCCAGGGTTAGGTTTTAGCCCTACCACCTACCCAGGTTGTACCAGATGTCCATCTCCCCGCTGAGTGTTCGGACCTCGATGATGGTCTGGCCTAGGAAGTCGTCCGACTCGCGCTTCAGACGCTGCTTCATCCGGGACCTGATGTCATCGTCCTCATCCCAAACACGCAGCTTCATGCGATCTGACGAGTTGTGACACTCACTGCACACGCGCACACACACACACACACAAAACATTTGAGAGGGATCCAATATATATATATATATATATGTGTGTGGTGATATGAGTATATATGAGTATATATCTGTGTATATTTACAAGCTGAAGGCCTGGTCCCAGACAGGGTTCAGGTTGCGGTAGACGGTTTTGGTTCTCTTCTTGTTCTTCCCGACCTGCAGGCTGACATATGGATCACTGGAACCGGTCCGGTCCTTAGCCTGCAGCCCCTGGGCGCTCACCACTGGACACACACACACACACAAGTTACTCCTATATAAGAATCTAGATTTGGCCGGTAAGGTTAGAGTCAAAGGTTAGGGGTCAGAAACCTCAGCATCTGCTATGACCATCAGGCTTAGGATTTAGAATGAAAAGGTCCAGTTAGATAATTACTCAAGCGAAGGTCCGGGATGGCGTAAATATCTAAGCTTGGGACTTAAGGTCTAAGGTCTAGGGTCTAGGGTCTAGGGTCTAGGCTAGTACCATTGACGGTGATTTTGGCCGACCACTTGGACGTTCCATCCAAGACGATCTGCTTGATGGCCTTCATGTGCTGAGCGTGGACCGGCCGGGTGACGCCGAACACCTTCCGGATCTCGTCGAAGATCTCCGGCTTGTTCCTCTCGCGGATCTTCATGCGGTCCTTCATGGCAGTGATGATGTGCTCGGTCCGGTCCTCAGAACCACTCTTGGAGCTCTTCTCCGCCGCTCCTGAGAAAGAAGAGGACAAAGTTAGGATGGCAGTAGAGGGTTACGGGTAAGAGTCTAGGGCTACAAGATCATGGGCAGACCAGACCAATAGATAAAGGACATGACAGACAAGTAGATAATGGATATAACAGACTATTAGATAATGGACATAACAGACTATTAGATAATGGACATAACAGACTATTAGATAATGGACATAACAGACTATTAGATAATGGACATAGCAGACTATTAGATAACGGACATAGCAGACTATTAGATAACGGACATAACAGACTATTAGATAACGGACATTACAGACTATTAGATAATGGACATAACAGACTATTAGATAACGGACATAACAGACTATTAGATAACGGACACAACATGCTTCCATCTAAAGGACATGACAAGTAACAGACTATTGGCTCACTTTGAAGGCAGTCGGCATTCAGTAGCTCCTGGCACTTCTCGTGAACTTTGACCCCACACTCGGCGCACCGCATGCCCTGCCGTGCGAGGCCCCAGAGGAGCCCCTCGCACTCGTAGCAGTAGGTGGGCGCGGTGGCCGTCCACACTTGGAACAGGTGGGGAGTGGTGCAGGAGATGGGGTAGATCAACGCCTGCAGTGTCTTCCTATACACGTGAACCTTCTGTTGAGAGAGAGAGAGAGAGCTTAATGGCACTGAAATAGTAACTCCAACTAACGTAACAAATGGAAAACTAGGGATGTCACCATGTATATATGTTGTGAGTGAGTGCGTGCGTGCGTGTGTGTGTGATGTATGTAAGTGTGCGAGTCTTGCACAAGCAAGAAAGACAAAGTGTGTGTGTGTGTGTCTGTGAGTCTTACTAGCTGTTCATCCTTGTGGGGAGTGTGAGTGGTGAGGCCATCTTTTCTAGATTGGATCATCAACTGGAAGAGAAAGATTTGAAATGAACAAATTGACTGGCTTAAATTGACTGATATTGACTTAAATTAGGCGTTAGGAGTTAAGCGGAACTCAAATGATGATGGTTCCCCTTTAAGACACACTGCTCTCTTACTTACCATTGCCTGGTGGAGAGACAGAATGGGGGATGGACGGAAAGGGGGAGCGACAGACGGGTGGAGAGACAGTGACAGAGAGAAAGTGTGAGTGGAAAGATGAACAGAAGAAAGAGAAAATCAGAGGCACAGTTTTGTCCAACACAACATGTGAGAACTGTGAATTGATCCCTGTGATTTGATAGGATCAACCAAAATGACAAACCATGCTCAACACACAATGCCATGTTTGGACCAAGGATACAGTGATATGGCAACTAACTGTGACAAATAAAATTGTAATGATTCATAGCTTGTCCTTTTTTATCCATAACTTCTAGGCAGTGATGTAAAGTAATAAAGTATGAATGCCTCATAACAGTACTCAAGTAGTTCTTTGTTCTTTGATCTGCACTTTATTTGAGTTTTTATGGCTCTGTCGACTTTCTCTTTACTTCACTACATACAACATTTTTACTTTTACACCACTACATTTGCAGTGGAGTCATTGTTACCCACTACAAAATAATATCTGAAACAAAAATTCTTATTGTGTTAATAGATGATCTTTACAGAGTTCTGTACTTTTTAGCGTTCTGCGTATGCATGCAGATAACTGTGGATCTTCAGGCACCGATTCTAAATAATATTTGCTGGAATATCAGAACCTTTGAAGGAGGCGTGGCTTGGTAGATGTCAATCACACATGCCAGGGACACTCCCAAACAGACATGATTATAGCGCGGATCAAATTCTTTCTTTTTATCAAACATTTTTAATATTTATGAATGTTAATCATACAAACATTTTAGGATATGCACAAGAAGTATTGAACTTGTATTTATTTGTACCCTGGCTGCTATGGCGACCCAATTCCCCTTAGTATAGTTATATAGTTATAGTTAGTTATATAGTAATCTAAATTAAAAAAAAAAAGACACTTAACTTTTACATCACATTTGTGTTGTTTTTTGACTGGTTGTCAGAGGCTTTATTGAAAGCCTGAACAGCAATATAGGCCCACCCAGAAGCCAACAAAAGGTCTTTTTAAAATGCTGAGGAAGGCCGTGGACCAGCTGTTTGGTTTTCCTTTAAAGGCTGAGTTAGGGTCAGTACTCACCACCTCACTGAACAGGGGGATCGGCCGTCTCCTCTGAAGGACTGGCACACTGTCAATACCACACACACACACACACACAATTATTTATAGAACCACCAAGGTAATAAGACATACACAGTGGTGAAGTCATGGTCATCAGGCTACCCTATGGTCCAATGGGTAAGCTATGACTTACACAAGGCCTGCCGGCCAAACAACAGTCTACTGGACCACAGTAGTACATGGTCTTACAAACACACATACACACACACACACACTAACCCTGGCTTGGCCCGTGGGTGTTTGCTGGCAGCACCATCTTGATCGCAGCTCTGAAACGAGTCATTTAAGGTGAAGTTATTTAAAAGTCATTTAAGGTAATTTATCACTGAAAAGCTGTTACCTATATAAAATATCTATTTCTTACATCTCTGAAATTTAAATGATTATTTTGGCATGATGAAAACCACCAAAAATGAAACGACAACAAACAGAAAGGAGGATCGGAGAAAAGCATCCTAGTAACATCCCAATCCTTACATTTGAAAGCTGCACCCTGACTTTGTTGTAGGCCTTGAGCCAGCGCACCCTTGATGGGGAGCAAAGTGGAGTACCGTCTTCAAGCAACCTGGAACAACAGAGTAGTTACATGACAGGGAAAACTATCACCCAAAAGCGCAGCTATGCAGAGTGAAATCATAAGTCATTATCTTGCCAATCACCAGAAGGTAATGAAATGGTAGCGTTATCAGGAGTGTCAACTCACCTGCTATTGATCCGAGGTAGGTCACACATATCCACGGCTGGACTGACCAAGAGGACAGAGGAGTCCTTCAGGTCTTTGTTAGAACTGGCCAGTGAATGCTGCCCCTTATCAGCCCCCTCTTCCTCCTCTTCCTCTCCCTCCACTTGCCCTGGCAACAGTGGTGGACTGTGAGCAGCTTGCTCAGGGCTGACCTCAGGGCTGACCTGGCTGGAGTTTCCTGATGAGCTGATATGAGCGTCTGTCGGACTGCGGTCAGGTCAGAAACACAGGGTTTAAGTTTAGCTGTTTTTGGACCAAAATACATACAGTACATAATATTCACCATTTAACTAGTATAAAAAGCAACTTAAATACATCCAAAGAAGAAAGGATAGACTGTCTTGGAGGAACAAGATCATTATGTATTAATGAAAGCAAACGGCAGGGAAGGATGTGTCTCTGGAACAATAAAAAGATCATAATAAAACTATATAACTATGTGTATAGAAAATCTACAACTGATGGAGTGTGAGGACAAAGGGGATCGGAGGCCAGTCTGTAATTCCTGTTTTATTCCAAGAATATTTCTATTATTATACTTCACACATTATATTATTATGTATTGCTAATTGCTATGTTAATATGTTCAATATCTGTTATTTAGTGTTTTTTTGGAAAGGTCGTGTGTTGGAAGTGTGAAGGACGTGGACATTGTTTTACAACTGCAACCAGGAACATCACAGCACGAAAGGGTAGAGAAAGGAAATGTCTAAAAGTACGGCACAATGATAAAGGAACGGGGCAGTGTTAAACACTATAAGTCTACAACAGGTAGAGTATTATACTAGCCTTTGCACTGACTCCTTCTTGAACTCCTCTGTGTTGTGGTCAGAAGTCTCCTCAGTTACTCGAGTTGATGGGACTAAAACTTCTTCAGGAGGTGAGGGGACAAAACCTTCCTCGAGGGATAAGGATGGGAATCCAGACATCGTTGAGTGCCTTTTGGGTGTTTCTGTTGGCTCTTCTGTGTCACTAGCATCTGCACTGCCGGTCTCTTCTGAATCAGAAGACATTTTCTCTGCCTCTAGTTGGCAGACCTCATCTGCCAGTTGCGGACTAAGAATTTGAGGTTGGCTTGTGACTACTTCAGGAGTTTCTTCAGCTTTTGAAGATTCAGAGGCTCCAAACACAGAGCCGAGTTTCATTCCAAATACAGATGAACTTGGTGATGGGTCCTCCTTCCCAGCAGATTTTTCTTCCTGGAAGATTCCAGCTGAGAGGTTTTTAAACCCTGAGAAGAGACCACCGTCTGACTGGGGTGGCTGTGGAGTCTTCGCAGCAAGAACTGAGGAAGGACCAGTGGAGAAAAGAGAACCCAGGGATGAAGCGCCCTCAGCTGCTCCAGAGATGAAGCCAAACTTGGGAGTAGTCAGCATTGGAATGTCAAACATGCCTTTGGATTCTGGACCTGGAACTGTATCAGCCTTGGGTTCTGGAGCCAGCTGTGGTCCAGCGTTGAACTCCTCTGACAGTCCAACAGATTCATGGAGTGCTTCTTCTACTGGCTCAGTAACATCACATTTGTCTGTCATGGATTTGTTTGCTTGTTCTGCAGTTTCCATTCGGTCTTTTTCAGGAAGCTCAGATTCGTGAGTGATTTCAGCATTTTTCTCTTCAGTTGAAGATGCATTCTCCTCCGTCTTTACTTTACTTACATCTTTGTGATCATCTTGTCTTATCTGTGTTTCAAGTGGCTGGGATTCACTTGATTTTGTGGCATCTGGTCCCTTGAAGATACCAAACAAGTCACTTGTCAGGGATTCTGTAGGAAGGCTGCTTGAAAGGCCAAACAAAGAACTTTTCTGTTCTTGCTTGGGCTGAGCAGTTGCTGAGCCAAAGAAGGAACCTGGGGAACTTGAGAAAAAGCCACCACTACTGGCTGGTTTGCTTGGTGCGCTAGGGGTAGAGAACATAGACATGAAATTTGAAAATGGAGCCGGTTCTGGAGACTTCTGAGGTAATGGGTGCCTTGGACCAGCCAATCTTGGACCTGCCATTCGAGGACCTCCTGTACTAGGCCCTCCCAATCTGGGTCCTCCCAATCTGGGTCCTTGTAATGCAGGGAGTCTAACCATACCTTGTCCCGGTGGCTGAATCTGTGGTGGGGTTCCAGCAGATTCCATTGAAGGACCTGTTGGAGGAGATGTTGGAGGACCTTCAGCTGGCGGCTGAGAAATATCTGCTTTCTCCTTGTCAGTTGTCGAGACTGAAAGATCGGATTGTCTGCGTTGAGCAGTAACCACACTACAAGCTGCTGCATTGTTACTTTCTGGACTAAGTGTGTTTGATTCTGTTTCAGGCACTGTTTGCTCCCTGGTGGCATCTGTTTCTGCATCAGCAGTTGCCATTGAGGGTTCCTCAGTGGGTTTGGCCAGCTGTTCAACATCTTCCAGTGGAGACAAAATGTCCAAGGTTATAGGTGCATCAGTGGGCTTCTCTGCTCCCCTTTCTGTTGTCTCTGTCTCAACAGCAGATTCAACCGCATATGATCCTGATGCTTTGTTGAAGTCATCTGTGATTCTCTCTGGAACTGCATCAGTTTCTTTGACTTCATGTGGCTTTTCCACTTCAGCTATTTCTTTGACATCTGGAGTAAGGGTGGATATATTAGCTTTTTCTGATATTTCAGAAATGTCCTTAGCCTCAGTTGTTTCTACTTCCTTGGGTTTAACTGTGTCTTCCAATTCCCTGACATCTTCAGTTTTCCATGTGACACACTTATCAATGACGTTTCCCTCTGAGGGACCATGTTGCTCATTTGGCTCAAGTCGAACATGGTCGTTAGAAGGAGAGTTGGGCAGGTCGATTGTATCTTCCTGTAGGCCAGTTGAGAGAGCAGTACATTCTGTAACATTCATGCTAATTTCCACAGTGGAGTCAATATTCTGCTGGAGCTTCCCTTCTGTTGTGATTTGGGGTTCAGGTATACTTTCCGCTTCCGGTATTGGATGAACAACATCTTTTATGTCGACTGAAATGTCTTGCTGACACATTCTCTCTTTATTATTGTCAATGACATCTTCCTTAGATTCCACAGTTTTTTTATCCTCCATGAAAGACATTCCAAAAAGTCCAAACCCACTTTTAGGTTTGCTTTCATCAGCACCTCCTCCAAGTGAGAAAATTGAAGGTAATTTACCCTCTGGCTGAGGTTCAACAGTTTGTACTGGTGGTGGTTTCTGAGTAGTGAACATAGAAAAAAGTCCTTTTGATGTTGGCTCTTGGCCATTAGGTCCTGGCGGTTCAGCCACAGGTCCTTGTGTAGCCCCTGTGGGTTTAGGAGGTGGTCCTCTAGGTCCTGGTGCAGCTCCTCTGGGTCCAAGTGGTGGGCCTCTAGGTCCTGGTGTAGTTCCTCTAGGTCCAGGTGGTGGGCCTCTGGGTCCTGGCATTGCTCCCCTTGGACCTGGTGTAGCTCCTCTTGGTCCTGGTGTAGCTCCTCTCTGTGGCGTCTGGGAACTGGGTCCTCCAAACATTGAAAAAAAGCCTGTGCCAGGAGATTCCTTAGGTGCATTTGAACCTGGAATCATACTGCCAAATAACGAAGATCCCCTTGGTGGGGCTTCAACTCCAGGTGGACCTTGGGGACTTGGTGGCTGTTGTGTGGTAGGTCCACCAAACATTGAAAAAAGACCCTTTCCTGTTGGTTCTTTCGGAGGAGGATCTTTAGCAGCAATAGCAGGACTAGTCGGAGCACTGGATCCACCGAACATGGAGAAAAAGCCTTTTCCAGGAGGCTCCTGTGACTCTGAGGCTGATGGTATTGGGGAACTGGGTTCTTGTGAATTCTGTGTGGTTGAACCACTAAACATAGAAAGCAGCCCTCCTCCTGGGGTATCTGTGGTAGAAGTACCAGGAAGAATGCCACCAAGTATTGATGATCCTGTCTGCATAGAGTTCTGCTGTGAAGTTACCGTGGCACTTCCAAACATTGAAAATATGCCCTTGCTTGATTGTTCTTTATGAGCTTCCGGCTCTGGCTGGTCAACTTTAGATGTTGTCTCTTCCGTAGGTGGGAATTCCTCCTGAGGTGGTGTAACAAGACTTGACTCAGGAACACCACTATCGGCTTTGTCATCAATAGGTTGAACTTCAAACAGGGTTGAAGATACTTCTTTACTGGGGAACTTATCGGGAGATTTTAATGCCTCAGGTTGCGCTAAAGTTTTCTCATCCAGAAGCCTTTCTACAATTTCTTTTTCAGCTTTATCAGAAAATACAGCTTCTTCAGGCATCTTTTCCAAAGTACCAAGTTCCTCTATATTTAAAGATTGTTCCTGTGTTTTATCAGGTGCTGTCAATTCTGGAGTTGCATGGCATTGTTCTTTGTAGAATTGACCAGTAGAAGGTTCAGCAGTTGCAGAGATTTCAGATTTTACTTCAATGTCCTCAGACTCAGTATTATCCAACCTGTGTGATTTAAGTTCATCTTCCTGTGAATACTCCACTGAAATAGGCTTTTTGAGATCATCCGATGCATCTATAGTGCATTTAACATCTTGTATTGGTGGTGAGTCATCAGGGGGCACTACTACTGGAGCAGTAGTTGTGTTACAAACTGCATCTGGAGACTCCTCTTGCCTCCTTGAAACGGTCAGCTCATCATTTTCCATTAATTCATCCTCTGGTGAACTAGCAGCAGAGACGAAAATATGTGGTAACCTAATGTATGTTCTAGGCTCACTGGGATCAATGCCTTGTTCAACTGGTAGCCTTTGTGAGTTTCCAATGCCAATGAAGGTTGGCCTGGGTGAACCTACTTTGTACTGTGGCTCATTTGCTCCAAATGACACCTCTCTAACATTATCAGAGTGCATCTGTGATGAAATTGCCTGTTCTCTGTCTTCCAAGGTTGTGGGCTGTATCTCTGGTTCAAGAATGCCTATGGACTTTGCAATGACAGTTGTTCCTGCAGCATTGGATTTAGATGTACATTCGAGATATGTTTCTGAGAGCGTGGGGTCTGGTGTAACTTCAGACTGCGAGACACTACATTCTTCAGTCATTGAAAGTGCAATTGATGTAGCTGGTGATGTAGTGAGAAGGGGCAACATCTCTCTATCCATTGCCTTGCTCATTGGGCTGACATTAGATGTTGTGTAGGTTGCAATTTTCTCAGGGCATTCAGTGGCAGGAGAAGCGACAGATGATGCCAAAGAAGAAATGTCAGGTCCTGTTTGAGAGGTTTTGTGATCAGCTGTTGTCGATAGATTTTGAGATTGTTGGGGTCTAACAACAGCAGGTTTTGTCACAAAACTGGCATCTGCTGCTAAATCACTGAACTTTGATACTAACTGCTGGACGGAATGGGGCCCAGCTGGTGATTGGCTGGAAGACATTTCTGTGCTTGGTTTGTCAAGATTCTGTTGCAACAATGCTACAGGTTGTGTTGTGATGCCACTCTTTTCTGAGACCACAGTTTGAGCTGTGCCATCAGTGTTCAGGGAGACAGTGGGTTGCTCAACCATGACAGGACATTTGCTTGATACATATTGTATTGGCATGTGATCAGGTTTCCTGTTAGCCATAGTGACTGGAGGTGCACTCTTCTGATGCACATTCCAAGATTGAGGGAGATATGAAACCTCAGATCTAACATGCACTAACTGAGGGCTGGAATAGGGAAGCGGCTGTGTCCTTTCAAATTGTGTATTATGAACCATTTGGGGTTTTTCATTTTCTGGTCGAGCTGTAGATGTAGACATTGAATGCTGATGGCTTGTTATTGCGCCAACATCAAATGCGCTGTCATCAACGCTTCCCATACTGTCAACAGTTGGCTGTTTCATGAGAATTGGTCTTGAGGGCATGGCATTTTGGCCAGGTGTATGTTGCTGCAAGACAGTAAGTTTCGGTTGAGCATCATATTTGTCTGGGACCAATTTAACCCCTGCACTTGCAAGCTGCTGTTGTGACGGTTGGATTGCTTGCTCTGCTGGGTAAGGCTGATGTTGAATCTGGGATTCAATGACATGTGAAGCATTGAGCTGCCGGTAAGCAATTTCTGATGTGACTGAAGATATCCTGGCATGTGTATCTTGAGTGAAAGGTATGGTAGACTCTCTTGTCATGTGAATGGGCATTGAAGTAGGGGCAGCAGTAGCAGGCGATGAAACATTATAGTGGGGCAGTGGTACAGCCTTCTCCCTCGAGGGTATAGCAGATTGTTCACCTAACTTTTGTGCAATACTGTAATTCTCAGCTAATTGTGGTTTCTGATACGAAGACAGCAAGATATTTTCTCTAACCACATAATGGGTTGCTGGGGTAACGTGATGCAGTTTAAGATTGGAAAAGTCCTCTGCTGCATCATCAGTCTGGATAACCCATCTCGTGTCTGGAACATTCACAGTTAGATCAACAATATCAGGGCGGGTTTTCTTTATTGAGAAATTGACCCTTTGCCTTCTATCATCAATTTCCTGTTTTGCCATTACAGTGAAATCCACAGGCCTTCCATCGGCTTGTTCAGTGTTTGATTGATCAAAAACTGTTGTTGCTTTAGGGATTTCCCGTGCAGAGAAATCCATTGGTTTGTTATGTGGCTGAGGGCCATTATGTGTATTCGATCTGTTGAGATGTTGATGCAATTTCTTATTTGTCTTAACTGCCCATGATATGTTTTCTTCTGGTCTGATATCCTGGGTTGGCTGCAGTGACAACGTTCTTTCTCGCATTTGGGGCTTTGACTGAGTGGGCTCCACTACTAGTGATAGACCTACAGAGCTAATCCATGGTAGGCTTTGCCTGTCTCTTATCAATGGCACAGCACTGTTCAGATCCGCGGGTTGCTCTGCTGGTTTCTGCTCTGGTTTTGGAGACATATCCAAAAGACTTGTAATGGAATTGGCTGGTGCTGACACTGTTGGATATGATTGGTTGTATAGAGGAGAACATAAAGCAATAGATGCACGTCTAACAACAGCCTGTGTCTGTTGGCTTATAGGCTGCTCTTCAGAAGAATGTTGTTCAACAATCAAGGGAACACCAACAGAGTCTCTTCTAGCACGGACCGAGGCAGATGGTCTTGCCCTGACTAATGACATTGGATCAGAGACGTTAGGCACCATATCTTGTTTTAAGACCTTTGCTGACATATCCAGTGAACCTTTCACAGAATTAGCTGGGGCTGAAAACCCTGTTGACGACTGGGCCGTAGGTTGTGACATCCTGCTTTCATTTACATAAGCAGCCCCTGCAAAGGTATAGCTACACAGAGGCTGTGCATTGGTTCCATCAGTAGCTTGCTGAGGCTGTTCTGTTGTCAGAGCTTCAGGATGCGTCTCCCTCAATTGTTCATGTGGAATTGATTCAACTACTAGTGGAACACCAACTGAATATTTTCTGGCAAGTCCTCGACATGTTGGCTTAATCACAAATGACACTGCTCCTATTTCACTTGACTTCACAACATGTTCTTGGGATGTTTTGGATGTCTTGGGAGACATATCTAATGCTTCTGAGAACGATGTTGCCTGATAGGTTGAAGTTAAGGTGAACATCTCAGGGGCTGGCTGCCCAACTTGTGCAACTGATGAGCTTTGCTGAAATATTTGTTGGACATGCGATTGGCCTTTATTATCGTCAACACTATGTTTTGAAGTTGTTAGACACCTTGCCTGGCCTTCAAAAGCAAATAAGTCTTCTGAAGGGATATCCACAACCAATGGAAGACCAACAGAATCTCGTCTGGCCAGTTCACGAGCACTCAGCTTACCCCTCATAAGTGGGATAGCTTCGGCAACAGTCGTATTGGTTGTTACTGTAGGACGAACTTCGGAGAAGGTGGCAGAATATCTAGAGGACATATCTAATGTGGCTTTGACTGCATTAGCTGGTGCTGTGTGCAGGGGTTCATTGAAATTTGGCAAAGACTCTGTAGAGTGCTGTAAAAGTGCCCGTTCATTTGTAAGCTGCTGTCGCCAACTATCAGTCATCATTTGCTGTCTTCTACTAGAGCCTCCTACTTCTGCAACTTTTTCAGTGGAAACTTGAGGATCCTGAAATGATGTAGTCTGTACATACACATGCGTCTGTCCCAGTTTTTCTGGGAGTACAGCTCTGAGATCAACTGATCCATGGCTGTTAAGCCTTTGTTTGGCACCCTCATCATTTAATGATTTCTTTTTTAGCGACAAAGCATTACTAATCAAATGATCAGACTGAGCCATTGTTTGCTGAGGCTGGTGTGGTGGAACCTTTGCTGACATGTCTAATGTGGATTTAACTAAATTTGCTGGTGTTGTGACCTCCTGACGTTTATGAAAAGATCCACTGGTCTCGGAAGGTGCATGGGCAAAAACTACCTTCTTGCTATCCACAGGAAATCTATCATTTATTGTTTGTCTAACTGGTTTTGTTTCAACCACAGAGTGGCATGGCTGCACTTGGATTGCAGGTGAGGATCGGACATTTTGCATGTCAATTTCGGTTTTCTTATTTGTTATCTGTTTTCTGGCAGGGCTTACTAAAGGTGATGGACATGAGGATTGTTTTTCAATAACTCTATTGTGATTGGCCCCAGCATTGACAGAATCAATAAGTGAACCAGGAACTCTCCCTGCAGTTGAACTTTCTGACCTGTCAGAATGTGTTGGGGATGGTCTGCGGGGCGTGTCCATTGCACTGCTAACAGATGTTCTGTGGCCTATTTGGTTACTCTCTGAGGCAAGAGGAGCTCTGTGGAGCAAGGTGGGGGTTTGACATTGCACTCTAGATGATGTATTGTCAATGGTATTTTCTAGAATGGGTAACGTTCTTCGTAATGTGTTGTGTTGCTCAGTTGGCTTTGGTGTATTTTGAGGAGAGACATCTCTGAATATTGAACCATTTGGATGTCCTTGGGATGATATGCCAGAATATTCCATATCAGCCCATTCCACTTCATCTTCCTCAACCTTCTTTGTAAGATTCATAACTGGGAGTTGGTCATTGTCAGTCTCACCACTTTGGGCCTCAACCTCCTTCTGCTTCCTTTCCTTGATTCTTTTACATTTGTACTTTGTAAAGTCTATCACATGGTCCTTTGTTGTTTCAGCAGATTGTTGAGTCACAGGAGATCCTTCTTTCGCTTGTATCTTTTTCTCTTTATTGGAACTACCAGAAAAATCAAGGGCTCTATTTCCCAGCTGAGAGTCGGGTGGAGCACTGCTGTGCTCCACTCTATTGTGGGAACATCCATTATAGGACATCAAAGGGGTGTCGTTAAGAATATGTAATTGTGGCTTTCGTTTTTCAGGTATGCTCTGTGGCTCCTCAGAAAGGGAGGGGTGCTGTTGGTTTCCTGTTGAAGTAGAGAGTACAGAGGCCATGGTCGCTTGTGGCATCTGTGCAGAACTCTGGGCTTGGTATGGTTGTCTTGTGAGCTGAACCCCCTGTGGTGTAACACGTGGTGAACCACATGCACTGGGAAGAATATTACTAGAAGGTGTCTTCAAGGGGGGTTGAAATTGAGTTTTTAAATCTTTTTGTGTACCTGGACCTTTACTTTCAGACTGTGCAGTCACAGGAATTTTGGAGGCTATTGTGGGCTTCTGGACATTTTTAGTAGCCATGGGGACCTCTGAAACATTGAAGGATACGGATGGTGATTTAGTTGCATTTGAGGTTACTGTTGAAACTAGGTTACCTGGCTTATTTTTGGGCATGTTTTCAGGGTTCTCATCAACATGTCGGATTCTTATCTCAGGTATTGGAGTAACTTGTTGTTTGTAAGAATGTGGGGATGCCATAGGAGTTGTGGATGAAAGACTGATGATATCCTCACTTCTTTTACTTTTCCAATATGGACCACCATGATTCTCTTTTAGTGTTTTCAGCGTCAGATCAGCGGCATCCAATTTCTCTTCACAATAACCTTTTTGTACTTCACTATATCCATTTTCTACTACACTATAACCATTTTGTACTTCTTCCATTTTAATCTTTTTTAAAGTGTACATAGTGAAATCTACAGGCTGTTGTAATTGCGAAGATATGGATTCTTGAAACATTTGTGAGAAACTTTCTAAATTCATGTTCATAATTTTATCGCCTTTTCTTAAGGCTGAGGTGAGATCCATAGGGGAGGCCAGGGGCTGTGACATGTGCTGTTGGCCAGGAACCCAGAAAGCATCATCCTCATTACAGAGTGGAATTTTGAAACCACAAAGGGTTACTTTATTTTCTTTGTGTTTCAAAGCATTAGCAATGTTTTGTGTGATATTTCCAAGAGCATGCATATCTTCTGGAGTGGCACAAGCATAGAGGTGTTTTCCAGCTTTGTCAGTCAATAATGAATAAATATATTCTTCATCTGTGTAAACATAATATCCACAGTCCTCTTCTTCAGCTGGCCACCACATGCCTTGGTCCAATAGAGAAATCCACTGTTGATACCACTCTGGGTCCACAATAAGCTCTTCATCTCCTGCCATTTCTGTAGTCTGACTTAAATCCATAGCACCATGTGTCAAATCCATTGGGCCCCTTTTAGCTGCAAGTCGTTTTAAAAACTCTGTAGCAGAATGGAGATTGAATTCCTTCTTATCTGTTACAACAGAATTATGGTCCGTTTTATCAGGCATGACACAGTCATTAAGAGATTGACACCTACTAAGCTTTGTTCTGGGTTTCGTTGTAGAGAGATTTACAGCACTAACTATCCAGGGTTTCCTGTTTTTATCAATATCATTTAAGTGGTCACAGCTGCTCCATGACTTTCGGTCAGTGAAACTCATGTCAAACAAAACAAGGTCTTCATCGGGTTCCAGAAAGCGATTTCTGGTTTCAAACATATGCGAAGATGAATCTCTCCAGGGGTGTGAGGGTATCTTGAACTGACTGGTGTCAATTTGTTTTGGATCAAGCCATCCAGGGTTCTCCCAAACAGGCCCGGCAACCATGGGTGGCATGTATCCTTGGCTTACCTGGTGGCACTCATTAACCTGAGCATCAAGAGCTTCAGCAAGGGCATAATCATTCAACTGCTGCCAAAGAAGAGCTTCTATGAGACACTGATGTTCATACAGTTCTGGTGGAATAATACCATGCTCTGCAAAGTTATATAAAAGATCCTGGTAGCCATATTCCTCTGCTGTGCCATACAAGAGCCGTTGAATTTCTTCAAGGTAGCGTTGTGTTGGGGTGATGGTGGGATCTTGAACAATCTGAGAGGGTTGAGATGCGTTATCAGGTATGCATGTTGTTTCACTGGTGGCTGTAGTAGCACTCGTAAGAACATTTTCTTTATCTTTTGACACTAAATGTTTGAGACAACCTTTTTCTGTATCAGCAGTAGCCAGATTACTGCCATCACTGTTTCCTGATTTGAAAATCGATGACAACAATCCAGGAGTTGCGCTATTTGATGTACTACTAGTTTTTGGCTCCTCTTTACTAGGCTGGACAATTGGTGCCTTTGATGTTGGCGTCTCATCTAAAGCATTAAAAAGACCTGAGAGAAACCCTTTTTGTGCTGAATTCTTTGGATCTTTGTTTGCGGTTACATCCTGGGAGGACTGCAGCTCCACTGGTCTGGTTCTCTGAATCTGTGGGCGCCCTTGACCTGAACGAGTCTGCTGCGGTGGATTAGAAAACTGGGGCTTTTTCCCAATAGTTGGGGATGGCTCTTCTTCGGTTGCTGAAATTTTATTTAGTAGACCAGACAGCATTCCGCCTGATTCAGATTTAGGGGGAGCCTGTCCTTGTTTTATAGGTTTCTGTTCTGTCTGGATTGGTTGTGATTCATTTTCATTAGATGCAAGTTTCAGGAAACCTGAAAGCAAGCCTCCACTGGTCTGCTGGTTAGCTGCTGCTGGTTGTGGAGAAGTCTGACTAAATAGCCCAGAAAGGAATCCGCCTTGATTGCTGGGATGGGGTTCCTGTTGAATTTGAGATTGAGCTTGTACTTGTGTATTTGTCTTATTACCTTGAAGGTTAGTCCTGGGTTGGGGTGTAGTGTCAGAAGGTGTTAACTTGCTGAAAATACCTGACAGCAGTCCACCCTGCTGTGGCTCAGACATAGAAGCAGCTGGTTGTGGAGTTATCTGATTTTGTCTTTGTAAAGGTTGTCTGTTACCTTGGTGAGTTTGAGGCTGGTTTGGTTTATTGTCGGGGTTCTGTGCCGGTGCTGAAGGTGTGGGCCCCATAGAAAACAACCCAGAGAGGAAGCCCCCTTGTTGATTTAATGGTTGTTGAGGTGCACTCTGACCCGGCCTTATCATATGTTCCTGTGCTGGTTGACTTTCAGGTGGCTGAGGGATATCTGCCATTCTGTTCAACAGTCCAGAAAGTATGCCTCCAGGGCCCCCAGGTGGCTGCTGTGCTGGGATTGGCTTTTGTCTGTGTAGATTTTGACGGTTTCCTGATTGCTGGTTGGCTCTGTTGCTTGGAGGACCACTGTCTTGTTGCGGTCGGGTAGGTGCTTGGTTTATGGAAGCGTCTGGTCCACTACTTCCAAATAAACCAGATAAAAACCCCCCTTCTTGAGGCTGCTTAGGTCCTTGGCTTGAACTTTGACTGCTAGGGCCTGATTGTGGCTGTGGTGAGGCAAGAGTAGGTTCCACTATCTTATTAAAGAGTCCAGACAAGACACTAGTTGGTTGATTGGTTTGTACACCTGGGGCACTTTGCTGGGGTAATCCCTCTGTGCCTTTGAATAAACCTCCAAAAAAGCCTCCGGATGGTGGTGTTGCTTCCACATTTGGAGATATTTTTGGCTTATTTTGATCAGACAATTGCTGTTGATTAGTCTGTAATTCAGGGGATGTTGGTTTTTGTGATTGCTTTTCAGGGTGTCCTTCATCTGAAGAACATTTTTCATGTACGTCATTAAAACTGTCTCTTTGTGGTGATGGAGCACCTTGACTCGAAACATGCTCAGGACCTTCCTTGGGAGTGTGCTGATCAGTTAGACTAGACCCTGGCTTGGCAGGAGGCGGTTGGGGCCCAGCAACAGTGTCTGTTGCCAATTTTAAGAAGCCAGACAGAAATCCACCTTCTGAGCCCTGCTGTGCCTGAGGGGATGTTTGGGGTAGGGATGAAAATAAACCTGAGAAAAGCCCACTTTGCTGTGGCTGACTGGCCGTACCCTGGGCATTTCCTCCTACATTCACATCCTCTGTTGATCCCAGTTTCAACAGTCCAGAGAGCAAACTTTGAGACTGCTGAGGGGCTTGTTGTTCTGATTGAGAATTAACCTGTTCTGAGTTATGGTCTGTAGACAAGGCATCTCTATTGGCTCCATCTGTTATTGTTTGTACTTTGGGTATTGATTCATTCAAACTTTCGGGGGAATTTGTCTCAACATTTGGCTCAGTTTGACCACTGGGCTTGGTCAATGTAACAGTGGGTGTAGATTGCGCTTGAATTGGCTGCTGTGCTGAGTCAGATGGAGTCACCTTGAATAGGTTAGAGAACCATCCTGTTTCTGTGTTCCCTTTTGGGACACTTTCAAGGAGTGCAGCACGGTTCGGAGACGGAGTTCTAGCTGGGCTGGGGGGGACGTTTTTTGAAGCGTTATCTTCACCAGACGCAAACTTAAGAATCCCAGAGAACATGCCTCCTTCAGCTTTGGGTGCCTGTGCAGAGACTTTTTCAGATGAGAACATTTTTAGTTTGCTGCCTAAAAATGACTCATCTGCAGATTTTTGTTCAAGTTGCTGAGGGGTTTCACCGGTTGTTGATATGATGGATGACAGAGATTTTTTGAAAGGGCTGAAGAATCCTGTATCCTCTGTGCTACTTTCTGGCTTTGGTTCAGAAATGGCTGAACTCTTTCTTTGTTGAATATCAGGTAGCTCACCAGATGACTCGATTTCAGGAAGGAGCTCCACTGAACCACTTCCTGAACTTGGTAGAAGATCCACCGAACCACTCCCTGAACCTGGCAGAAGTTCCACTGACCCACTCCCTTCCCCAGATGGTTGTTGTTCTGCATGTGATGCTGACCTCCTTAGAGTCCTGCCTCTATCTATAGACCCTTGCCTGGATTCAGCACTTGCGGCAGAAGAACTTCTTTGCTCTGCAGGCTGGGGGGATGATTCTCGGGATGTGGGAGCACTAGAGAAAAGCCTTAAGGGACTTAGTCTTCCTAACACAGAGTCAACCACTGAGGCCGGTTGGGTCGAGGCGGACTCACTGCCTTGTGAGCTTTGTTCAGCTTCAGCTGGCTGACTAGGTTCAGAGGACTGAAAAGGCAACAAAGACTGAAGAGTGAACTTCTTTTCAGTTATGGGATCTTTGGAGGCAGGGGGTACTATGGCAACAGGAGGGCTTATGCCACCAGATTTGGGAATAAAAGAAAGTAGTTTGGAGAGGCCGGTCTCGGTTGCCGATGGTGCCTGAGAGGGATTGGTTTCTGTGACAGGAACAGTACCGGCTGTAGCCTCACTGCTAGCTTTAGGAATGAAGGAGAGAAGTTTTGAAATGCCAGAATCTGTTTGAGGTGGTACAGGGGAAGCAGATGGAGATGCTTCTGGAAGCTCAGTACTAGGCTTTGAACATGTAATCGTGCTGAATAAGGAGCTCATGGCATTCTTTACCCCTGCTATGCCTTGTTCAACAGTACTCTCCTCTTTCACTTTGACCTGTACCTGTTCATGTGGTTCCTGTTCATTGCTCTTCACTTCTCCCTCTGGTTCAGCATCTGTTGTATCAGTTTTGACAGCCATTGGTATCTCTGGGAGTTTTCTCCTTATGGGTTTTGGCAGAGGCTCATAGTTGTTGATTTCCTCCTCTTTAACTGCCAGGTATTCAGACACTGAATGAACCAAGTTTTCTAGCTCTCCCATCGCATCTATGTATTCATCTATTGGTTCCTCCTCCATTCCATCCTCCCCCTCCACAAACAGCCGTGGGTCGTGACCATGGCCTGCTCTCCCATCTGCCCAATGATCCTGCCCATCATACCCTTCTGGATAGTAGTAACTTTCATACTCAAATGTTACATCACCATCAATAAAAGTCAGATCCTCCAGTTCCTCCTCAGATCCAAATGAGTACCGCATCTCGTCTGAGCCGATTGAGCCATACTCGCTCATGATTCTGTTGGCCTCCTCTCTGGCAACCTCCTCCCTTTGAAAGGCAGCGTAGCTCTCAAGTGTTCCCTCCAATGCAGTTTTGGCCCATAGCCTGGTCTTGTACAGTAGACTCTCTCTGTCAGTTTGCTGTCGGAGCTGTTTGATCGATGGAATTATGTCAATTTCCGGAGGGGATGATTCGTCCTCAAAACTGCCTGCCTCCTTGTACACCAACCGTACTTCCCCACTGCCAAACCCAGGTTTCCGTCCTCTAGGTAGACTGGTGTCATAAAGGCAGTCAGGATCCTCTGAGGACATGTCACACTCTACAGTCTGATAAAACCTGCTCCCTTTGGACTCACTGGCGCTGTTGATGTGGTAGATAATGCTTTTTTCATCATCCGCCCACTTCTTCTGCTCATCATCCAGGTAATCATCCAACACACCTGAATCAGGTACCTTGTACCTGTTTTCCCAGTCCTCTACCCCCATACCAGAATCCACAGGAGTCATTCTGAAACCCTTAGTGCTTGACCGCCTGGGCACATACCGGAAACAACGTAACACACCGCCATGCAGATGCAAAGAAATGAGAAAAGAAAGAGAAAAGCATAGCTTAGAAAACATAAATGATAAAGTCATATCAATGAAAACAGCATAAAGGAATACACTGAAACATCTGAAAGTGATGGATGCAACGCTTTAGTTTTTTGATTTTACTGCACAAATATTGATGAACAATTTCGTTCAAAACTATGAAAATTACCAAATTAGAATGACAGTCCATGTTAACAGTCATACACAGTTCAATCAATATAAGTAAATGAAAATGTATGTTTGTGTGCAGATGTATGGAAGGAACATAAGAATGCATGCATGCACACACAGCAGCACATATGAACACATGTACAATATGTACACAAGAATATATGCACATATGTGCACATGTATATACGCAGGAATGTATGTACGCATGTATGTCCGCATGTATCCACGTATGTGCATGTATGTGCGCAAGTATGTAGGGGACACATTTACCTGCCTGCCCTATGTTCCCTGTCATCCAGCTCAAAGCTCTGCAGGGAGTCTCTGGACTGGGACTGTTGGGGATGCCTGCCGATGGGATACTGGTGTACGGAGGAGTTGGTCTGGGGTGTGTTGTGGTAGCGTGGGGGTCTGGTACTCATCTCACTGCGGTCGTAACCGTCTCTGTCATCCACTACACTGTCCAGGTCATCCAACGCTGTGAGACAACCAGTAAATCCACTTTTTAACTGATAGGATAGTCTATACAGTCACAAAAATGGGCTCCCTCTTGAGGTAAGAGGCATGTTGAGCACAAAACTTCTTTACTTTTTTTAAAGATGTACTTCCTCATTTTTTCATTAAGACAAATAAAAATAAAAACAAATAGGCCTACAATTCGATAGGTCCCAAATTTGAAAATAAGGTGAGAGCCAGGAAGAGTAGATAATCACATAATAATACGATAATATCATTAATGATAACAATTTTAATAATTATAATAATGATAAATATAAAATAATAATTTGTACATACTTCTTTCGTTTTGGCTGAAGTAACTCCAACTACCTGGGGGGCATGGAGAAAAGTGTGGCAACGAAGAGAAAACAACAGAGAAAACTGTTTTATTTGGCAACCAGAAAACAGAATCAGTTGACACAGACCTCCAGCAAGGCCAGCAACAAGAAGACGCCCTTCAGAGATGAACCTCGGGACGTCGACCTCTCATGGGTGTGAGTAAAGCCTAATGCGCTAGCACACTACATTACTGTAGTACACACTAACATGTAGTCCCACACTACTCCATTAGCCTGCTAAAGCATGCTAGCATGTTTATGTGCACATTATGCTATGGTCCTCACATGCTAATACCCACATGCTAGTAACCGTTACAATATGCTGTGTGCATGAGGATAATCTGTTTAAAACACCCTACTGTGCAAATAACAAACTTCACAATCTGCAACAAGGATAAAAGTTAACTTGATTGGTATCCAGGCTCACTGTATTTGTTTGATGCTATGTTCCATACTGTATAAACTTACAACACTGAGAGGGGACAGACGGCATACTTCTCTGGATCTCCTCCTGTGGAATAATTCCCCATCAGAGAGAAAGGCAGGAGGGAGAGGAAGCATAGAATGATAGAACGAGAAGGACAAAGAATAAAAATGGAAGAAAGACAAACGAATCACATTTTGTCATACGGTAGCTTGGTAACAAGATGGCTGTGTGCAAAGAACCGCTGTCAGCATTAACAACAAATGTTATTGTGTGTCCAGATTTATAAATACAATTTATGAATCTGGTCACAATCATTATTATTAGTAGCATTATTATGTAAATGGTCAAGCATTGGGGGCTACAGTGCCAGGTTAGGTTAGGGGCTCTAGCGCTTGAGGCTGGAGTTAGACCCATGGCATTGTTAGGCCTTGGTGTCACACAGAACGAGAGAGAGAGAGAGAGAGAGAGAGAGAGAGAGAGAGAGAGAGAGAGCACCAGTTATAGGGCTTGCCATTGCACTACACTTCATGAACTGTATCTGAAAATGGTGTGTGTGTGTGTGTGAAAGAAAATGTTACATTCAAATAAACTAATGTTAACATAAATACACTTAATTATTCTGAGGTCTAGTATTGTGACTACTTAATATGGGCACTAATATTTATCACAATTCAATTAATTCAATCAAGTGTACATTTACATATTTCAATGTACTTGGAATGTAAATAAGGTGTCAACGTACATTAAACCAGCATCAAAAGAGCTTGTTTATTAAAAAAAAAAGAGGGGTGTTTTTTTCTAGAGGCGCAGGCTGGCCCCTGAATCACTACCTCAACGATCACTACCTCCACCTGCACTGTTTACTGTCACTTTAATAACCACCGTTGATTACGTCACTTTAATAACTTCTGCCACTTTTCATGTTTTTCAATTTTGCACTCTGCAGCTTATTCTGCATTTCTGCATTTCAACCCGCACCTTTAAAGCTCATTTGCACTTCTGGTTAGAACGCCAACTGCATTTCGTTGTCCCTGAACTTGTACTTTGCACAATGACATTAAAGTTGAATCTAATCTAATCTAATCTAATCTGAATGTCCTCAAAACTGACAATCGGGTCTGGTCAGGTGCCTGGGTTTGGGTGGGTAAGGAGGTAGGGTCAGGAGTTAGGACTAGTGGAGTAAGGGGGTAGGGTCTAGCTGGGAGCACACCTGTCCGTTGATGTGCATGGTGTTAATCCGGTCCAGTTTGCGTGTCCAGTATTGGGCTTCGTCTTCCGGTATATCTGGGGAGAGATGGAAAGACCAAATAATGCAGAAATTGAGTTGTCTGTGCGTGTGTGTGTGTCTGCATGTGCTTGTGTGTGTGTGTGTGTGTGTGTGTGTGTGTGTGTGTGTGTGTGTGTGTGTGTATGCACGTGTGTGTGTGTGTGTGTGTGCACGTGTGTCTGTGTGTGTGTGTATGTGTGTGTGTATGCACGTGTG
>JAOPUI010000120.1:16881184-16893289 GCA_027123135.1 Urophycis floridana | reverse complement strand
CGCTCAGCGAGGCGGAGGCCCGAGGTCAAGGTATGACACCCCCCCCCCACCCCCACCCCCACCCCCACCGCCTTGACACGTCCCTCACGGTGTTTGAGTGTAGGGAAGAGAGCAGTAGGGGGGGCGGGGGGAGGTTGTCTTGTTCCACTCGCACGGTAACCTGACACCTCCATTAGTGCGCCTGAACGGGATAAACAGCTTGTGCAATGTCCTGGATCTCACCTCACATCTGAAATATGATTGGCCCCCGCCCACCGCCAACACCATTGGACGAGAGCCATTGGGGTCAGACCTATCAATGGCTGCATGATTTGTGATAAATGAGTGACCTCATCCAGTGACATTGGGATTTGAAGCTGCAGGATGGTGGAGAGAGAGAGAGAGAGAGAGAGAGAGAGAGAGAGAGATCCCCGACTGCATCTTGCCCCCCCCCCCGTGCCACTTCACTAAATAGATGCTGGAATCGCCCCAGCGTCACACCCCAGTGCTGTGTCACACACTCACACACACACACACCACTCTAACGCTCTCCATCTTCCTGTCCTCTCTCCCCAGGCGGTCCCGTCTCCAGGCAGCGCCCCGGGGAGACGCTGCGCTACTCCAAGGACCAGCGGCCCACCACCCTCCCCATCCAGCCCTTCTCCTTCCAGCACCCGCTGGGCGCCAGACCCGCCCAGCCCAAGCCCCCGCGGCCCCCGCTCGCCGGCCCGGGGTCCGGGGTCGGGGCGTCCGGGGCGCAGGTCCGGGGCGCCGCGGGGGCCCTGGGAGCGGAGGAGGGCGACGGCTCCTCTGAGAACGCGCTGGGGCACCAGGGCGGCCGGCAGGGCCCCGCTGGGGGCCCCCCTCCTGGGTCCATTAGGCCCTCCCCTCTGGGGAGCTATTCCCCCGTCCGCCACCAGGGGGCGGTGAGCTCTGGGACGTGCTCCACCTGCACGCCCAGCCCCCAGTCTGCGTGCGGTCGGTCCTGCATGCTCTCCTCGGGCCTGGGACCCCTCCACAGCTTGCCCTCGGGGCCCTTCAGACAAGCCCCGCCCCCTGCCCCACTGGGTCAAAACGGCGGGCCCGTTCCCCCCGCACTGTCCCCGGTTCAAGGCCACTGTTATGGAGCAGCTCCCAACATGCCCAGGGACGTGCTGGGCTCCCTGAGCAGCCTGGACCCCAGCAGACCAGCGGAGGGAGCCAAGGGGTGCCGGCCATACAACGGTAAGGCATCGCCGTAGCGACGGGACTCTTGAGGACCGCTAGGTCTGTGCATGTTTCCATGTTCCTTGTTGTGCCAGGAGTGGCGTATCAAGGCCTTCATCTTAATAATGTTTTGCTCAACGAGGCTAATGTGAATTTCAAGTAATGAGTAAAGTGTCCCGGTGCCTCACTGCTGCGTTGAGTCTGACCTGAGGGAGCTACACTGAGCAATGAGAGCTCAGTGTCTCCTTACGACGACAGGAGAACATGGGATGAACTGCTATGTGGCTCAGCTGCATATGATTTTTCATTGTTGTGTCGTACACAAGTGCGTCGTGTTCATGGCCCATGTTCTCACCTGAAGCTTCGGTGACAGCAGCCATTGTCCTCCATTTCGTTTCCGTCATTCATTTCTTGAAATCGTCGTGGTGTAAATGATGTCTGGGGGGAGGGGGTCGCACAGCTGGCTGCGTTTCTCCACCTCATCCGTCACCGCAAGTAGACGCAGAGTAAGCTAGAGCTGCATGGTCTGCAGGGAGACACAGGGTTATAGTTATAGTTATAGTTCTATGTGTGGTGGGGGTTCCAATGTGATGCCAGTTATCTCATGGTAATATCACATGCCACGTGATCCCCACGGTGGCAAGAGGGGCTCTGTGTCGCAGCTCTCGTTGATCACAGAGCGTTTCCTGTCATGCATCGCTGCATTGTTTGCCGTACAAGCAGTCATCCGAGAGATAACAGATGACAACGGATAACACACAACAAAGGTTTCAGATTCGTACCACAATATCCCCATCCTGCACAGAGCGGGCAGAGCCGTTGCTTGCCACTTGACTTGACTTGGTAGACACGCTCGGCGGAGGGATGATAAAAGCTGAGAAAAAGCAGGCCCCGGCGCTGCGATGTTTCACACACATTCGCAGCCCCGCGGCGCGTGCCTTTCAGCGGGTGACGCCAGGCTCAGCGCCTGGCTCAGCACGTGACTCGCCGACGCCACAAGTCAATCTCTCCTCCTTCATTCCTGTGGCGCACGTCCCTCTGAAGGTCGTTGCCGCGGGCGCCATCTACGTTTCTCGAAAAAAAACAACCGTTCTCAGGGGTTGTTTTAGAGGACATCTCTCTCTTGGCGACGCAAATCTCGTGACCGAGTTTCCAATTTGGGATTGGCAGAGCGACGCGGAACGCGCGCGTGTAAACACGGCCACTGGATTACGACGTTAAGATGTGCTGTTGACAGGATTAGCGTGACTGATGACACCGTCTGGATCTTGGTGTACAGGGCCTAGCTGAGCTCTACAGTGTTTTTTTTTTGGGGGGGGGCATACTCTTACATATTGCTGTTAAATATATGATGCATGGAGTTATATAGTACACAACATGTTAGTTATATACATGAATAGTTCAAAAAGCATGTCAACATTGTACATATGGTTTCATGTTCCACTCAGCTCATAGCACCCGTCATCACCTTACATATTTACAGCTTTAAGTGAGTTACGTTACTGAACAAAGAACCGTGGTGAACCACCTGTTTCCGAGGCTAAACAGACACGGAAACGAGTCAGAAAAGCGATTTCAGTGAATTCATAATCTTTTGAGTCGTTTTTTGTCTTCTCTCTTTCCATTCATCCTTTACTAATATGTATTTTCTTTCTTCTGCTTATCTATCTCTTGTATTAATTCACTCATTCACCTCCTCATCGCTCCATCACCTCTCTAACCCCTACCTACCATGCACTACTGACACCCTACCACCAAACCTACCTACACCCTACCATCACCCTACCCCCAAACCTACCAACACCCTACCACCACCCTACCCCCAAACCTACCAACACCTACCCCTATGTATACCATCACCCTACCATGACCGTACCCCCAAACCTACCAACCCCCCCTAAATTCCATCCCAAATCGTCCATCCCCACCCAACAATCCACACCCACTCCTGCATCACCCGTCCCCCCCCCCCCACCAGCGCACCACCTGTCCCCCCAGGCCCTAAAGTGGCGGGAGTATCGCCGTAGAAACCCGTTGGGGGTGGAGAGATCCCCAGACTCCGCCTCCGGGGGCAAGGCGCAACGCCACTTCAGACGCAACGTCTTTGATTTCCCATCAGCCCCCTCTGACCACGCCCCCTCCAGCCACGCCCCTCGGCTTCATGGTGCTTCTTCAGCTGCTTCTTCTTATAGTACACCTTTTATACACTGCTATTTAAGGGTTTCATGTGTAATACACCTTTTATACACTGCTATTTAAGGGTTTCATATGTAATACACCTTTTATAAACCAGTATTTAAGGGTGCCATATGTAATACACCTTTTATAAACTGCTATTTAAGGGTTTCATATGTAATACACCTTTTATAAACCAGTATTTAAGGGTTTCATATGTAATACACCTTTTATAAACCGCTATTTAAGGGTTTCATATGTAAAACATATGTGTGTGTGTGTGTGTGTGTGTGAGCAGGGGGTCATTCCTACAGTGAGCTGCTCCTGGACTACTTCTCCCTGACAGAGAAACCACCAGAGGAGTTCTGCCTCTCCCCAGATGCCTCTTCCTCCAAGCCCTCAGTTGACCTGCCGCACAAAAAAGGTAGAGTGGCCATGTGTGTGCACGCTATGTGTGCACTCTGTGTGTGTACTCTGTGTGTGTGCTCTGTGTGTGTACTCTGTGTGTGCACTCTGTGTGTGCACTCTGTGTGTGCACTCTGTGTGTGCACTCTGTGTGTGTACTCTGTGTGTGTACTCTGTGTGTGTACTCTGTGTGTGCACTCTGTGTGTGCACTCTGTGTGTGCGCTCTGTGTGTGCACTCTGTGTGTGCACTCTGTGTGTGCACTCTGTGTGTGCGCTCTGTGTGTGTACTCTGTGTGTGCACTCTGTGTGTGTACCCTGTGTGTGTGCAGTCTGTGTGTGTGTGTGTAGTCTGTGTGTGTACCATGTGTGTGTGTGTGTGTGTACTCTGTGTGGGCAGTCTGTGTGTGTACCCTGTGTGTGTGTGTGTGTGTGTGTGTGTGTGTGTGTGTGTGTGTGTGTGTGTGTGTGTGTGTGTGTAGTCTGTGTGTGCAGTCTGTGTGTGTACTCTGTGTGTGTAGTCAAGTCCATCTGTTGTTCAGTATATGTAGTACACATCCATCTGTCCATCTCTTTACACAGTATCTGACTATCTCTCTCAACATTATCCCTTATCTGTCTCCCTCTCTCAGTGCCATCCTCGTTGTCTATCTCTCCCAGCAGTATCTACCTGTCTATCTCCCTTAGCAGTGTCTATCTGTCTGTCTCTCTCAGGTCTGGTGAAGGCAGTGAACACAGCCGTTGATCTGATTGTGGCCCACTTTGGAACCAGCAGAGACCCAGACGTCAAGGTAGGATTACATTATATTACACTATATTTGATTACATTGCACAACACTACATTAAATAGGATTATATTATGTTAGGATTAGATTATATTCCATACCATGTAGCGTAGTATAATGTACTACATTAAATGAAATTATATTGTATTCGGATTACATTAAATTGCATGTAGTGTAATATAAGGTAATCCTAATATAATGTAATGTATTTCATTACACAACGTATTACATTACATGAAGTAACATGTTGCGTAATATAATATTATGTTACCCTAATGTAATTAAATACAATACATTCGACTTCATTACAGGAACTGAAGATAAGGCTACCTGTGTCCCTATAGGCCACACCTGAAACACTGGTCAGCCTGTAGCTAAAGGTGTACATGGCACCTGAAACACTGGTCAGCCTGTAGCTAAAGGTGTACATGGCACCTAACACTGGTCAGCCTGGAGCTAAAGGTGTACATGGCACCTAACACTGGTCAGCCTGTAGGTAAAGGTGTACATGGCACCTGAAACACTGGTCAGACTGTAGGTAAAGGTGTACATAGGACCTGAAACACTGGTCAGCCTGTAGGTAAAGGTGTACATAGGACCTGAAACACTGGTCAGACTGTAGGTAAAGGTGTACATGGCACCTTAAACACTGGTCAGCCTGTAGGTTAAGGTGTACATGGCACCTGAAACACTGGTCAGACTGTAGGTAAAGGTGTACATGGCACCAGAAACCCTGGCCTGGCCAAAGGTAAAGATGCACTTTAAACCTGTGCAATTTATCCAATGGTTTGCCTGTACTTTTGTGGTTCAACAGTCCACATACTGGTCATTTATGTTTTGCGATAGCATGACAAAGTACGTGCTATAAACATTACAAGATATGTAATATGTTTTGTAAATGTGGTCATCCATCACGTGTATAATCTTTCAACAAAAAATGTTCCTGCACTGCTCACACTGTGATGCAGGCTGTTGATGATTGGTGTGAACTAGTCATGCTGTTCATGACGCCAGTATGGCAGAGCAGGGCCTATTCATGAGAGCATGGCGGATGAGGAGACTGCTGGCCATGGAGCCAACAGGCTCATGAGATCACCCACATTCCCCAGCTGGGATTAATAAGGCTCATCTTTTCACTCCCCTGTCTGGGATTACTAACGTACATTTTGTCATTCCCAGGCCAAGCTGGGGAACAGCTGGGTGAGCCCTAACGTGGGCCACCTGATCCTCAAGTACCTGTGTCCGGCTCTCCGGGAGGTGCTTCAGGACGGGCTGAAGGCCCACCTGTTGGACCTGATCGTTGGACAGCGGCGCTGCCAGCCCTGGAGCCTGGTGGAGGCTTCCACACAGCTGGGTGAGGACACTGTCAGTGCTGTGTTAGCTGTGCGTTAGCATGTGTTAGCACTGTGGTAGCTGCGTGTTAGCCATTTGAAAGCATGTGCTAGCGGTGTGCCCGTCATCGCTATGTAATGGCAGTTTCTATGCCAACAGTGGCATAATAGTACCTATGCTTCAGCGCTGCTGTTGGTTGTCTAAAAATACCATCCTCTTTGTCTGAAATGGAAGACCAGGTCTGTCATGGTTAACATACATACCATGGGGATCAGGATAGTCTAGTGGTTGAAAGGTTTGCCGTTCAAACCCCATTGTTCACAGTCTCCATGGTGGCATCCTTAAGAAAGATGCATGACATGCCAAAAGCCCTGTTCCTAAACAGACAAATGTGTGCTTTTGATAAAAGAAACTCAACAGCTTGAATTGTTCTGCAGGACCTTCCACGCGGCTGCTCTACACTCTGTTCTCCAAGGTCAGCCAGTTCTCTGAACTCACCAGCCACCACATGAGGCTGAATGCCTTCATCTTCGGCCTACTCAAGTGAGTTCCTCCACGTTCCTGCTACTCCTCCGTGCTTTTCAAACAGTGCTCCTTGCACCCTGTCTTTCCAGGGCGCCAATAGCAATTCATGTTTGTTTGACAACATCTAAACTTTACGACAACTAAAACTATTCATCACCATCTGTAGGAGCTATAATATTGTAAAGCATTACTACCTTACTACGATTACTACCTCAAATGAAGGTGTTTGGTTTTCTATCAAATGCTGAAACTGCAACCTGCGTTATTTTGGTTCAAATATCCCCATTTGTTTATGCATATGTCCTGCTGTGTTTACTTTTCAGCTTGAGATCTTTGGAATTCTGGTTCAATCATGTCTACACACACGAAGGTAATTTGCTTCTATTAGTTTTAGGAAAGTAATTTGATTATGGTACTTTATTTAGTATAGTAGTTAATTTGTAAATTAGTTTAGTTAAGGTAGTTTGTGTAGAGTAGTTTATAGCTATTTGGTTGTGGCAGTTTGTTTACCATAACTTGGTTGGAGTAGCTATCATTCAATTATTCACAGCAGTTTTGCTCTTTTGGTTATGGTAATTTGTGTACAGTAGTTTGGTGATAGTAGTATGTTTGCAGCAGTTTGCTTACAGTAGCTTGGTTACGATAGTTAAGCAAAGGTAGTTTGGTTGCGGTAGTTCTGTAACAGTAGTTTGCGTCAAGTCATTTGTCGCAACGTTTTGTTTCTCCTCAGATATCATCGCTGCGCACTACGACCAGCGGGGTTTCCTGCCCCTGTCACAGGGGCCGTGTCGGCCTCTGTTTGAGGAGCTGCTGCTGCTGCTGCAGCCGCTCTCTCTGCTGCCCTTTGACCTGGACATACTGTTCGAACCCCACCTCCTCCAGAAAGACCAAGAGCACCTCCTCCGCAAGCTGCAGCTCTGCTCCGTCGACCAATCGACGCGCTCCACCTTCCAGCTCATGAGGGGGTGGGGCGCAGCTGTGACCCAATCGCTGAAGGAGGGCGGGGAGGCCAAGAAGGAGAGGGCGGTGCTAAGAAGAGAAGGAACCTGGCCGAGGATGGAGGGGACAGGTTGCAGGAGAGACGGAGGGAGCAGTGTTGTTGCGACAACAGGCCCTGTCAGCAGACAGACCGCCATTGACACCAATCTGTTATCAAGCCGAGCGATAGCCGATCTGTGGCCCGAGAGAGGGATGAGCGGCCAGAGGATGAAAGGTGTAGGTGAAGAGAGCCAGGGAGAGGATGGAAGAAGAGACAGAATGAAAGAGAGAGAGAGGGATTTGGACCGCCAAGCGGGCTGGTGGTACCAGCTCATGCAGTCCTCCCAGGTCTACATTGACCAATCAGCCGAGGGGTCAAAGTTCATCAAAAGTGAAAAGAAGAGGAGGCCGTCGGAGAGACGGCAGCCGCCGCCCACCAGAGAGGGCGTCGTCGAGGGGGCGGAGTCAAAGCAGGAAGCAGAAGAGCACGCGGGCAAAAGAAGCCTCAAGCCCTCCCACGCAGAAACGCGCTCCAGACCTTCATGGATGGGAAGCCCTCCAGAGTCCGTCCTCAGCCAGGAGAAAGAGACCGCGGCGCCCCAGGCTGCCGGGCCCGCGGCCGAGGCCCAGGCGGCAGCCGTCCCCGCGGAGAGCCCGCTCTGGGGCAGGCTGTTCGGATCCACCCTCGGTTCACCCTCCAAGAAGGAGGGAGCCCCGCAGAGGGCCAAGAAGAGCAGGTGAGTGTTGACAGTTGGTGGCACTCCATGCCATTCGCTCTGTGGAACATCAGTAGTAATGCTGAATGAGGCCTTGCACTCTGCAGTACGTTAAGTACAGTGCTAGGGCTGAATGAGGCCTTGCACTCTGCAGAACAGAAGTACTCAGGCTGAATGAGGCCTTTCACACTGTTGGCATTAGAAAAGAGTGGATGTGCACAGACAGGCAAAAAGGCATCCTCATAAAGCCCATGCGGCCAAACACATCGACCATATAAAACAGGCGTTAGTTACTCATGTCATAGCGATATCTCATTTAGTCTGACCAGACTGTGTATTGAACTAGAGTGACAGTTATATTAGAATTATGATAGTTGTAGTAGTATAGTATGAATATGATGATGTGTTTCCACATCAACTTTAGCTCACTTTATTGTAGAGCACATAAATAACACATTATAAAATATACAATCCAATATGTGTGTGTTTAGTAATGTCTGCTCCGTTTCATTCAAGGCCACCCTCCGGCTGGCTTGGCCTCGATGGATCGGTCCTTGACCTTATGACCCTGACCATTGGTACAGGAACAGGGAAAAAAGGATCTCCTCCTTCACCCAATCAGAGCAAAGCCCCGGTTCCAACTTCTGCCAACGATCAGCCGTCTCCATGGTGAGTGACCACAACAAACAATAAATGGGAACATTTGGGAACTCTGATGATGTAATAGAACGTGTACACGTTCTGACAGAACCCCTTTCCATTACGACATACAATTATAAGCAACCACACTAACAATACTTTATTTTAATACTTTACTTTAATACTGTAATGTCGATCATTACCTTTACCCTTATTACTGTTCAGCCAAACTACAGCCCTCAAATGGGGGAAATTGTCAACTTCTCTGCGCAGGGAGACCAAACATGAGAGGTTAGGTTAGGTTTGTACCCAGTGCAACCTTCAATAAGGAAACGCAGTTTCCTGATAATCAGTTGCAAAATTTGAGCCGGCCGGCCACCAGCTGTACAAATTGACATTAGAATCCTGTAGGTTTGCATGGTCACATTCCGGGTGTCACATTCCAGGTCTCACATTCCAGGTGTCACATTCCAGGTGGGCTTTTGTGTTTTTGTTGTGCTGCGCCTACTTTGATTGTTTGATTGTGATTGTTGTGGAACAACAGAGATTACGTGGGGGTAACTACTGTCCGTGTCCTGTACTTGCTACTTGCGGCACCCACATTTCCGTTCCGTTAGATAACAAATCATATCTAAGCAAAAAAAATCAAATAAAGAGCCATTTCCTTTCCCTCTTATCTACAGTGAGGTGCGGGCATTGTGTCACCATATAGCCACTGAGCCGGGCCACCTGAGCTTCCACAAGGGGGACGTCCTGAAGGTTTTGAGCAAGGCCAACGCCGACTGGCTGCTGTGCTCCCTGGGCTGCAGCCAGGGCCTCGTGCCCATCGTCTACATCACCCTGGAACAGACGGAGGACCGACTTTGAGCCACACTGTCCCCTACTGCCAAGAAACAACAAAGGCAGACCACACTGGACACAAAAGGGGGTCCCCTTCATCACACACCTACATCAGACTTGAGACTTGCATTTTTCCAGTTAGATCTAGCGGCGTTCATGATTGGCAAGGCGGTGGGTCTGATCAAGGAATCACCCACTTCAAAAGAGAACCAACAAAAACAGGAAGATGTACAGACACATGCGGCGCAAGCATGTAAACACAAGCATACGCATTATTTCTGCTCTAAGCTTACATTCATATACAGTATATTGAATATGCATGCGTACACCGCCCTGTTAGGAAGTATGCCCAAGCACTAGTGCAAACTAAAAACGTGTACAAACTAAAAGGAAACGTGTTGATAATGTCCATGTCTGGGGATGTTGTGGCAGAATGTTGTCCCCGCTCACCACAGGCGATAGTGATCACAGTGTGTCCCAGCAGCACTTTGTCCGTGCTTCCTGTCGCTCAACATGTACCTCGTGGTCAACGCCCCACCCTTCCTCGGGCTGTCTGCTGATAAGCAAGCTCTCCTTTCTGCGTAGGCAGCTTTTTTTTTGGGTTCATTTGTGAGGAAAATGGTCAACAGAATCGAAAGTCTTCATGTAGTGACGGCCGTGCGTTTTGTGGAGTCGATCACTCACGCGCTTGCGTGTGAGGACTGTCGGGAGTCAATCTTTTATCTGGGAAAGAAAAAAAAAAAAACAGCACATCGTCCGATCTGACTTTGTTTGGTTTTGGAGTGAAAAGAAAGGGAAGAGTTCATCTTGATTTTTGTGAGATCAAAGATGATTTGTTTAAGCGTCCTCTATTGAGGAGTCATGGATGGCTATGCCTTACACTGTTTGAAAGGGAACCGTTTGTTAGGACACTGAAAGCTCACTTCGGTCAAAGTATTCTGTCTGCGCTCGGACAGAATGTAGGTTTATTTGAATGTTTTTATTTGCCTCAAATGTAAAGGTGTAAAGACAAAAGATCTAATGTAGAGCAACAGAAGTCAAGGGTGGCCTTTGTTGAAAACTGAACTGACACAGCTCACATACTTGGGTAATATGTTATTAATATTAATTATTAATATGTTATTAGTTATATTATAGGTTTTAGTCCGAATAACACACATTGTTAAACTGGAAAATGTGTATTTACGCCTTAATGAAAAATGATACATAACAATATGTATTTTTTTGTTACAGTCCTATTTATTTGGCACAACGCATTATATCTTCTTGGTTGAAATGCTGATTCCGTATTTCCGACAAATAAGAAGATATGGAAATATTACAACTAATGTATTTATTGTGTGATCATCCAAGGAAGCAATTATAAGCTGCAACACCAACGCTTAAGTCTTTCCCACTGCATGTCATGTGACCGCATGTCATGTGATCATCCAGTCAGGTGACTGTATGGCCAGGTGATAAATTCAGGACAGGGGTTAGGTCGCAGGCGAGGTGGCTGTCGACCGGCTCTCTGTCTGTCTTCCAGGGCCGGACATTGGGCCAGTGTGTCATTCCCCTTTGGAGGATGTTGGCTATTGTCAGAGGAAGGTTTTTGTCGGCAAACACATTGAGTTGGTGTTGCCGACCTCAACCAAGATTTTAAAGTTGGGTGTTTGTTGGGGCACCATTATTGACATCATAGTGGCTCTACCAGTGACAAACCTACATTGACATTGCTTTGGCAATGTAAGTGTAGATTACATGAGTACATTAAGAGAGAGGGTCTATATTATATACAGAGAGAGAGAGAGAGAGCGAGAGAGAGAGAGAGAGAGAGAGAGAGAGAGAGAGAGAGAGAGAGAGAGAAAGAGGTCTGGCTGTTACTTCCTCTTGTACATACCACCAGTGACACCGTGCTTCTCTATGTCCCTGTGCTGTATGACGTGTACCTGGTAAACATTATTAAACTACTATGGATGTTAATAACAAAGTCATCTGTATCATTCTTGTCCCTCAGCTGAGCCTGGTGACGGCTTCATGTTTGTGTTTCAGGTGTCTTCCATCACCACTAGATGGCGTGGTTGCGTTAAAGATGTAGGTAAAACGTATTGACTTCACCAGTTAACTTTAACTACTATAGACCCTTTTACAGCGTGACGTCACAAAGTTGCGCACGCAATTTGGCAACAGAAGAAAGTGGTAGCCCATCTGATCTCTACAGAGAACACAGAAGAGGTAGCAAACATTTAACGATAAAAACTTTTTCCAGCATCAAAATGTCTGGCTGTTGCGTATACGGTTGTCAGAATCGGTATTCCACCGGCAGACTAAAGTTTTACAGGATTCCGACAGGATCACGACCGTTTCAGAGCAACCGGCGTCGTCTGTGGTTACAGGCGATTAAGCGTGTTGACTGGAATGAGGACATAATAAAAATGCTCACATCTGCAGCGCTTGACTGTACATACTGTAACATACTGACTGATCCATAATGTTATGACCGGGGCTTGAAAGTAACATTTGCTCTCTTACTTTGTGTGAGCATCCG
>JAOPUI010000120.1:16779884-16793634 GCA_027123135.1 Urophycis floridana | reverse complement strand
CCCCCCCCCCCGCCCCCCCCCCCCCCCCCCCCCCCCCCCCCCCGCGCCCCCCCCCGCGCCGGCGGGCCCCCGCCGGGCGCCTACAACGCAGTGTTGGGAACACGCGTGTTAACCCAAGTGAATACTGAAATACTGACTCACTTCAATCTCCAAGGCGGCCATATTTACGAGTAAGATAATAACTAATAACTTGGAGTTGGAAATACCAACTCTGAAATACAAGCTCTGAAACACGAGCTCACGTAAATGAACGGGACTAAAAATCAGTCAACGCTACTCAAGTCTACTGAACATCGTGAAAGGACAACGTCCCCCTCCTCACCTGAAACTTCTCCGCCATTTTGTAACTGACAAACTCCAGCGCCTTGGCGTGCTGCGAGGTGGAGACGGACTTCCCCCCGGACACCACAGTCCGGCCCGACAGCAGCGTGTCCAGCTTTTCCAGGATGTCCCGGAGCTGGGAGCCACAGATACTGGAGATCTGGCTGACGGGGGTGGTGGCGGCTTTCTGGAGCTCCATCCTCAGCTTCTTGGTCTGGGGGAAACAGCTGCTTTACTCACACAGCCACCACACAACTACAGAAGACCTCTGTTGACAACACAGCCAACTCTAACCTTAACCCTACAACCATTTGTTTTGCGTCAACACGGTTTGTATTGCAAGTCTATAAAAACAGGTCATCAGATTTTTTTAAGGCGTTTATTTCTTTTATGTGCTTTAACCTGTGGGTATAACCAGAGCTGTACTATAGAGAGAAACCCCTGTTGACCGTAAAGAAATAAGACCAAGGGGTAAGAGGAAGGGCTAAGATAGAGAATTGAGATTGGGCCCAAGTCTGCAGTGTCGCACTGGAGCACTGGAGCACTGGGGGCAGAGGTGCTAGACAGTGTAGAAGTTCATGGGGGTGAATGGAGCTGACCGCTATATAATGACAACCTCCGTCTATCTCAGCTGTGTGTGGGCTATTCACGGCGACAGTCGAAAGTAACATCTACTGGTTAATTTGAATGCAGAATCATTGGGTCAAATGAATGAGTGTATTTTTATCCACAGTCAGATGACCAGGGGGGCACAACCAAAAAACGATAACCTTGTTACCTTGTAGAGTTTATGGAAAATCCCCATAGAGTCAGAGTCCACTCTACACTGTCTATGCTCAACTGTGGCCCTGGTGTTTGCTTCACATATCCAGCCATGTGGCGTATCTTCTTAGTAGAACATCTTCAGTATAATGCTTGGGTTCAGGTTCAACAGGTCCGTCAGCGTGTAACAGTTTTAAATATGAAAGTGGCCGAACAGAACAGTTGATCAAAATCAACTAAAGGCAAATGCTATAGCACCCTCTGCAGGACAGTACAATTAACATGTTTCCAAAAAGATGAAACTGTCGAAGCAAAGGCTCCGGATACTCAAATGACCTCAAGTTGGGAGGTGGCTAAGTGGAGGACTGGGATTGGTTAAAGGGGCCAGGTGAGTAAATAGAAGCCTGGTCAGTGATTGGTCAGCAAGGCTCACCTGGATGTCTTTGGAGGCATTGAGCTCCTGCATGGAGGAGAGGGTCTGGGTGGCGGACTCCTGGAGCCCTCTGTACCACTGCAATGTAGTATCTTCAGCACTGTTCTGCAGTCCTGCTCACCACAACACACACACACACACACATTAACAAGGGTGAGGAATCAGTGACAGGAGGCTGAGCTGCTATCTTACAGTATCTTACAAAAGCTTAGCTGTAGGTGATAGAATACATTTTTCAAAGCATCTATAACATTGTCTATAATTCTGTATGTTGAAAATTTAAATAGTTAAATGCTATAGAATAATATGAAACAAGCACCCTTATTCAATAGATTCGGTCCAAATCTCATTGAGTGCTGGGTTATCGTTTTAATTGAAAGTCTGAGTTTCCACCAATGTTCACATTTAACCTGTATTACATACAGTCTATTAGCTTTACAACCACACCAATACCAATGCCAATGTAGTGTTGTAGCCCTGGCAGGAAACACTTCTGTACAGCGATTTTAATGTTTTTTCCAATGAGGACATTTTGAAACGTGAGACTGACCCAGGTTAACTGTGTCTGAGCTAGGCTGTTGTTTAGGGCAGGATACAGCATAAATCCCCTATTGTGTAAAAACGAGGACAAAACGATGGCTCTATAGAGAGGAGTGCTGCTGCCCATCCCCTCTGCAGGGACACAGCGTGAGACACGCAGGACTCGTGCCGCTCTCAAGTGCCCTGGGTCCCATCGCTGTGATGAGGAGGGTGAATATCTGCACCCTCTCAGTCTAAACAACTTTACTTTGGACTGTTACAGATCCTGCTTCAAACCTTCTCGCTCTCACTCACCTTTTTTCTTCGCCTTCTCTTTAGCCGACTGTGCAGCCTTCTTCTTCTCCTCCTCTCTTGCCTGGAGCTCTGCCTGCTTCCTCTTCTCCTCCACCTCTTCCTCCTCCATCCTCTTCCTCTCCTGGGCCTTGGCCGCCGCCTCGCGCTTCTCTCGGACCAGCGCTCGCATCACCTGCAGAGCGCGCTCCGCCACCGTCATGTCGTCCACGCTGGGGAACGCCCCCTGAACACAGCCACGCCCCCCCCAGGAGTTAGCCACACCCTAAACACAGCCACGCCCCCCAGGAGTTAGCGAAACACTACGCACAGCGACACCCCCAGGGAGTTGGCCCCCACTCCGCCACTACACAGAGTGGCTGCTTTCCTTCTATTATGACTTCTCGTAGCATCTCTATTAGTCTGCAACGGTCTCAGTTAATGTCCAGTCAATGCACACGGAGCAAAATAAAATCTGGATCAAAATAATCTCTGGATGCATTTGGATGAACCTACAGCCAGAATAACGAAACTTGTGACACATCAGCAGCGGCCATCTTGGCTGCTTATGGAAATGCCCACCTCAGCTGTTGTCCGCACCACCTCTGACACCTGGGAACACAGCTGGTTGCCGCGCGTGATGTAGGCGGTGATGTCATCGGGGGCGGGGCCGGGCTCCAGCAGCTGGTTGAGTTGGAGGATCTCTTCCTGGATGGAGTTGAGGTTCCTCAGCCTATCCCTGCCCTCCTCCTGCCTCTGCCGCTCTAGCCCCGCCTCCCGCACGCGCTGCTGCTCCGCCTCTCGCAGACGCAGGTTCAGAATCTGAGGATCAACATCAACTTTGTTGAACGGATTTAGACACAATGACTTTGCTGATTATTTTATTCCCCCATAACGGGCCAGTAAGAGAAATATAAAAATAGCGATTAGTAAGCACAGTTTACAACACAGAACATTGCTACATAACCTTAAGGTTTTTTTTTCCTTTTCCCAGCCAGATATAATTAAAAGCAATTAATAGAGATGGATTTTTCTAAAAGGGAATTGCTGTCATGTGTCAAGCAAACTACTACACTGAAACAGTACACCATCAAAATTCACTACGGACTACTACATGCATTCGCTCACTGGGCTTTGAGTGCAAACGACCACCAGAGGGCGACATAACACCTCTAGAATCTTACATCCATCTGACCAACTCAGGCAAGCATGGCTGCAAAAATACAAACTGGCTTTGCAGGGACCTACACAATCGCGTGTTCAGTATCTAGGGCGGGCGGTGCTGCTAGCATTACAGTAGTAGCACAGCCATAACGGTGTCATAGTGCGTGTGTTTTGAAACAACTAAGCATGTATCTGGCCAGTTTCCCCCTGGTCACATGACTGTACCTTCATCCTGTGTCGGTGCTCCTCCTTCAGTTTCTCCTGTCGTCCGATACTCTCCCTCGCCCTGGGGGAGAGAGGGGGAGAGCGAGGCCTGACTTTCCAAAAACAATCTTTAAGGAACCTTAGAGACTCCTCTCTGCATTGTTGCATTGTGTAGCAATAATATGTGAAGTATAGCAGAAGTCCTTCTCCTGCTACAATACGTATGCAATAGTTTATAGTAAAGGGAATATAGTTTAATAGCATTGCTATCTATATAGTACATAGTAAAGGGTACATAGTATAGAGTATAATAGTATTACTGTATGTCCATCAGGTCTCTGATGCTCTGAGAGTCCTTTCTCTGCTTCAGCTCCATGTACTCCTCGAAGCGTTTCAGCTGCTCAGACTCTCTGTTAGCCACCGCCACCACAAGCTGCTCCTGTCTCTCCTGTCGCAGGCCCAGCTCCTTCTACACATGCATACACAAAGTCATCGATGGAGCGTGTAGCATATGGTATGCAGTGTGTAGTGTGTGATGTGTAATATGTGATGTGTAGTGTCTAATGTGTAATGTGTAATGTGTAATGTGTAATGTGTAATGTGTAGTGTGTAGTGTGTAATGTGTAATGTGTAGTATGGAATGTGTAGTGGTAGTACGTAATGTGTAGTTGTAGCCTGCCATGTAGTGTTTTCAAATAATTATCACAAATTATATGCATTTATTTTCTTCATTAGTAGTAAGGTAAATAAAAGAAAATTTGTATAAATTATCCTTACACCTTAATGTAGCCAAGATGTGTATTGTCAATTAATTAGGCTCCCAGATTAGACCATGAGAACCCCAATCCATTTGTCTTTCTTTGATCTTCTGATGTTTGTTCTTATAATGCGACTATAAACGTCATGTGAACATTCATCATCTCATCGAAGAGACAATGTGGTAAATGCTACTAGTGTCTTCCAATGGTCATGCTCCGTTCTTTTCAAGTGCCTTAAAACTTTTGTTTTTTGTAAAATGGAGAGTGAAGCACTTGTAATGTGTAGTATGTTGTGTACAGCATGCAGTGTATAGCATGTAGTGTACAGCATGCAGTGTACAGCATGCAGTGTACAGCATGTTGTGTACAGCATGTAGTGTATAGCATGCAGTGTATAGCATGCAGTGTACAGCATGCAGTGTACAGCATGCAGTGTACAGCATGCAGTGTACAGCATGTTGTGTACAGCATGTCGTGTGTGGGTGTGGCTGACCTTGGCCTTGGCGCGGTGCTTCTCCTCACACAGCCGGATGCAACCAGCGGTCTGTGTTGCCCTGGGAGACAGTAGCGACATGCTGGGGGGAGGGGAGGGGCTGGACGAGCACACCTCAACTTCCTGAACCTCAGGAACCAGCTGAGGGTGGAGGGGGTTGGGGGGAATCATAGCAGGTTACACCAGGAGATGAGGATGTCACGGTTACCAGTTTGGTGATAAGTTACATTCCAGGCCGTTGGTTAGTATTAGTGTATGGTTTTAATGATAATTACATTGGACACTATTAGTATTAGTGTCAAATGTAATTATCATTAAAACTGTGATAATAATCTAACAGCTGTTTATCATGACCTTTTCATTCCTCATCAACCAAAGTTAACAACAGTGTCCTGGGTGCAGGTGCACTGGCACAGCATTCAGTGCGAATTTGTTTTGCATTTAGTGAAAAACATGGCTGAAGGCAGTGAACAGCAGGCTTTTTCAGCCTGCAGACAAGGTCTGCAGTGGGGTCATTTTTCAGATTTTTTAAGAGTGCTAAAGGAAAGCTGATAGAAGATGGTCCCCCAGTGTGTAGAGCATGGCATCATTGATAAGGGTGGCAACACTTCCAACCTAAAGACATTTCAATGTAAAACTTGGTGAAATTAATTCAGTTTGTATCAGTACTTGTGTAACGGAAAAATGTCAGCGCATTTTTACAATACCGCGATAATAATGATAACTGAGAATTTTTTTCTCATGTTTATTTACATACATATGAAATATTTAACGTATATATGCAAATATTTATTTAGCATTGGTTAGTCAAACTCTTTTTAAAAAACTAAGACAGATGTTTGGTTTATCGACACGATGAACAACTAGTTTAGATTGTAGTAAATGTATTTCTGTATGTGTGTGTGTGTGTGTGTGGGGGGGGGGTTCAAGTGCATGTACGCAAGGGAGAAGCTTACCTCTTCACTTTCACACTTTTCGGATGGTGCCATGATCTCACTCACTAAGACAATCGTGTTGGGAGCAGAGGAGGAGGGAGAGGAGCTTTGGGAGACCTCCTCTCCCAGGCTTGACTGATAGCTGGCTTCTCCCTGGGGCTTCCGGGGGCTCAGCCTTGTAATGATGTGACCAGACAGCGGGGACAAGCTGGGGCCCTCGATACAACCAGATAGGATGTCCTGTAGTATGTAGTGTAAAAAACGGCTGGTTAAATACAAGTTAATTTGATACGTTATTTTTCTCCACATGTTTGTGATGGTCCAACACACAGAACATTTTAGAATTTCACAAACTTTTCATGAATAAACTAAGTGTATTCTGTCTTGGCGTTCTTTCAACAAAAAAGAACAGACATGGATGGCTTGCCTTTGTTTTGTTTTTATATTGCATTGAAGTAGCTTATAGGAAACACAAGTCCCAAAGCAAATCCGAAGTATCTCGCCCAACTCTATGCTAAAGGCACTCAGTACTTAACTGCTGGGTCTCCCTGTAATTACTTGTCTGCTGAAATTCTCTGTACTTGTTTTGGGCCACTTTCAAGGATGTAGTTATAGTTCACACTTTATGAGTCTGAAACTACAAGTAACACATGTAGAGGATGAACTATTACATGAAGCATTGTATCACATTATGCTGATTTAAATTACTCTACAAACCTGTAATGCGTTAACCATTGAGTGCAATAACACGTATAATTCATGATGTTGACGCCAATAAAATATATTATAAACTCACCTCGTTCCTCTCTAGCCAGTCTGGGTAATACTTGAGTTTTCCTTTTGGTGAATTATTTAAAGCTTCTATAGTATCCCATCGTAAGCTTTCAAAATCCATGACGAGGCACTAATTAAACCTTAAATTAAAGCCTTTATTTAATAAAACCTTTGAATGCCTTTAAACGCCTTTATCTCCCTAACTGAAACCTACAGCGCAGACGTTAAAATATAAAACACCAGTGGGAACGACGGTAAATACTGTCCGTCAGGAAACATGACCATACTTATTGGTTCTGGTGTTGTGCCGATAGTTCACTGACTTTCATGTACTTTTATAGAAAAAAATAAATAGCGTTTTATATCTTTGTTGGTTTGACAGGTTTTTCAGCTGTATTACATTTTAGTTTAGTTTTTTTTGGCCACATGACACCCTACACCGATAGAGGGGAGTCATTTACATTTACATTTACCTTTACATTTAGATTTACAGTTAGGGCATTTAGCAGACGCTTTTATCCAAAGCGACTTACAAAGAGTACATTTGTCAAAATAAGGTGAAACTTTTCATTGCTGCTTAAACAGTAAGAAAGTCACCAGAACATGTTTCATTGGGGATTTTGAATATCGTAAATTTGATTTCCTGCATTCTGCTGCATTTAAAGGTGTCCTGGTGGAGATCCTAAAATTATTCTGGTGGGGGGTAAATCTATCTATTTATCTATCAATCCAACACATTGTATATTTTTTAACAGTCTAGACGGTAGAATATTAGATTTGAGGATGAAATGATAGGGTGGGCTAAGGCAAGTTTTGGGTGGGCTAAGGCAAGTTTTGGGTGGGCTTGAGCCCAAGATCCAGTGCTATAGCCTCGAATGCCCAGGCCTAACGATGCGCCTGTTTGATTGAAATGTGGTTTAAAACACATTGTGTCGTGCAGACTGTTACTTTGAGCTTACAGGCCTTGAGGTCCATTGCGCCGCCTCTGCAGTGGTGTTGAGGACGCTCATCTTAACTGCGCAAAAAGCGAGCCCTGCTTTTTGAATTTGAGCTGGCTTTGGAGAGCACAGGAAGAGGGTAGAGGACTGAGGCGCTCAAAGAACTCCTGGTTCTCAGACCTGCGCATCATGATCTGATCACACAGAGATGTCTGGTGCTAGCTTCAATTCTCCAAAATGTGTGTTGCATGGTTAATGTTGTTTCCTCTTGACGGTTGACGTTCTATACCACATGTGTGAAACTCAAGGCCCGCGGGCCAAATGTGGCCCGTGAGAGCTTAAAAGGTATATACTGCCTCACAGCGTACCATACAGCCACCTTGAACTACATCTCCCACAATGCATTTCAATGTAGTGCTCCGTAAAGTCCTGCCGCTAGACTGCAGTGGTTCCAGTGCTTCCATGTATTTTTACATTTATATAAATGCATGTACAATATTTGTACACTGGAATAAATAATAATCAAATGCAGAGACAGTTACTTGACAATATGTTAAGGAGTAGTTAAATGTGTAGTCTTACAGTTACAACCGGCCCTTGAGTTTGACACCCCTGTTCTATACGTGTCACCTATGTTCCTTCCGCTGTTGCCTTTTCACTTCAGCCTCACACCGATGGTCGACTCACCTTTCATTCCATTCCAGGGATGGCGGATTTCCAGTGCCTGGCTGTGCACTCGGAAGACGGGAAGCACACGTCCCTGTACGACAAGATCATCCTGCGCAAGTTTGAGAACCAGGAGTTCTTTGAGCAGCCCATGCCCTTCTTCCTCCCCCCGCCCATCTTCTCCCGTCTGGACACCCCCGTGGACTACAACTACCGCCCGGACGTCCACCACAAGTTAGTAACCATAACTATTGTTAATAGTAGTAACTGATACTATCTGCTCATATCAGTAGTTATTCTGCTGCCCGGACATCCACTACAAGTTGGTAATCATAACTATTGTTAATAGTAGTAACTGATACTATCTGCGAATACTCCTGGTTATTTTACTGCCCGGACATTCACTACAAGTTGGTAATCATAACTATTGCTAACATCCACCACAAGTTAGCATTTGCATTGATTGCATACTAATACTATGGCAACAGTTGTGCGGGATAGTCTAATAGGTTCAAACCCTTATGTCAACAGTGCTGCATCTCTGTACTTATACTACAGTATGTGGCCATTTGCCACATAGGACAGTTGGAGAGAGAGTTGTGATATGTAAACCGTGATTGATAATGAGGTACGGTGTTGTGCATGCCAAGGCGTCTAGTGATTGTCTAAATGTAGAGATTGCATTTGGTTGTACTAAAGTGGCATCTCATTTCATCCAACCATGAAACTAGCATGGTTACAATGACGATGATGATGATGATGATCATCATCATCATCATCATTCCCAAAAAAAGATCTTTATTGAAGTTGGTGTCATTAAAGTCAAAGTCAAAGTGAACTTTATTGTCAATCCTACCATACAATTAGTGCAAGTAATTATACAGAGGATCAAAATTGTGTTTCTCCAAACTCCAAATGTGCATTAATTGTAACAGACAGCATACAACGTAACAGATAACAAAATAGTGCAAAATATACACACAGACAGACATTGGGCGTACACATTTTACGGTGCAATAGCAGGAGGACGTAGGTTCTAAGCCGCACTGGTCCGTGGTGTTCACAGCCAGGTGCCCATGAGCAAGGAGAACTTCATCGGGCTGAACCGCATGCGGCGGCACCACAACGCCATCTTCGTCAGCTTCACGGACCCCAGCGTGCCCTCGGAGTGCATGGAGGCGGCCCGGCTCAACTGGGAGAGGTTCTGCGTGAAGCCGGCGGACAGGCTGGCGGAGAAGACCCTCAGACAGGTCCGTGGTACCGTGGTACCATCCACCAGCCGGGCTCTGGGTCAGCCACAGCCACAGCGGCAGAACAGGACGTCCTGTGTCCCATGATTGTTTAGGACCCCTAAGGGGGGGGGCGTTGGTTAGGTTGTGTTGGGTTTCGGGCTTCAACACAATTGTAATATTGCGTTAATGTGTATGATTTGTGGTTGTTAAAATGTCTGTTAACTATACCAACATGCAGGCTATCAAATCAAAGGTTTGTTTACGTGTTCCAAAGCAATGGCATGCGTCACCGTCCTAGGGACACATACTTGCAACACCAGAGTCGCGTGACATCAGACATATGGGCCATGTAGATGAGGATATTTATATAGTGTAGCACATTTCACTTGTCAATATATTACTGAACAAAGCCCCCTGGTGGTTTCATGTGTAATAACACTTAACCAACTTTTGCTGTTTGTTAACCTCATGTCAGTTCATCCTATACTTCAGTCACAGCCAGGCACCTTCCTCGTGTTTCCAACACCGTTCTCTTTGCTCTCATGCCAGAACGTCAACAGAAGCTTTTAATTTTTTTTAACCTTTTCCATCATGGTGCATGCGTGATCCTCCCAGGTCTATCTCCAGCCTTATCGTCCGCTAACCTCAAACCCCAGGTGTTCTCCTCTCACGCCGGACCACGCACACGTTTAAAAAAAAAAAAAAAAAACTCATTGTCGTTGTTGTTTTCTTTTCTTTTCTTTTTCATTGTTCCTGTCTCGTCTTCGTCTGCTTCTTCGTCTTCGTCTTCGTCTTTCCGCTCCTGCTCCTCCTCCTCCTCCTCCTCCTCCTCGATCACGTGCACGGCCCACCTCAGTGCTCGTGCGCGTCGGCCGAGCGGGTGCGTCCCCTTTGCGCCCACAGCTGTGGCCCTCGCTCCGCCCCCCCCCCCGCCCCCCTAGCCTTATCTCCCCGGTCCCCGTCACACGTGTGTCCTCCTCGCCCAGAGCTTCCCGCTGCCGCCGCCGCCGCCGCCGCCGCCACTGCGTATCTCACGCCTTATCTTCTCCCCGGGTCAACGCCTCCCCGCAGATGTTTGAGAGCCGGCCCATCTGGTCCCGGAATGCAGTCAAGGGCAACCTGGACGTTCACCCCGAAAAGCTCAAGCTGCTGCTGCCCGTCATGGCCTACTACATGGTGAGGGGAGGCCCAGGAGTCGTGCGTCTTTGTGCGCACGTCATCCAGTACGCGGAAGCTGCTGCCCGATGCATTGCTCTACGGGATGTTGATCAAATGAATGCACTGGCTGCCTGCCGAGGCCTACTGCGTCATTACATTGCTGCACTAGAGCTAAAAAACTGTTGTTTGTGTTTTTTATTGGTACGCTCCTAGTCCTGATAGTAAGATTTGCTGAAATACGCAAAGTATATCGTTAAAAAGTGTGCAGGGGGGAAAATTGGATTACTTACAAAGTAACTAACGGTCTCGAAATATTCTTATCTTAAAACAGTGTGTTTTGACTGGCTTTTGTTTTTGTTTTTGGTGGTCTCCTAGGTGACCGGGCCCTGGAGAAGCCTGTGGGTGAGGCTGGGCTACGACCCCAGGAAGAGCCCAGAGTCCAAGAAATACCAGCTGCTGGACTTCCGGATCCGCTGTAGCACCAAACATGGTAAAAAAAACAAAACAAAACAAAAACCTGGGGGGAGGGGCCACTTTGAGCCAATCAGACGACACCATATAGGGGTGATCCTATAGGCCTTCTGTCTATAGGATGCTTTCCTTCAGTGTTACTATTGGACTGCATGTCCAATAGTAACACTATTGGACACGCAGCACTATTGGACACACTTCTGCGTCAGCAAATAAGAGCATGAGGGTAGGGTTATGCAGGGTTCAGATGAACTCTGAACAAGTGGGTCTTGAAGTTGTAGTTGGCCACACCTTGCCTGCATAGGTATTAATCAGGTAATCGCCATTTGGTGACGGGGAAAAAGTCCCCATCTCCTTCATGTAAAGCTATTAGCATGTATTTCAGTTCAATTTAAAAAGTGATGTACAAAGAGTGATCAGGTAGGGTTGTGGTATTTTGCCTTAAGGTTGGTGACAGGTAGGCTGTGGCCATTGGGGATCGAACCCAAGACCTTTGAGCTGGGAGCTGGAAGACCTAGCGTTAGATTATCCTGTCCTGTGGGAGAGGTTCTTTACTCATGCACCTGTGTTTTCTGTATATTTTATTTATTTCCAAATGCCTTTTCTCTCTTCAAGGATATTCTCTGAGTGACATACCAGTGAAAGCCAAGAGGAGCTCCATGGACTATAGCCTGTCCATCACGCTAAACAAAATGGGTCTGTGCACACAATTACTCACATTTTTACTCACAATTGCGTTTTCGCTGCTTTACATTTCTACAGTATTTCTACTGTACTTCCATTTGATTTGGAAAAGGTCCTCACAAAACACGTCCCCACAAAACACGTCCTCACAAAACATGTCCATGCAAAAACAAATGAAAGTCAACAGGTGTGTGTGTGTTGTGTGTTTTGTGCTGTAGCTCCGCAGGCCGCCAGTGTGACAGAGCTTCCTCAGGAGGGCCCCAGCTCCAGCCGCTATCCAGTACCTGTCCGCCACCAATTAAAAGTAAGCCACTTAGGAGCACCCACTCCAGTACCCATTGGACTGATTGAAGGCACCGAGTCCCCTGTGTTGCCCCTTCTGGGTAGACCCGTTGACTATAAACTGTACATAGCAGCAAAAATGTGCAGACAATGTATACGTCGTATACTTGTATAACGATAAATGGTGTAAGTGTAACCTTCTTTGCGAATGTTTGTTGTGAAGACGACCGTAAATGCTCAATGGATGGAAGGTTGTGGGCTTACATTTCAATCCTTTACCTGAATCCGCAGTGGCTTTTCATTGATAATATAAACTGTTAGAATGTGCTTGGAATATTGAACGTTAATGAAACAATGTCCTAGGAATGTTCCAGAATCATTTTTAGCATTCACTGTCTAGGATGTACCGGAATTTGCCACACGCCAACGCTAGCCTGCCTCTCTCACCCTCTGCAGGAGTCGTCGTACATCTTCAGGGAAGGGATGCTGCCCCCACACAGACAGATGTTCTACCAGCTCTGTGACCTGGACGTTGGAAGGTACAGCGCAGTCAGTCAGTTTGCTTAGCTCCAGCCGGGAAAGCACCGACGAGCGACAAAACGTGATCGACAAATTTCGACAAACGGCGATCGACAAATTGCAATTGACAAATTACTATCGACAAATTGCGAATTGTTCATTCAAGTTGTCTTTTTCAAAAATAGCAAGGTTCATAACATCTAAAGTATCCTAAAACAACAAGAAACCTGTGTTTATTTTTATTATATCGCTGAAAAAGTGCCAAAATGGCGGCCTTGGACCGTGAATCCAAAAGCGGTGCTTCATCCAGTTCTGTGTTCCCGTGTTCGCACGTCCAGCATAAGGGAGGCGATCGACCGCAACAAAGGCGAGGAGAAGGTGTGCGACGAGAAGGACGGCTGGTGTCTGCCCCACACCACCGACATCCTGCGGGACATCATCTCGGCCATGATCAAGAAGATCGTCCGAGCCCAGAAGCCAAGTAATGAAACGGCCGCCGGCCCACACGCCACGGGCGTAATCGTTCACCCAGCGGCCATCTTGGCTTTTCACATTCATCCCCCCCCCCCCTACCCAGCTAGCATGAATGAGGCCCATGCTAGATATGGTGTAATTATATCTGAAGTTAATGGAATGGGATTAATGGCTGAAGATTTGGCATAGGATGCTAGATATGGTGTAATTAAAGCTGAGGTTAATGGCATAGGATTAATGGCTGAAGATTTGGCATGGGATGCTAGATATGGTGTAATTAAAGCTGAGGTTAATGGCGTAGGATTTAGAGGGCAGGATAGTGTAGTGTCTCTGCCTCTTGCCCCTTTAAGGCAACCACCGCCTCTGGCCACATAAAAAAAAAATGGAGATGTAATGTAATGTTTTCAGCTGTGTGGTAGATTCATTTAGTTTTGATATATGTGTAGGGTCATGGAATCCAAGGACAAAAGTCGCCAAAACAACATTTGTACAAATGAACAAAGAAGTTTGTTTTGTTCAAAATGAGTGATTTTCATTTTTTTTGCAGAATCTGTTAGTTGAGATCACAGAGAAGCATCTCCATGTTTCAGATAATAGTATTGGTTTCTTTAAAAGTATACATTTTGTGTTTGAAATCGGGTGTGCCCATAGAGAGAGGTGACAACTGCAAAT
>JAOPUI010000120.1:16685183-16697285 GCA_027123135.1 Urophycis floridana | reverse complement strand
CGGCGCTCGGGGAGCAGTGAGGGGTTAGGTGCCTTGCTCAAGGGCACTTCAGCCGTTCGTACTGGTCGGGGTTCGAAGGTTGATGAGGTTGGTGAAGGTTTCCGTCCAGGGGGATGAGCGGACGTGGAGCGGGAGCAGTGAATACGCCCAAGCCCAAAACGTGAATGCTTTGGTTTTGGTCAGTAGGTATGGTGAATCCTTTTCTGTCCCACCCAGGAGGAGGACAAGGAGGAGGAGCAGGAGGTGGATGAGGAGGTGCAGCTTGTGGTCCGCAGGAACCAGAACATGCAGAAGCTCCTGGCCGTCCTGAACAGAGCGGCGCAGCTCGGGGTGGACGGCGGCGCGGCGTCCCTCGTCTCAGAGGAGACCCCCACGTTCGGTCGTCCCATTTCAGCCCATTTCAGGCCAGGGGACCTGGGCCTGGTTCCCCGGCCGAACCAGACCTCCAGGGGGTCCAAGGTGGGCTCCCATTCCAGGACCACCAGCCAGCACCCCAGGTCAGAGGTCAACCATGTCAGTGGTCAGCATCTGTGAGATATCTCTAAACAGAGAGAGCGTTTCCAAAGGCCTTCCTATTAGGTCTGATTGATTTGTTCGACTCTCCCCACACTTTCCGCCACTCCAGTAAGCCTGTTGTATATCCGGCTATACTTCTGTGTCTACACACAGCAGGGGGCGGTATGCCACTAAACAGAGAGAGTAGCCTGGTTCTACCAGACCATTGTAATTCATTTCATCATGAACTACAGTAGCATGAAGAGAAATGACAATTGAGTGGAAGTCCGTAGTACGTTGTGCTGATTTATGTCGTCTCTGCATTGTACAAAAGCATGGCAATCGTAAGATCCCAAGCCCATACTGTGGAGTCGGCTTTTGCACCGTGTGCTGTTATTAATGTGTTGGAGATGATGCCAAGAACGACCCTCTCGCCCGCCTGCCTACTTTATCAGTAATGGCCGCGCAGTGCAGAGGATGAGAGTGGCGCATGCTGCATAGGCAGATGTGCAGGACAGCAGTCCACGTCCGCGTTCTGGCATAGGTAGTTTTCAAACGGTGCCCCCCCCAGCACACATGAACCGTACTCGAGACCACCATATCAAGGGGAACCCCGCGCACGATTCAGTGATCTGCGCTCAGGTACGGGACACAGCGTTGACACTCATCAAACGAACCAGACTTTGGGTCAAGTGTACTTGGATCCGGGTCCCTGGTGGCCCTAACTGGCAGTATAATAAGTATATACTATAATAACCATTTTGTACTTCAAAACAGAACTGTTCTTCAGGCTAGATAAATTAAGTTCTTACTGTTCTGAAATACTGTAAATGACGATGACATTTGGGTTAACACCATGGTGTGGAGGTGTGCCTGTTTGGTGAGATCTACTGTGTTTCTCTTGTCTAGGAAGCCAAGCAAGAAGAGGAGTCCCTCCACCCCGGCCCCATGATGCAGCCACCCTAAACCTAACCCTACCACCTCCCGATAACCCCTAACCCTTTAACCTCCCTGTACCCCGTAACTATAACCCTACCACCTCCCTGTAACCCCTAACCCTTTAACCTCCCTGTTGCCCCTATCACTGTCACCTCCCTATAGCCCCTAACTCTATCACTTTACTTACATAACCCTTTCACCTCCCTGGCGCCCCTAACCCTGTCACCTCCCTGGAGCCCCTAACCCTGTCACCTCCCTGGAGCCCCTAACGCTGTCATCTCCCTGCAGCCCCTAACCGTAACTACCTGACCCTAGCACATAGCGATTATTCTCATCAATTTCTGTCTGCTGAAACATCAGTACCTATTTCCTCCACACAGTGGCAGCCTAATGTAAGGATGTTGACTAATAAACCACAAGTCAGAATGGCATCATGACTGTGTGCAATGTGCAACCTTAATAATACGCATAAAGACAACAATTGGTCAAGACACCATAATCTCATTCAACAACTTTCTTTGAAAATTATTAATGTCCTACATGCATATCTCTTCACTATAGACATTGACAGCCTTTGCACTAACATTGACAATCACTCTAGGTCTAAAATCTGTTGAAAACATATTTCATAATAATCGGGCCACTGGCCAGACACTGAAGTACTCAAACTACACAACATTTGCCTCACCACAACCAACTTAATATTCGCCCAAAGAAAAAGAGTACAAATAGAGGGAACCGCCATTGGCCAAAGATTTGCATCCTACTACGCCAACATTTACATGAGTGAGTTGGAGCTAGAATCCTCAAAATGCACACACCAATCCTGCCCTTGGATTGGTGTGTATTGGCCTTGTGGCCAATATTGCGACAGTTCAGGACTGTGAACTGGTCACAGTCCTGACCTGTCTGGCATGCGTAAAGGAACAATTCCAAAAACATCACACAATGCCATGCTTTCGTACAGAAGTAAATACGAAGGCCAATGAAGTCAGTGTTTATGGTTCATTTATAAGCTGATGTGCAGTGGGAGCCTACACATTCTTAAGCAGATGGTAGCAGTCGCTTTTAGTAGGGCAGTAGCTTCACTTTAACAGACTTCATCCCAAATGTCAGGATGTCAAGGGCCAACTGATAGACATTATGACAATAATCTCACTGTCCCTCCACTGACCGCCTCCATCACAGTGGTCTCCTCTGTTTGTATTCACTGAGTGAGTACTGCTAGTGCAGAGTTGTGACAAATGTCGAGAGTGAGCGTAGTCCCAAGAATGCCAATATGACGGCATGTTCAGACTGAGGTCCCACTGCAAAAATCTGACCCGTGTCTTGTTTTGGACCAGATCAGAATAGAAAACATCAGATTTTGTGTGATTTGTGCTGTGCACGTTGCCATAACAAAATTAGATCTGAGTCACATAGGAACAAAATATCAGAATTGGGCCACTTTTGCTTGCAGTGTAAACGAGGCCTATACAAGAATTCTTAAAAATTGGTATCAGAAGTCCACTTGTACAACACTGCAGTCCAACTCCAACCCCACGACAACACACGCAGCACACTCGCCACAAAAGTCTATTCCAAACCTTCTGACATGCACACACGACAACATAAGAGAACAACATCGCTATCGGCCAAGTCAAGCTTTCATGGACCCATGAAATCAGACGCTGGCAGTCAATTGCATCATACTCGCCCACATCATTTACACACTCTCCCACATCATTTACATGCTCTGTTGAGCAGAACCATCAACAACACACCACTTGTCAGAACTCTCTTCCCACCAACGCGGGAAGAGAGTTCCCCCATGTCCCTGACTTCAATCAGGGTTTTTATCCCACCCCCTCCCTACCTCCACCACCCTATCTCTACCCCTCATGACCACAATAAAAGCCCCCCCCCCCCCCAACAATGGCATTATCCCATTCATTGCCACATTCTCCAGCTCAACCCTACCAAAACATCACAGCACCCTCACCAACCCTTCCCCACCACACAACAACAGCACACACCACAATAAAGCTCAGTGACCACTGTGTTACACCAGAAAACCTCTACAACAATCAGTGTCACTTTAAACCTCACACGTTGATTACTGGTCACACATTTCAACCCGCACCACACACCTCAGGAAGCAGGCCTGGAGGCTGACTGCAGATGGCCCACATTACAAAGACCACAGGCTGGGGAGCACAAATGGATAACCAACACTAACACCGGCAGGCTTAAACAAGAAAGCAAAGATATGCCCCCCCCCCCCCCCACACACACACACACATTCACATCACCACCAGCACCAGTAACATTACTCATTGTGACACATTCCTTTCTACTTCCGATCCTTCTGCCTCGCACGTTCTTTACTCACCTGCACCTGCATCCACTTCTTACACAGCACCCCAGTATGATTCACTCATATGTATATAAACACACATCCACTACACCTTCATCATCACTGATCACTCATCAGTTAACCAGCGCAGAACCATCACCCCTCATCCTATTGCTCATAGTTCCATCTGCATTACAGAGCGCCACTTAGTCAGAACACATCCACCCGTTTCACACACATCCGTCAGTCACTCTCAGACATTTGTGTCCATCACACACTACTAGTGTCCGCCTAGCAGCGGATTCGCTCTCAGAATCCACCTGACGTTTCCCTTTGCATCCTATTACACAGCTATTGCTCATTCCGCCTATCAGACCTCTAACTCCACGCATTCACCTCGCCTCTTACTTTACATCGTTATTGCTTACTTAAGATGTGCCATACACCCTTTATGCATCCTGTACATACATAACACACTCATTACATATTCATTGACTGCGCAATGCTGACACATTCTATCTATTACACATGTATTACACATCACTGTATTATCCTGCTGCATTTCTTAGTGCACATCATATACACCTGTGTGCCCTAGCTCCAGAGATCCCTCTCATCAGTTTGTGTCTGCCGAATCATCAGTACCTATTTCCTCCACACAGTGGCAGCTTAATGTAATAATGCTGACTAATACACACACAAATATACACACTAATACACTAATGGCATCATAATGAAGGTACAATATTAATAATAAGCACAAAGACAAATGGTCAGACAACCTAATCTGATTCAACAACTTTAGGATTTATGTCTTATCAAGAAGCATGTATCGGTAGATGCATTTATGTGGATCTAATTGAGTCTGATTGAGGCCATCTGTGGAGGATGCGAGATGATAAGACATTAGGGAAGGTGTTACCTAACATGTAGCCTACGATCAATGGAAAATCAGAGAGGGGCATCTGTTTCCATTATTTGCTTTGCTCTGTCAACTTGTTCTTCAAAAAAACTGCAGTCAATCTCCTTGTCGTTCTCACCGTTCTTCCAACCCAACCCCGTGTTCTGCTATTGTTACAGTGACGCATGTTGATGCAACATCCATTCAGGACACTTTCTAAGCAGGCGGCCAGAGATTGGAGCAGGGATGGGTGTGACTACACTTTCTCCTCCTATTCAAAGTATGGAATAAGAGCACAATACCCCATTCAGTTGATGAATACACCACCCATCAAAAGTTGCAAATGCTGTTCAACTGACGCCAACTTTTAATAGCATGCCCCTTTCAACAATGATATAATTAACATTGCCCAAATAGTATGACACATGTGTTGCGTGTGGAGCGCATATTCACATGCACACATGACAAAGACACAAGACGTTGTGTTGTCTCAAACATTTGAACATGTCAGTTATTACCTCAAAGTAGCAGCTCATGTCTGAGATGTTCAACAAAATGACTAGACATTCAATTGATGCCACAGACGTTTGAGGAAATCAGAAAGGGAACAAACACTTTCCTGATTTTTTGATGCTTGACAGTTCAACAGGTGAAACAGGAAAATCTGCCTCTCACAGCATTTAGCGGTGATGCTAGATGCTAGCGAGCTGCTTCTCATTCACTCCTCTTTTCTTTTCTCTTATTTCTGTAATGCTGCTGCTACATTGGAATTTCCCAGCATGGGATTAATAAAGTATTTCTATTCTATTCTATTATTCTATTCTTTTCAACCTGGTCAAATAAAATAATATGCCAACTGATGTGCCAAAATCTGTGCGGACAAAGTAAGCATCGCAAAAGATTGTAATCTACCTCATTATGTGTGACCCAGTAGTACAATTACAGGTTGTTGGCTCCCAAATGAGGTGCCCAGTACAGTCTTCTCTTCTCTCTGGGAGCTACCTAGTGCTTCCAGTCTTCTACTGGTGGACACCGGGAGCGGCCCAGCGCACAAACTCGAAAAACCATCTGTACATCCGAAAAGGGCAAGTTTTGTGACCATCTGTAAAACTAAGACAACTGGAATTTATAATATTTTATTTCTTCCATCAAATCACTTCTGATTCCTTTGTGTTAGTGTTGTTAGTGCATCAGTAATCACTGTTGCGGCTCAGCGGGCCATGGTAGGCCAGTCTTTAGCAGTGGACCAAGGGGTCAGGGTTATCTGTGTTATCTGGGCCTGAAGCCAGTTACTCAGGTTCCTCTGTGCCTGAAGCTGAGTAATCAGGGTCATCCCGGCCTGAAGCTGAGTAATCAGGGACATCTGGGCCTGAAGCTGAGTAATCAAGGTCATCTGGGCCTGAAGCTGAGTAACAAAGGTTATCTGGGCCTGAAGCCTTGGTAGTTTCCGTCCTGGCTGGGGAACTCCTCCCTGATCTTCTCCACGCAGCAACAGGGGATGACAGGGTGGCTGTCGTCCGGCGGGACCCCAATCCTCCAGGCGATGTACTGCTCATAGGCACAGTGACGCAGGGCGGCGGTGGACCCGGCCGGGTCACAGAGAGGGTCCCGGTACAGCAGCACGGCCTCCAGCAGCGGGCGGCTTTGCACCAGGCGATGAAACAGAGGAGAGGAGGTGATACACGGACCGCTGGACCTCCTGCAGCACAGCTGCTCCTGGCGGAGGGGAGCAGAACTGCAGCCACCGCACATGCACCACACTGGCCCGGTAGGTACGGGCTGAGGACAGGGTTTGGAGCCATTGCCGATGTCGGGGGTAGATTTGGGAATGTTGTCCTGCTGTTGCATCCCCAGGATGGCTCTGAGGTGACTCCCGGTGTTCTCCTACAGGAGAACCAGACATCTTCTGTCATGGAGCCCACATGTTGACTACTGGTCACTTGATGTGATGCGATATTCAAAGGTGCATTTGTCACACGTGCCGGTAGACATGTGTACTGTGCAGTGAAATGATGGGTAGAAACAATGATAACAGGCTATACTATATGCGGTGTTGGCATCCTTGTTTCAGGTTTCTATGGTAACGGAGGTCTTACCTTGCGTGGGACCACAGATATCGGCTTGACGTTCTGTAGACTCTTCTTCAGCGACCTCCGGACAAGACAGATGTGGTTCTCGTCCACAAAAGACACAGAGAGGATGCACTGAAACCAGAAAACCAAGACAACCTTACACAGCCACACCAGAACAATAAATAGCCCCATTACATCAAAACCATCATCTTAGGGGTTACCTGCTGTTTATCTTGGACGGATTCCACCTTGCGCTCTGAGTAGTTCTGTCGGGCCTCCATTTTGTAACAGCTGGTCCCTATCAGCCAATCGATGAACATTGTCGTCTGGAAAAGGGAAATGGATGCCTTCTGAATTACAAGAACCACTGTTTCACATTGTGTTTATCTGCTGTAAAGCAACCGAATGCTACTTGGGAACAATGCCAACAAGCTTAGCTGGTACAGCTATAAAAAGGCTCGCTGGTTGAATGTCATCATGATGGGATGAAAAAATTGGTGATTTTATATAAAACTTACTTACCAGGGCGTAGTAAGACAGTGTCGATCCAATGTAGACAATAAGCTGAATGAAACTGAATTTCCCAGCCTTAACAGAATAAAAAACAACTGTGATCCATGTTTACACTTAACGTTTCACAAATGAAATTACTTCCATTATATCACATTGAGAAACAGATGATGTGGGATGAAATCATCCAACCTTTCCAAACACCATGACATCAAAGCGGATTCCAAATGCTTTGTACAGCGTACGCATTTCTACTCCATTCTCGCTGTGGTACCGCGCAAACCTGCGTGAGACAGTGCTAACATAAGACTGTGTTAGCCTAGTGTGAGACAGTGCTAGCCTAGCATGAGACTGCGTTAGCCTAATGTGAGACTGTGTCAGCCTAATGTGAGACTGTGTCAGCCTAGCATGCTACTGGGTTAGCCTAGCATGATACTGTGTTAGCCTAATGTGAGACTGTGTTAGTCTAGCATGAGACTGTGTTAGTCTAGCATGAGACTGTGTTAGCCTAATGTGAGACTGTGTTAGCCTAGCATGATACTGGGTTAGCCTAGCACAAGGTCATTTTAGCCAAGCATGAGACAGAGCCAGCGTGAGACTTTGCAAGCTTGGTACGAGACTGCTTTACTCTATGGCTCTGGTCGAAAAGTCCAAAAAATGTCCTCATATGTCCTTTCTTAACTTTGTCTCAACCTCGAGGGAATGTCAAGAGGTCAAGAAAGACGTAAAGGAGAATTCATAAGGACTTGACGGTGCAGTGCTAAGAGAATCCAACTGCACTTACTCTAGGCTATGTAATTATGCATTGATGTGGGTTTGCCGTGGTGAAACTACACTGTACCGAAGACAGCATGCATGCGTTCTTACCGTGTCGTTTCATGCAGGCTATATAAACTTGTAACTTGGTGAAAACTATTTCTGAATGACCAAGGTTTGAATTTAAAATGAATATAGGCTACCAGTCACGAAAGCGAAAGAAAATGGATGTCACACATTATCGACATGAATCCCAAATAGTATGATTGTGTACTGTGTACTGTAATTGTAACATTTGTCGGCCATGTTGGTCGTTTGTTTGCATGAACGGTTGAATGGTGTGTCGCTTTTATGCTGCTGCTGCAAGGAACTGTGTGATGCCATGATTTCCTTTCCTGTATGGTCCAGTATGCTAATGGGGATAAGAAAGGAACCATTGAAGCACCTTTCCTTAGCATTTAGACAATTCGAGCAGCTCTCATCACGGCTGCCACATAGACATTTCCGGGTCATTTAACCTTCTAACCTTTTAATATAAGCAAAAAAGACTTCGTCCGCAGCCTCGCTTGTGACTGTGTTAGCAAAGCATGAGACTGCTAGCCAAACTGTTACCCTCGCACAAGTGCAAGTTTCACATGAGACATTGCAAGCTCAGCAAGGACGTGCTGGCACGAGACAAGTCGTTGAAAAATGGCAACCAGGAACATCAATAAAGCCACAGTAAATATTGCAATTAAAGGATATAATTCTCTTTAATTGTATATAATTTTTTTTACTATTTTGGAGATGAAAAAGTATGTTATTGTAACTTTGGACGAGCTCTGCGGCTCCCACCTGAAGTTGAGGCCAGGGTAGAGGGTTCGGTTGCTCTCCCTCTCATCAAGGCGTCGGAAGGAGTACTTGGGAAGGCAGTGATGCATGAGGCGGTCCAGGTTACAGTCCCAATTGATCTGGATTCCAATCACACCCCCCTGTGGTGGGAGGTGAAACAACACAAGCACGCCTCCTTAAGAATCACCAAACATATCTCGAATGTGTGTGGTTATGTGTCCTAAGCACGCCGCGATGAAAAGACAAATGTACAGGTCATCGCTGTCAACTATGTTGACTTGTACATTTACATAGCTGACCCAACTGCACGACCACACCTACCTCCACGACCAGAGCCACCCCATGATCAGACCCAATTCATTGTGCGACCCATCTCCACCACCAGATCCACTTCCACATCCAGACCCACATGGATGGCCAGAGTAATCTCCTCCACCAGACCCACCTTCGCCATCACTCACCTCTACAGCTAGCTCTGCAAAGTTCTCCTTGGCCTGGTAAACGATGTCGCCCAGCCGGAAGATGGGACATAGGGCATCATTTCTCCTCTGGCAGCCTTTCAGATAGGCCTCATTCATCTTGGGAAGAATGTTCCTACTGGAAGACAATCATAGTTTACAAAGATGGCATAGCATAGCTTGGCTTAGTTAAGCCTAGTTTAGCTTACTCTTGGTTTACTTAACCTACTTACTAGTAACTACTTACGAGTCAAGTATAATGTATTTTAGCCTATTTCAGCATAGTTTAGTTTTCGTCTAATTTAGCCAAGTTTAAGATTAACCTAGATTATAGCCTTGCATACCATCCTAAATCTTACAAACTCCTCTCTGGTTTAGCCTCAAGGTTTAAGTATGGAACCTGCCAGACATGAGCTGATATGTTACGTCATATATGCCGATATGATGAACAACATTCACTCGGCAAATTAGTGAACCACAGTAAGTAATGATGCCATCGGCCGTGCCGTTTTGGAGATTTAGTATGCTGCTTTGAACTTTAGTATCGAGTATATTGTTTGGACATTGTACAAGATAATAATTTTTGTACCATGCGATCAAGATCATTTTCTGACCGTGGATATGAAGACACCCTTTTGTAATGCATTGTATTTGTTAAATTTTGAACCATTTTGGTGGAAAATAGCTAGTTTTATCGGACTAGGGTAATTTCCTCAAACCTATTTATGACAGCACTGCTGCCAACTGCTCATAAGATATGCACTGGTGGTTCTGAGGGGGACCAGCACCCCTTTAACAACAACCTAGAACAGAGGGCAATGTTGTTCAGTGGAGGTCCAACAAATTACTATGTATATATATTTACAGCAACAGCAATACACAGACCACAATATGACCACAGCGGGTACACCAAAGTAACCGATATGTTTTCTGACGTGATTGTGGTGACAGAGGGGGAAATTCAGCAGACCAAAAAAACACATCATTAATTCAGTTGACGTCAAAAAGCAGAAGCGAGCCGTCTCATTTCTGTGTCTGTCTTGTTTGACCTCAATTTTAACCCTTGTATTTTGTCAACAATACATTATTGTTGGCTTGCTTATTACAGTTGGCTTACACCTCTCATCCAAATAATCTACTGCATTGTGCAAATCAAAATGCTTCAATGCGTTGTCCCTTTAAGGAACAACTTGTAACAGCCTGGACCCCTACCCCTAACCTGAAGCTATGGTCACTTATTTATCTTATAGATTATCTCTCCCTCTCTCTCTCTCTCTGTGTACCTGACATAGTTGAAGGCAGGGAAGCGGATGTTGTTCTTAATGAGGACGGTGAAGTTTTCTGCTGCTGCCAGGAGAGCCGGCCTGCAGACAGGAAGCAGAGAACATCAGTGTGTGTGTGTGTGTGTGTGTGTGTGTGTTTTTATGTGTGTGGTGTGGGGGGGGGGGTTGAGGTGATGGAATCGAAGGTGGGCTGTGGGGAGGAGGGCTGCAGTGAGCGTTGGTAAGATGTAGGGAGGAGAGAGGCTATCGTGAGGGAGGTGAGGTGATGATGGAGGGATGCAATGGGAGATGATGTCTCTACCTTGGAGGTTTTCTGCTGGCCTCCACAGGACACCATGCATATACCTCACACGTCTTCCTGTGTGTGTCAGACTTAATGCAGGCACCTGTTTGCACGCCTGGAATACAAACACAAACAGATGGTGAGGCTGCCTTTAGAGGAGGGGGCGGGGGAGATGGGGGAGGGGGGGTCAGCGGAAAGAGAGGAGAATACCGATGAAGAGAGAGGAGGGGAAGTTAACCAAAAGGCCGCAGAGAAGTGAAGTGAAGTGAGAGGCGGAGTGGAGAAGGGAGATGGGGAAGTGAGAAGGAGAAGTGAGAGGTTCAGAGTACCGTGGCTGTGCTGGTCCCAGGATCCCCTGGAACAATCTTTATCTGTCTGGCAAACTTGTGACTTTTCATCCCTAGCAACCTACGGGGGATATCATAACTAACATTAGAACTAGATATCTAACAATGATAATACTAACAACACTAATAAAAACAATGGATTATTTTCTGTGCACCTTCTCAGCACATTTCCCTTGCTTTTGGTTCTTTGTCACAATCACGTTAGTCACCACGAAGAACGAATTCTTCTCCTGAAGAGGGAAAAAGATAATTAGAGTTTCCTGTTGTTTTCAACTCCAGTCCATGCAGGGCAGAGTGGTTGGGTCCAGGACAAGAACCCACCTGAGCTGGACCGCTGTAGTCCACCACGTCCCAGACTACATCCCCCAGCCCAGGAAGCTGGGTCAGTGCCACTCCCTTCAGCTTGGCAGTGACAGAGCTCACCACAGGGTCAAACTCCTGGTAGTTTTTGTTCCACAGCATCATGATACTTGAACACACCCAAATACACATCAATAGAAATATAAAAGGTTCATTCTTTTTTAACATTTCAACAATGTGTAGTCTTTATACTACCTGGACTTGTGGTAAACCTTTTTAGTGCGCATATAACTGCCATCTGAAGTACAAGCTCAAGATCAAAAGGACTGTTAATGTTCCATTTGTTTATTATTATTGTTTATTTGTTTATTTGGCCATCGTCTGTGTGCGGTTCTGGCTTGGTCTGGGACTTATTTTATGTTTTTATTGTGTGGGCAATTATGCCTTCCTCCCTGATGCCGAAGAGAGAGAGAGATAGAGAGAGTGAGAGAGAGAGAGAGAGAGAGAGAGAGAGCGATAGAAAGAGAGAGAGAGAGAGAGAGAGAGAGAGAGAGAGAGAGAGAGAGAGAGAGAGAGAGAGAGAGAGAGAGAG
>JAOPUI010000120.1:16667678-16681906 GCA_027123135.1 Urophycis floridana | reverse complement strand
TTGTGTGTGTGTGTGTGTGTGTGTGTGTGTGTGTGTGTGTGTGCCTGCTGGGAGTGTTGATGGGGGAATTGCTGTGTGTTATGGAATCAGTGATGTCATAATCAAGCGGTGTTCCTCACGGCTATCTGCTCCCTTCGTCCATCCTGGACCTTTGTTTTACACACACACACACACACACACACACACACACACACACACACACACACACACACACACACACACACACAGTAGGCATACATGAAATATACATATCAATACACATTTTAATTAGAATTATAAAGTGACTCAAATGTTGAGATATTGCACATTGAACAGAACTATGAAATATAAATACTCCAAAATGTGACAATGGGAGGATGCTTAGAGCGTCAACACGGGACCAGTCTGCTTGTTTGGATGCTGATGGTTAAGATGGCCACCGGCAAAACACGGAGGAGGAACACATTAGTGACTTATGGATAAAGAAGAAGACAACGACGACATTGAGGACACACTTGGGGATTAATACCAACCGTTTGTCTTTATTGGTAAGATTATAATCTAATGTGGTTATTCTAATGCTATGCTACTGTATATCTGTACATGTCTCCCAGTGTCTGACTGCTGCATCTGGCTGCAAGCTCGTACTCCAAGACTATTATGATCATCTATATACCCCTAAGTATTAACTAACGTTGGCGTTTGACTGGAATATCGGCAAACTCAGACTCTAAAAGGACTAGGATAATATAGCAGAGTATTTGTCTATTTTGGTAAACGTATCATACTCTCATGATAATGTGTATATATTTATATATATATATATTTGTAAATTTTTCCTTTGAGTATTTGGTTTTTTAAACGGGTAGGATTGATTACTGTAATACAACTACGTTAATATATCTACCCCATGAAATATTTCCTCGAGTATTTGTCTATAATTTGTATGTACCTAGCTAGCGATGTCTCTTTTAATCTAGCCACGTAGCCGCTGCTGTTAGCCTGTAATAATATTATAATAAATACAATTGATACTGTGCATCAGTGATTACTTTCCAATATTTGAATGCAATATGCGGCCGTCTACATTGGCAGAAAATATATATCATATGTGGCTGTCTGTTTTGATACGCTTATACCAAGCTAGCGCTGTAGCTACCTTCATTCTCATCTAGCCTAGCTGCGGTTAGCCTACTGTTAGCCTGTGGAACTGAATGTCGAGATGCTACACACAGCAGTCATGTGTAAAACTCTAACCTCTGGCAGTTTTTGCAAGATTTGAGGTAAACCGAAAGCTCGCTAACGTTAGCTCTTAGGTCACCTGATACAGCTGGGCTGAGATTCTGTTGTAAATTATAGTGCCAAGTAACTAGTATTATAGTAGACAGGGTATCTTGTGGTATCTAGAGGTATAGTAGACATATAGTGGTATAGGTATCTAGTAGTATAGTAGGTATCTAGTGGTATACTAGTTACTGTATCTAGTGTTATAGTAGACTAGGTATCTAGTGGTATCTAGTGGCGTTGTAGGTATCTAATGGTACAGTAGGCTAGGTGTCTAGTGGTATACTAGGTACTGTATCTAGTGTTGTAGTAGACTAGGTATCTAGTGGTGTAGTAAGTATCTGATGGTATAGTAAGCTAGGTGTCTAATGGTATAGTAGGCTAGATGTCTAGTGGTACTATAGTACACTAGGTATCTAGTGGTATAATAGACTAGGTGTCTATGGTGCTACAGACTAGGTAGCGGTTTAGTTACTTCAGTGTCTTGTGGTATTGTAGCTTATGTATCTAGTGGTATAGTAGGATCTATTGGTATAGTATATTATGTTTGGTCATATAGTAGACTAGGTGTCTAGAGGTATGATAGACTAGAGGTGTCCAATGGTGCTATAGACTTGGTAGCTAGTGGAATAGTTACTTGGGTGACTGGTGGTATTGTAGATTAGATATGTAGTGGTATAGTTACCTATGTGTTTAGTGGTATGGTAGATTACGTAACCAGTGGTATAGTAGACTCGCTGTGTTGTGCTACTATGATAGACTTCTCTAGTGGTCTAATTGACTAGGTATCTAATGGTATTGTAGAGTAGGTGGTATAGTTGACTAGGTATTTAGTGCCATAATTTACTTGATATCTAGTGGTATAATAGACTGGTGTCCAGTGGTACTATAATATCACTAGATAACTATAGGCCACTATAGATTCGGTATAAGTTATAAAGTAGACTATAGGTATCTAGTGGTATAGTAGACTAGGTATCTACTAGTGGTATAATAGTACAGATCTGGTATAGTAGGTGTCTAGTGGTATAATATAGGCACATTGTGGTATATACTAGGTGTGTAGTTGTAAAGTATTGTTATCAAATGGTATATTCTAGGTATCTAGTTGTAAAAAATAGTTATTTATTTATTCATGGGATAGACAATATATCTTGTTGTATGTTTATGTAGTGGCATTGGATAGGTGGTATAGAATAGGTATCTAGTGGTATAGTATGGTTATCTAGTGGAATAGGCTAGATATCCAAGTAGACTAGTCTAGTAGACTATTATTTATCTGCCTTTGTTTAGCTGTTGTAATCAAATGGAATTGAATCATATGTTGCAACGGCATCATGAAAACCTGACACAGAACATCTACCGACAGGGTCATTCATAGGTTGAAATTGATGCAGCAAAAAATGACAATATTTGACCATATAATATGATTCTTGCTGCATTCCCAGACCTATCCTCCCCTATATCTAACCACCAATGGTACAGTCCTGCCCACCATCCCCCCTCTCCCCCCCATGTGGCCAGACTGGAGACGAGGGTACCGGCCGTCCTCAGGCCGGCTGACTGCTGGACAAAGCTCCTTTAGGGTCAGGGTTCTCCATCACTCAGCAAACAGGACAATATCTCTGTGGCCTCACTGATTGTTTGAGATGCTTGCTGAGCGAATGCAGAACAGGTAGGCCTCTGTGATGTGTCTCCACGGTAACTATGTTTGTTTACATTATTGAATCTCATCCAGGAGAGATTTATAACAGAGGATGCCACATCTCTTTATCGGTGTCGGACAGCTTTGTCTTTATTTTAGTGACAGTGTCAATATGGACTGTCGAATTGTTATGCCTTCAAACTAGTATTGTTGTTGGGTAATAAATTTCACTGACTTGTTGACTGCACACATCTCTTTGGAACAAGTGGACTGTCTCTACCCTTTTGACAAGTTCTAGCTAATACTGGACTTGAGTTTAAGTTCCTTAGTTCCGTTTTTTTCTAAATTTAGTTGGGATGAAATGACTTCCTTATGAAAGATGCAAAGCCTAAAAGCTGTATGTATCCTTAACATGAGAAGGAAACCATGGGGCAGATGTCAAATGACTTACTGTTGAAACCATCCCCTCACTCCCTTGCACTTTGGGCTTCAAACTGAAAAATAATACAGAATGGAATAATGGAAAAAATAATACACTAACACTATATTAAGACTGTAATGTGTGTCTGTCAACATCTAATGCCCACAGAATGCTTATTCAGGCAAAAGCTAAAGCTCTGAATAAGCTAAAGCTGTGAGGATCTTTTCCAGTCCAAGAGCTTCTTGTTTGTCAAGTCTTTTGTGCTGTTGGTGCTGTTCTCTGGGTGGACTTCCCCATCTCCCCCTGCTCTGCCTGAGAGCATGTCTGATGGTTACATCACAGCCTGCTCTCCAACTACCAGTGCCACCAAGTCTTTTGAAGACTAAGGCCTTCCGCCATACTGTCTCCCTCTCCTAGGAGTTAGCACCTCCTCCTGTTGCTACTGCTCCAAGGGACTAATGGAAGCTGGCATTCAGCTAAAGGGAATGCTTTGAAATGAGCCGTGGGCCCATAAGTGGTTGCTTAGGTTCCCTTTCCGCTGCAGTCAACATTCCAGGATTCCACCTGAGCCTTGTTTAGCTCCACTAGCTTTAGCCTTGTTTAACTCCACTAGCTTGAGCCTTGTTTTACTTCACTAGCTTTAGCCTTGTTTTACTCCACTAGCATTAGCCTTATTTTACTCCACTAGCGGTAGCCTTGTTCAATTCCTCTAGCTTTAGTCTTGCTCAACACCTCTAGCTTTAGCCTTGTTTAACTCCCCTAACTCCTCCTCTTTCGGAAGTATAGGAGCATAGGAATTTTATTGGTAGTAATGGCTTTTTGATCATTGTTTAGTGAAGTGATGATGAGTGGTTAAGTGATTGTAAAATTATGAAGTATTTGTCATAATGGGGTGACGGTGTTTTTGAAACTGACAGCGTTTCTCATGCAAGACGTGTAAAAACAACATTTGAAAAGCCAAGGTTACGCTGTATTTACGTAAAGTTAAGATTTGACGTTACTACAAATCTCTTGAGCCAACACAAAATGGCATAGAATGACAAACAAAAACAATCCCATCATGCATTCTGATGTATAAACCCTGTACATTAGCATGATAGGGGTGTTACTACACAGTTCAGCTCTGTAGTGTCTCATTGTCCGACTGTCTTTTGCTCTACTGTAAAGTATGCCCCGCAAGGCTCTGCTGACGTATACCCTTTTAAATCACCCATCAACTGCTTCTGTTTTGAGAAGCCTGCCCTGTCCTCCTGTCTTGGCTTCTCCTAGCTTGGCACTGCTCTACAGGTCAACGCGTTTCATATCAATACGTGAACACCACACCTCCATTGTGATGACTACCCCTTTTACATTAGCGTGCATGTGTACCTATAGGACAGTTTAGTACACATAAACTAGTTCACACCCAAAGTGTGTCTATGTGTACGTGTGTGTGTGGGGGGGGCTGTCTTTTGGGTGTGGGAGAATGTATCGGTATATAAAGAAAAGCTGTTGTATGTGCGCTAGAATTATGAGGATGACCGAATAACTGCTGGTTCTGTCTGTAGCGATGGAAAGAATGAGAAAGAGGGAGAGAGACGTGGATGCAACCCTGCCACCCTCACACTGATAGCCAAGTAGCAGTTGGGACACACCATCTGTTCCTGCTGGGAGGATGTGATGTCACTGGTTTGGCGTGATATCGCGGGGATGTTATGATGTCACTTGGAGGCTGTGATGTCGCCGTGTTTTTGTTTTCAGGAGTCAATGGAATGGCATGCGGGGGATCAAAAGGGGATCGTGGCACATGTGATGACGCCGTAGACTATATCTTATGAATCATCAAAATCCATGACGTGGTAAAAATGTGAAGGGATGCCTTCATCAATCCCTTTGTAATGTTGTAGTCTCTCTCCCTCTCTCTCTCTCTCTCTTGTTTCTTTTCCTTTACCCCAGGGCTGGCTTCGGCCTGACAACAGCCCCCAGGATGAACATGGTGAAAAGGATCATGGGTAGGCCCCGGCATGAGGAGTGCAGCCCGCAGGATAATGCGCTTGGGCTCATGCACCTGCGACGCCTCTTCTCCGAGCTCTGCCATCCGCCACGTCACATGACCCAGAAGGAGCAGGAGGAGAAGCTCTACATGATGCTTCCTGTCTTCAACAGGGTGAGCCCCACACCACACCATCAGCCACGGCCCCCTGCTATTGCTCTTTACAGTATGATCTGCAGTTACTAATGGTGACAACTGCAGGGGATAGTATTATACTGGTACAATATAGAGGATAAGAGGGTACTTTTGGTAAATTCAAGTGTCTGAGCAAGTACAGGACACTATGTGTTTAAGTCCTCAGACACATGTATAATATATTTATTCTGTACACATTGTAGGTGTTTGGTAATGCTCCACCCAGCACCATGACAGAGAAGTTCTCAGACGTGCTTCAGTTCACCACCCAGGTGTCCAGACTCATGGTGACGGAGATCAGACGCAGGGCCTCCAACAAGTCCACAGGTAAATAATTAACCCAACTGTGTGTGTGTGTGTGTGTGCGTGTGTGTGTGCGTGAGCGTGCGCGTGTGAAGAGGCAGCAAGTCAAGCCATCTTTTAGACATTATATATGTAAATGTATTGATATTGCGCTTTGTTTTTCTAATTTTGTTAAGCCAAGGACATAATAAGATAAGATAAGACAAGATATTCCTTAATTAATCCCCCTTAGGAGAAATTTACAGTGACCAGCAGTACAAGGGGATTTTTAACTAAAGCAAATTGCATCAGATCTCATGTCATGCTAGAACTTTTTTGCTGCTTGATACAAAATTTGAACTTGCAATGGATGCATTTTCAGCGACTAAACTAGAAGAAGTCTTCTAAACAGGGCTTTGCGGTGCTGGCATTTCACTCGTATTTCCAAGTAAAAAAAAAGGAAACGAAATGCAAAAAAATGTGAGGATGTTTGGTTTTAATACCTCACCCACAATACCTCACAGGTGGCTTTGCAAGCGCTCTTGAGCTGTTCAAGCGCGTGAGAAACGACTCACAAGGAAACGACTGCGTGCCGTTGGTTCCTCACATGAGTGAGCTGACACAGGGAACCCAGACTGACTCGACACATGAGCAGTCGTGTTGTCGTCACAGTTAGGGGAGCAGTAAATGTTCAACCACACGGGCATCGCCGACACGGAATGTGGGCTGTTCGTGTCCGAGTCATAGCCTGCAAATGTGGCATGGTTTTAGCTTTCTTCATAATAACCACACCTATCAGAATTATTATTATTATTATTGTTATGTATTATTACATATTTTCTAATGTGATACAGCCTGTGTTTGTCAGTTGCTGGCAAATGTTGCCTGAAAAGTAGGCCCGTCAATCACATCTTAAAGTATTTTTATATCGCTGTATTGTTATATTGCTAAGAACCGACGTCTCACAATGTCATGCGGCCCGAACGCGATGCATGTTTATTCATGTGTGTCGGCCGTGTGGTGTTGCAGAGGCTGCCAGCAGAGCCATCGTCCAGTTCCTGGAGGTTAACCAGAGTGAGGAGACGAGCAGGGGATGGATGCTGCTCTCTACCATCAACCTGCTGGCCTCTTCTGGACAGGTGATGACCCTGTCTTCAAGCCCTCTCTCTCTCTCTCTCTCCCGCTCTCGCTCTCGCTCTCTCTCCCTGGCTCTCTCCTTATCTCTTGCTTGCTCTCGCTCTCTCTATTTCTCGCATGCTCGCTCTTTCTTTCTTTTACACATAGACGCTAAAACACAAAGTTACAACCACTAACACCAAAGAAAGTGCCCTTTATATAATATTATGAAGAATATGATGATGATGTTATTTATATCAAACATGAACTGTGACCTCCAGAAAACGGTGGACTGCATGACGACCATGTCGGTGCCCTCTACCCTGGTCAAGTGTCTCTACCTGTTCTTCGACCTTCCCAACATGGCCGACCCACCTGGAGGCCCCGCCCCTCCCCCTCCTCCAGCCCCTCCCCCACAGGACAAGAGCTCCGCTAACCCGGAGCTGCCTCTGGCAGACCGCCGCGCCCTGCTTCAGAAAGTGTTTGTTCAGGTATTACAATACATTATAAATAAACAATTATACATCCTTCATTACTTCATTATCACAGTACACTTTAGCTCTCCTCAGCCCTCCTACAGAAATAATTTGTTAAGGTAACTCACTTGTATTACGATACATGATATTGTACTATATTTAAAATCACAATACATGACTACATTACAGCCTCTCTCCCACACTCATCCACAAAACATTATGATATTATTTCAATACATTATATAATACTACATTATTATATTACATTAGTAGTCCTCTTGAAGAAAGTGTTTGACCAGGTAACACACCTCTCATGACATTTGCTGTAATATTACTGTTTCTCTCAGATCCTGGTGAAGCTGTGTAGCTTTGTGTCTCCTGCGGAGGAGCTGGCTCAGAAAGACGACCTCCAGCTCCTCTTCAGTGCCATCACCTCCTGGTGTCCTCCGCACAACCTGCCCTGGAGGAGGAGCGCTGGGGAGGTGCTGGCCACCATCTCACGCCATGGCCTCAGTGTCAACGTGGTCAAATACATCCACGGTCAGTCAAATTCACTTCTCACAAGAAATGTAGCGAACCTTCAAAAGAACATGCATTTAGGTTTATATACACGTGCCACTTCTCTGACTTAGGTACTGGCCTTATACCTGGAGTCGGTCCATTCCCAACTTCTGTGTTGAAATTGTTGTGTTGTCCTCTACTTTGTACTCTTGAGCTGCTGTAACAAGTTGATTTCCCCAGTGTTGGATTGATAAAGTCTATTTTATCTTATTTTATTTTATCTTAATCTGCTGTAATCTTAACCCAAATCTACCCTCCTCTGTACCTGCAGAGAAGGAATGTCTTGCCACCTGTGTCCAGAACATGCAACAGTCAGATGACCTGTCCCCCCTGGAGATTGTGGAGATGTTTGCAGGCCTTTCCTGCTTCCTGAAGGACTCTAGCCATCTCTCCCAGACCCTGCTGGATGACTTTCGAATGTGCCAGGGCTACGCCTTCCTCGGTGACCTCATGCTCAGGTAGATACATCAGCTGATCTGACTAGACTCGCCTGTCCAGACTACACTACCTGCCCTGGTACAAACATAGCCCTATCCTCAATAGTGACTAACTGTTCAAGTACAAACATCATATTTCCTGCCCAGCTAAGCATCACCTGTCCTTTAACAGCATTTAGCAGGAAACAGCATTTAGGAAGAAAACTAAAAGCCACCCTGAAATCTGACACATAGAACTCTATACTTCTTTTCACAAAGCCTTTCGTCAATTATCATAAAATGTATGATATTAAACACATTTTAATGTATACCAGCCAAATTCTTTGCCCATATATGCATTGCCTAACTGAGTGGTGGCCCTGACTGTTTAAGATAGGCTAGGGAGTCTTCAACAAGGCTAGGCAGACCTATCGCTATAGCTAGCCTGCTAGTCATGTGTTTTGGGGCTGTGGCTTTGGAACGAGGCCTGAAGGGAGGTGTGGGATTCTTTCGTTTGGATCTTTTCAAGCTCTAGCTTACTCTAGTTGGTTCCTCCAAAGTTGCCAAACCTAGCTTACCTAGAAGAACAATGGTGTGTTTTCCTTACATCCACACTAACTTGGTAGTTTGTAATGGATAGACAGTTAACATTGAGCCTTGTTTCTCAGACTGGAGCAGGCCAAAGAGGATGAATCAAAGGATGCGTTGAAGGACCTAGTCAACCTGGTCACCTGCCTGACCACCTATGGAGTAACAGAACTCAAGCCTGCCGGATTGACCACTGGAGCTCCCTTCCTACTTCCCGGCTTCGTCCTCCCATTGCCTTCTGGGAAAGGTAACGTCTGATCTTCTCTTCTTCTCTTACCCACTCACACAGCCACAACATATTGTTCTGGTGTCATGATTTTGTTTAAATAAATGGTTACATTTACATTTATATTTAGGGCATTTGGCAGACACTTTTATCCAAAGCGACTTACAAAGAGTACATTTGTCATAAGAAGGTGGAACATTTTATTGCTGCTAATACAGTAAGAAAGTCACCAGAACAAGTTTCAAGCATTTCAATTGCTAGATTAACCATTGCTAGTATACAACATCTCTGACTAAGTGCCAAGTTACTAAGAGGGATCAAAGTGCCAAATTACAAAGAGCGATTAAAGTGCCAAGACGTACAACAAATAAGAGCAAGAGGGTAGGATTATGCAGGGTTCACATGAACTCTGAACAAGAGGATATCCACCAGGTTGAAAACACCAGCACATTGTCAAATGAAAAGATAACCATTAGACCATTTCAAGGTGTATACACTCTGTTGGAAGTATATGAAAGGAAGGAAAAAGATAATGCATTTGCTTGAAATAAACTAAATATGTGTAGGTGTTGCACAAAAAAGGTGGTAGGTTGCACAAAATGTATAACAGAATTGTTTTGAGTTTTTAAATGTACCACAGATAAACGGTGGAGATCTGGTGTGTTTGAAGCTGGATTTAAAAAAAAAAAAAAAAAAAAGGGTTAATAGGTTGGTCACTAAAATGTCTCACACTACAACACAGACAGACAGACAGACAGACAGACAGACAGATATAAATACGTCAATGGTCCCTGAGGGAAATTGCCTTTGTTACAATACTCCGGGAAAAGAAAAGACAGACACTCTACGTATAGTAGAGTATTAGAAAAATAAATCTTTAACAGTGTGTGTGTGTGTGTGTGCGTGCGTGTGTGCGTGTGCGCGTGCATGTGTTGCAACCTATGCAGATACTGTACCTTTACAACCACCACGTAAGCATTCTGTGACACTGATGCAATAAATGACAGCCCGTTGGAGCAGCTCTACCTTATGTTGGTCCTACACTTGGATCTGGCTCAGCGGACCTGTTGAGGCTGTTGTCTTGGCACATTTTTTGGAGGCTTTCCCAGCACCTAATTACACTTTTGTCACATTGCATAAATATTTAAAGTGAAACCAGAAATGTCACTAACCCCACTGCTACATTATCCCACTAGTAGGCAAATTGTGCCATTGGAATGCAGGGTGCGAAAAAAAGATTTTTTTTTTTAGTCAGTCTAACCATGTAATCATTCCTGGGGGAGCTTGGGAAAACTGCCCAGGGGTGCTCTGCCTTTGACCTTGAATGATAATTTAGCATGTTGACAACCAATAGGAAACAAGTTGCTGATCGTTGATTTTTTTTCAAGGTGCAGTCAAGATAACGTTCCTTGAAGGATTTATAAATTGGAGTCTGTAAAAGTATAGGTCATACTTTATGTGTAAGATAGTGACTGATTAAAAAGAAAATGTAAATGCACCTTCTCTAGAGGGAAGAAAATAAAAAGGTTTTAGGTCCATGCTGTCTAATGATCAATGCCAGCATATGTTAATATATTTTTATGTTAAAAACAGATAGGCCTATACAGTATGAAAGTAGATCGTCAATTGACGTCTATTGGTTAACATTGAAAATACGCTGTATTTTAGTTCAATTTTTACCAGGAAATAAAATGGCGACTACATAACGTGAGGCCTATTCCATGTTGGTTCCAAGATTTGAATATCAATATTTGAGTTTACTGAGCTGAGTTTTCAACAACTGAAACTTAACTTAAAATATATAAAATACGTCCTAGTTACCGTTGGAATTGTAGACCAAATTTTGCCGGACTAAAACCGGTCTGAATGTTTCAGGACTTGGACGTGTTTCGATAATTCCACATGACGTCACTCAGTGTTCGCTGTAGGCTATATTTGGCTTTGCCGTTCACTGGGACAGCCCAGCTTGTCGTTTTTTTTTAATCGTTTTTGTTTCTTTTTGCCCCAATACGGTAATATACCGTGCATAGCCTATACCCCGGAGAAATGTCAGGAAGGTAGGAAAGAATATGTACAGCCCGAACCTACTTGAAAACGTTTACTATTTCATTTTCCCCATTGAGCTCCACTCGCCACACATGACTGTGAGGGTAGAAGAGAAGTTCACACTCCGCCTCCTGCAGTCTCAGCGGTGGAGGTCAGCAGCGACAAGTTGCTGGACCAATCTTGCCCCCCAGTGGCAGACATTTACAAAATCTCTCACAAAATCTCTCAACCCTTCGATTTCAAGGATTTCGCGTCGCAAACAGACGAGGCAGCTCAGACACGTTCTCCCTTCTCGCATATTTCTTGGTCATCGCACGGTACAGATTTTTTTTTTGTCGGGGCCTCATTCCATTTATTGATTGTATTTATGTACGAGTGTTTCTGCCTCGCCATCTGTGAAAATGCTTTGTAGTCTCACACTGGTGGTTAAAAACACCTTGAGAACCCGGAGAAGTGTGCGTGTACGAGAGAGAGAGAGAGCCAACTCCACCTCCTTGAGTCCTGCGTGCCTCTCATTTATACCCCCCTTCAACTTCCTAGCGCCACGGACAATTTGAGGAAATTACATTTCCAGTTCATTTCATATTATTTTAATTAAACACAACCGCGGCCCACGGAATGACTTTGAAGTGAAGGTGAGAAGAAAATAAGAACAGATTGTCTCCGGGCCCCCCTAGACATCCATCAGCACAGCTGGACAGGAGGAGAAAACAGCTAACAGCTGGAGGCTAGACCCAGTCACATAGCCGTCATCAGACCACAGCAGCGCTGAACTGCACATCCTGCCAGTCTGCCTGTGGAGCACAGAGACTCAGTTGAGGAGCTGACGAGATTGGATGTGAGATGAATGACTGCAATAAGGCATTTTCATCGCCACCCCCACCCCCACACACACACATTTTCAGGTAAAGTTATAAAGAGGCCCTAAAATCTAAATGACTTGGTTCCTCTAGTTTTCAGATGCAACAGTTCTCTGTTCAGAGCGCGGTGATGGTTGTATTTTACGGTTTTATCGTCATTGTTGGAAATGTCCAACCCGTTCCGCGAGTTGTGCATCACTGTGTCACGCGCATGGTTTCAGTAGCTGGAAGCCGACCTCTGGGGCGTTTTTTTTTTTTTTTTTCCCACCTCCATCCGTGTATGCTATTATCACAGAGACTCCATCCCAGGTCACCGAATGGGCTTGTTTGTGTTTGTGAAACTACTTCCATTACGACTGAGAGATTGAAACTAGCAACGCGACGGTGGATTCTTGGATTCATCCCTCCGTGGAGCTGCGCAACATTTGGTCAAACTGCGTGACGAAAAAGGCCACACTCGACACAACACGACACAGGCTGTAAACGCGGCCATCCGCAACCACCTCATCAGAATGTTTTCACCCGTGCGTCACTCACTCCCATTTTCTCTGATTTCCAGAATGTGACGTGCACAGTAAAAGTACGTTTTCCGTGCCGGTGTGGCTTTTTTTTTTTTTTTTTTTGGTCATGGTTCACTCTGCGTACAGCGGCGGCCTGTAATTCTTCCGTCACAGCGCGCTGCTTCGCTCGACGCAATAAACATGGCGGTTAATGCGCCACACCGCCCCGGTTAGCGAAGCCAATAAAACAGAGCGAGTTGGGGAGTGATGACTCCGTTTCGCGTAAATGTTGACTCTCGTCTAATCTGTTAAACCGGCCGATAAAGATGATTCAGGGGGCTGCGTTTTAATTTGCTGAGCTGTGGGCCGACGCCATGGCTGCTGACAGACCAGCACAGCTGCTGGCTGGAGGGCCCGCTTTGTGTTCTCCCCTCTGCAACTTTCAGTTACATTTACACTTGCATTTAGGGCATTTGGTCTACGCTTTTATCCAAAGCGACTCAAAAAGAGGACGTTTGTCATAAGAAGGTGAAACATTTCATTGCTGCTAATACAGTGAGAACGTCACTAGAACAAGTGTCAAGCATTTCAATTGCTAGAGTAACCATTGCTAGTATACAACATGTCTGACCAAGTGCCAAGTTACAATGGGCGATCAAAGTGCCAAGTTCAGCCTGTGGATAGCGTTGCTTGGTGCTGCTTGAGTTTTCTCCTGCGAACGCGTCTCTAAGACAGTGTTTGACGGGCAACTGCAAAGGCCACGGGAGGCTTGAATGAAACAACCTCGGCCATTGTTGCGCTGATGTATACTGATTGTGTGGTTGTGGTCAGACAAGTTGACATCACCAATGCGTTGCAGACTTTAGTGGTCGCCGTTGTCGTTATTTAAGACAGTTTGAAGAGGTTTTTTTTCTTTTTTTTTTCTTCTTTCTTTTGCAAGTAGAACCATTTGGGAAAATGGTTTGATCAATTATGTCTGCACTCAGGCCTTCCCGGGGATGGCTACTTCATCACCAGGCGTGCAAGTGAGAGAGCAAAAGGGCATCTAGGCGCCCTAGTTTCCAGAATTGGCGTGCAGGGGGGAAAAAAGGCTGCCGGCTGACCGCACAGAGGTGCCTCACACGTGGCGTGTAATTGTGTGTGTGTGTGTGTGCCCGTGTGTGTCTGTGTGTGTGCGCGCGTGTGTGTGTGTGGAGGGTTTTTTTTTTAATTTATGACACGGTGGAGGTGCAGCGGCGGTTGGGTGCTCTTGTGTTCCTCCACGACGCCTCATCCGTGTGGGGTGGTGGTGGTGGTGGTGGCGGTGCTGACGGCTGGGCGGGGTTTGGTGGGTTTGATGCAGGTGATCCATCAGCAGGTGACAGCCTCGACAGCACGGAGGACTCGTTGACAAGCCGAACCCTAATAATGATCTATGTCTCTTCCTGTGTCCCGCGGAACACTCGTGAGATCAGGCAATTAAAAAAAGGACGACGCGGGATCCGGGGCGATGCCACTCGGAGATCCCGTCACAAAAGGACGATGACGATGAGGGAAAGGTAAAGGGGAGCGGCTCAAGTGATCAACGCAGGGCCCCATGTTGCCTCTGTGTTTGATAGAAGCAGGTGGGCTGCAAAATTTCTCCATTGTTTTTTTTTTTTTTTTTTTTTTTTTAACTTTAA